>JAFIDM010009631.1:153694349-153715997 GCA_023159025.1 Thereuonema tuberculata
TTTGGTAGAGAAAAAAAGATTAGAAGTGATTTTAAATGAATTAAGAATTTAACTCCTTCAATGTTTTTTTTTGTTTTTGTTTTTTTATTTCTAATACCACATAAAAATATGAACTCAATTAATATAATGCATCGGGACTTGAAAATTTATACAGATAAGTTATTTAGCATGAGCTGCCAATTAGTTTCACAGGAATAAGGTTCGTAGGTAAAAAGCCTGGTAAAATAAAAATACCAAAAACAAAACATCTTTATAAATGATTTTCATGTAGGAATTTGACAATGAAAATATAATTTCAAATTTTATTTCTGCATTTATTTAACCAATAGAACTTTAGTTAATGAAATCATTATCTTTGGTTTGATTTCAGTTCAGAACACAACAATTGATATCACTGAATTACAGCAACATAACAATACGTAGACTTCATTGTTAATATATTAACTGCCCATCATGTACGGTGTTTATTAGGAAGTTAATAATTCTCTGAACGTGACTGACATTGAACAAATAAATATACTTAACTTTTTTTTAATTTTTTTGAACTATATCTTAATTTTCTTTGTATTTTTTAACTTCCTGAAACTAAATAAAATGATTCATGAAATGTATCTGTTGAACATGATTTGTTTTCTAAGGAAAAATTGTTAATTAGGATATTGATCCGTTGAAATACTGTCATAAAATATTGTCAGTCCATTCACCCTTACGTCAACTTATAACTAAATTTATCCATTGTTAAAACTTGAAAAACATTTTCAATTTAGAATTGTGGCTCACTTCAAACTATCTCTAATGAAACGCAACAATACATTTAATTTTGTGTTTCTATTAAAATTAAAGGAAATTTTACGTGCTACAAAAATATGAGAAACAAACCATAAAAATAATTATTTTCACAGAGCGAGCTGTAGAAAAATGAGTCAGCTCCATAAGAAGACAATCAATCATCTGTCTACGGTGGCCATTTTTGCCAGCTGCTGACAGTGGCCACGTGAAGCCGGTTCTAAATGTATTGTCTAAGTTTTGTTTAAAAAATTAGGATGTTCAGTTTGCTTTATTTTAGAGAAAGTAAAAACTTGGACATTGACATAAACCCAATTCAGTCTGAGAGGCTTTCTTAGGCCTTAGGCTAAAACTGAGTCAGAAACACATAGCGTCACCTACTTTGATCTGTGACTCCTTCAAGAGATGATCGAACTGCAAGCAGCTGCTCATATGACCTTGCACTGGCTGTCTTAAGAGCTACGTAAGTTCTATTATGAAATAAGTTATATTTTTTTTACATAGAGATCCTTTAATAATAATCCTGTAATTTAACTTGTAACCTTGATATTTCTTTTGATATCTTGTAACCCTAAAGAACATATCGATGTTCTTTTGTAAATTTTATTTTATACGTAGTAAGCTTATGATATACGCTTATTAACTAAAAGGCGATAAATTAACAGTTCACTTAATTCAAGTTTTATTCTTTGGATTCATTAATGTTTATTAGATTTCTTGATTTGTAATAATTTTTTTTTTTGCTAGTCTTTTTTCATTTCATTTCATTTCATTTCAAATATTCTTTTCCGTAAATATTTTTTTTTCCTGTTTTATTTTGTTTAATTTTAATTGTTGTTATTTTTGTCAAGCCAATTTTTAAAGTAATTAAAATAATTTGTCAAATTACCAGTAGGCGCCACTGTTTTGAGAAATTATTGTAATTAGGAAAAGGAGGCTTTTATTTCATTGTTATTTTCTTTATAATGAATACAGATTTCAGATGTATTCATAAATGGCGAAGTACGATATGAACTGAAGAAGGTAATGAATAGGCCTAATGTTAAGTACTCACCATGCTTTTTAGTAACAGATAACGGATTTCACATGGCGAATTCAGAGTCCCAAATCTTAATTTGCTTTGTATTAGTGATATTACTATATTTCTTATATCTGGTGATATTACTGTAGTTTTTAAAAATTCAAAATATCGTAGGTGAAAATCAAAATAATTACGAAATAATTTTAATATAGGAGAATCATTAAAGATTCAGTATAACAATAAAAAAATAAATAAATAAATAAATAAATAAATAAGCTTATTCAATTTTCAATTTAATTAGAACTTAATTCCTAATCAACGTTAATTTCTAAAATATTGTGCTAAAGCTTGCTAGCCTCTAAGCTGTGTCACATTCAACTGAATATTCAAAACTCCCCTACAGTCTTGAAAGATTTGGTCATTCAATAAAACGACCAACGAAATATAACAAAAATCTCGTCAAATTTTACGTAGCTATACCATGAGAGACCTTGTATTCTTTACGTAATTGAAATACGAGACTGTAAAGTCTCGAATATGCTGCGGCCTGTTTCAGCTGAACCGCAGGTGATACCATCTCTGCCTGGCGGCCGACCTTGAGGGGCGGCCAACCGAAATTTAAATAACTACGAAACGGAAATTTTCGCATTACAAAATACGATTCTTTTTATGGGTTGGATGATTACCAAAAAGATTCGTGTGGTAAAAAAAAAAAAAAAAAAAAAACATTGGGAACGTTGCCTTTAAATTAATGAAGTAAGACGAGTTCATAAAGAAGCGGCGAAGACAATTATTGTTCTGGGTGATGATGAAGTCTTTAATTACAGACTTTAATTAAGTCCCATCACCTATCTTCGTATCAGTTCTCAAAATACACATGTAGGGACCGATTTCAAAGTATGATGTTTGAAATGTGGTTGTTGCTGAAAGAAAACTTAAGGGTCAATGGCTGCAAAAGATGCAGATTTTGAAATCGAATGGAGATGAATTTACTTTCATTAGATATGTTTCACACTTAAGTATTTCCTGATGAAGTTAATTTATGAATATTGGAGATAGCAAAATATATTTTTCTGGATCTGCAGTTTTAACCGAACATAAATTGCAGTGGATTCACGATTATTTTCCTATTGAAAATATTTGTACTTCAATGGTATAGATTAAATCAGGTAACTTCCTATTTTAAACTCATGAGGTCAAAGCCTTATTTTAGAGTGCCGTGATCATACGAGGAAAATAGATCAGATCTGTCTGAGGGTCGCCGTGTGAACAAGGTTGGTTGATATATTAAAAAAACAAACAAAAAAACAAAACTGCTATACACACAGTTAATCAACCCAGTTCACAGGAAGTTAAGACTAGTGGCGTAACAATAAGGGGTATACCTGAGCCCGAAGTTAAGAAGGACCAGGGTGCCCACAGTGTCAAATTGATTCTTTCAATTTACAGGCTTAATGACTATATGGACCTAATTACGACGAACGATAAATACCGTACCTAATTCAAAAAGTAACATCTAACCCTGAAATGATAAAGGAGTATAAATCTAAGGTATAATTAATATTAATTAACATAAATTAAGTAATTAATAAAAATGTACACTGTGATGAATAAAATTTTCATCATTAGGACCAGAAAAGTTTTTCATCTGGACCTGTGGCTGCATAGTTAGACCGTTCATTAAAAGTCATTAATATTTTCAAGAAAATCACGTGATTCTAATTTCACGCATGAGTGTTCTACAATTCGAATCTGAATTTTATTTCTTTATTCAGGGATGGCAAAATTCTCAGAAAAGCTCCCAAAATATTGTTTTACCGAACGACAAGAAGAAACAAAGAAGGAAAATCATTCTTGAAAAATCATATCTGCTGTTGCATGAAAATAACAATAAGAATGCCAAACGCTGTATAGTTTGACAAATATTACTTATGACACATGACATCGACAGTAGCCTCTTCACAGGTTTCAAGAAATGCTACGTTACTTTCTTCAGTAAATAAGAAAAAATAATTGATAGATTTTTATCACTTTCCTTAGTGTAAATTTACGATACCTTATAATAATATATTTTTATTATTATTCTCTTATTTCTGTAAAGATGTATACATTTTTAAATTAAAGTTAAAAAACCATTTGGCTTGTTTCAACAAATTTTAATTTATTGAGTAGCAAAGTAAGCTATTTTTTTTTTTTGAATCATCTAAAGCTTTGTAATCCTAAAGAGGATCCTTCATTGCAAATTATTTTTGTTTTTGAAAATACTTCCCTTTCATAGAGAATGACTTGGTAAAAAAATAATAAAATTTCTAGGCTTTGTAAAATAATCAATTTAAGAAGTGTGCTTTGAATGCTCTTTTCTTATTTGACGACAAATATAATAACGTATCATAAGTCTTATAGATCTTGTTTACAGACGTTAATAATCAAAAATGTATCTATCAATTTATTAAGAAACTGTGGTTTGTCGAGAATGTATGCGAAAATATTTTCTGTTGACTCCATCTGAGATGGTTAATGTATAACCTCAATTTCAACTTCGTAAAATCCAATGACGCTGTAATTGTGACATTTAAAGAAACGAAATTAATGATTTCTTTTCTTTTTTAGGACAGCAGTAAACTTCCAAGTCTTTTTCTCTATTTTTCACACATCCTTAATAGTTAATATTGAATTTGATTTTGTTTTTTCATTTCAACACTAGAATAAAAAATTCCTTAATAGATCATTCCGTTAGACATTGTATATAAGTGATAATTTATTTTTTTAGTATGAATTTAAACTCAACTTTCTATTATAAACTGAAGTGTATAAATAAATTTTTGTTTTAAAATGAAATAAATATTAATATTTTTTATTGCATTATTTCGCAAATCAATTCATTCATAATAATAAACGGATAAGAAAGGAAAGAAAAATGAATTTGCTTTAGCATAATTATCATGCGTCTTTATTAAAACTTATCAAAGAGTAGTATATGTCTTTGGCATATACAGTATATTGATGCGAAAATATGCAGCTTAAAACAGTTTGTATAAAATTTTGCAATATATATGGCGTTTATTAATATTATTATTTAATATTTATATTTAAAATCTCTGTGTTGTATTATTGCACGAATGTGTTTGATTCGTCTGTGTTTCGCTTAATTTACTTCACTAAATTTGAAGTAAAATATTCTTTATAATTTTTGTTGCAGTAAGTTTCTTTTACTGTGTTATTTGTGTTGGGGGTATTTAAAGATCTGTTTTATGTTCCTAAAAGTATTCTGGACTAATAATTGTTTTTATGTTGATGTTACTATCACCATCTCTCATGAACTGTTTGCTCCTTTTATAATATCTATGAAACAGATTGCAACAATATAGTTCATCATTCTTCCTATAGAATACTTTTACCAATGTTGCTGCTCTGGCCATCATTTCACATCACAGATGTTCGGTAGGATTGAAATCTGAAGTTTGCGACGGCCATTTAAACTTTTGTAGATTTCTGCTCTTGAACCTTACTACCAATGTGTGCAAATTTGAAAGGTGCATTATCACGTTTTCAAGGCTGTATTCTTATTATGATGTGCTTCATAAGGGGAACATGGGCTTGCCCATTAGTCACTAATAGTCCAATTACCATTAGACTAATAATGGGAAGATAGATTTTGATGGGAAGATGTATTTGATTATGGAATGCTGGATATTTTTAGAAATTAATGTTTATTTAGAAGGTTCATCTGAACTGAAAACTGTTGTTTCCATTTTTCTAGGCACACTTCGTTTGCTTACTTTTTCCTTTTAAAGTATTTTAACTTTGATTTGAACGGATTATTACTTAATTATTTATTGTTAATTATACTTACTTTCTGAAAAGCCTTATCAAATTAAGAAGATCTTACCTGTCCTGAAATGATGTGAGGTTTAGAGAAATACCTATGAGGATCTAACAGCGTGAACAGAGTCTCTAATATTAATAAAAAGGCTATGTAGGTGTATAAGGCTTTTGTTCTTTTGATAGGCTTTAGGAAATACTCAAGAAAGGGTCGGAAGACGAGTTCATATAAATGAAGTCACGAACATTCCCGAGTAATTTTCTTTTACAATATAAAAAGACCACGAGTTTTGTTCCCTGTGATGAACGCTATTCAGAAACTTAAATATCTGGTATTACTAAGGAAATTCATCATGAATAAGATCTGTTAGTTATATTTTAAGAAACTACTATTTTTAAGAAAGTTATGTGTTCTGTGACACACTTCTGACACCCTTCAAAGATTGTTTCTTCCGGTATGCTTTCATTTTCCTAACACCATTCTATTGTTGCTGTACCAATTTTCGAAATGAAATTGTGTCTTTAAGTGCTATTTTATTTTACTACTTTAAGAATATTATCGACCTAGGAAACTTAAATCGTTGCTCAAACTTAAAAACTAAATAAATAAATAAATAAATACAACAAGTGTTTTATAGGTATAAAAATATAATATATTTTTAATATAAAAATAGGTAGATAAAATATAAACAATATTTTTTTTAATGACAATAAAGTCTGAAAATGTGACGTTTGCAAATTTATGATCAGCTGCTTAACATGATCATTTAGCAATGCTACTAAAATATAAACATGGGTTTCCCAAGGGTTTAAGGTGAACGAGCGTCGGACTGGTCCGTGACCTCCAAATCATTACTTTAGATTAGTGATTTCAATAGCCTCTGTATTCAATACTACCCAGCCTTGCATTAGAATACGAGAGTGATGCTTTAATCTTTAACCAGAAATGGCTACTTTAAAGCATTGTTATATTAAGCAGCATATGTGACGAAACAGACAGGTTTTTGAAACTTACTTAATGATGGCTTTGTGGTATAAATATTAAAGTAGAAACAGTACTTTTCTGAGATAAAGCATCCACTAAACAAACCAGTTCCTAACAATGTCTTTGGGAGGAGGGAGGGTCTCTAGCTTCTAAATTTGCAGATTTCCAGAATTTCAGTGGATTTCCGCCTGAACTAATTAATGAAATGTATATTTTACCTTCATATTTGCATTCTTCGATGAAACATATCGAAATTAACAATTGGTTACGTCTTGAGGCAGTACTTTGAATTGTTGAGAGGGTCTGAATAATTCCGTTTATGTAATGAAGACGGTAAGAAAAAAAAAATAGACAAATGTCGATTTTAGTAATTGAAAAAATTAAAAAAAATGTTTAGTTTTAACTGTCCACGGTCGTGACATCAACCTTTCAGACCATATTTTTTTTTAACTTATCATTGAGCGTAGTTGCTATTCGGCAAATAGCATCAGCTCTTCAGATTAGTTCATAAAAGGAATAACTTGCCAGTTTGGAATTCATTCGGCCACGAATCATTTTACGAAGCTGTTGGTTCAGTATTGGTGAGGTAAGTGCATCAGATTGCTTCAAATGTAACTTGAGATTCTTCGAAAATATGAAAAACCCACACTGACTAGTAGTCGATTGAAAGGCCAAACAACTCCATAGTGCTCTGAGAGCGACTCTGGGTCTGGGTCCGACTCCATATGGATAAGTTTTTATCAATCCATTCGAAGATCGGAGAATCGTCTGTAGTCTTCGTCGAGTTCTATTAGTTTTTTGGCTGCCTATGGTCCTGAAGAAGACAAGAACAAACTGTAATATCTTCCTCACTAAGTATGCGTAATGCACAAGTGTGTTAGCTCTAAACCTGCCTTTAGGCACAAAACTCATGCCAATATATAAAAATCAACTTTCCATGGTTAATGATTATAATTGCGAGACGATTCAGAGCAATAAGACAAAATTTGGGCTATTCGTTATGGACCATGTGGAATTCACTGTCGCATGAATGGAAGGAAGTGTTCATCCAAGCTTTCATCTTAACACAAAAGACTAAATCATCGAAATTTAGATTCCAAGAAGGTTTACAGTCAGATGAAGTGTCGATGAGACATTTGATTTTTACTGAAGCAAAAAAAAAAGGTATAGATATTTACAAATAATAATAATAATGTCAATTCAATACTTTTGAATTCTAAATTTATCTGGAAAAATAGGAAAAGCTTTTCAGTTAAAAAAAGAGAAAAAAGTGCATTTGAATTGTTGAAGTTTGCACACAATGTCTGCTGACCATTAGAAAACTGCATGCTTTTGTAAAGTTGATCTCTTGAAACGGATTCCCGAGCATGTTAAGATTAGATCTCTTAATCAACTGAGGAAGTCGTTAAGTTTATTGAAGTCCGTATCAACCCCGAAGCCTAATACGTGAGTCCGTGAGTCTTCCTGTTTTTTTATGATTTAGGTTTAAAGTTAGATTTTAGTTCTGTCTATTTCAGAGCGTTAATGGAATCATCTTCTCTGACGCCTCAATTAAACTTACTGAGCCTTTGTAAATTATTTTTCTATTCTTTATTTAGATCAAGAGAAAAAAAAATCAACCGTTCTGGATAATAACAATTTCCTTACTCTCAAAGAGCAAAACTATATTATTATTTTTTTGTTAATTCCAAATGGCTAAGTTTAATATTTTTGAATATTTCTCTCATTTTTTATATGTGATTAATGCATGAAATTCAAATTACTTTCTGAGTCAACATTGACTTTATTTTAACCGAAGAATTTCCATTATCGAAGTGTTTAATTTTTTGTATTGGATTTATCAAACTATTTCTTCAGTCTATATTAGATTAAACAATAACAAGAATAAATCCAAGATGCTTTAATTTGCTGAACTCTTTTCCTACTGTCATCTTATTTCTCTCGGCTTTTCGTTTTTTTTTATTTAATTTTATTTTGCATCATGTTTTATTTTAAGGTAAAAAAACACATTGTATTAGATTGGTTTGAAGAAATTATTTCTTATCTTATTGGGAAATTAAATTAAAGCGAGAAAAGTGATACAGTTACCAGAAATATAATATTCACATTTTCGTATTCTTGTTTCCAATAAGGTAGATCCTTATTCTAATTTTCTAGTTAAACATAAATTTGGCTCTGAAATTTTCATATTTTTTTTCTGTCGAAAGATTAATAGCGACAGGAGAAATCTTTAGATCTATATATGAAGGAAAAAAGGATGTAAGATGTTGATCGGGTAATTTTTGCAATTAATACAAAGAAATGTAGAATAACCAAAAGTGGTGACATTGAATAATTTTTTATTTCGTTTTGATGTAACTTATTTGCGTGTTCTATATATTAATGAGCGAAAATATGTGCTTGTTACTATTTATAGTTTATTATTGATGCTTTATAATATAAGTAATATAGTTTTCGTTAATTACTACATCTAAGGTTCTTATTATATTTGCTTTATAGAAAAATACTTCTTTATATGTCGCCACTGTGAAACTTACGAGAAATATTCTATGGGGATTTGTAGCATTTAAATATTTACTTTTCTCTTTTAATAAAAAATGAAGGTCCATCTATCTCATTTTATAATTATAGGATAACATTTCGAATTTGTTTTCCAATCGCAAGACAGGAAATTGTTAATTCAGTGCCAAACAGAAGGATACATGACCTCATTTAAAGTTGAAATTATTAATTAAATAATAAAATGAACAAAAAAAATACTTATATTTCATAATGAAACCTTGTAGTTCAAGGTTCTAGTAATTTCGATTTTTTTTTTTTATCATTTTTGTTTTTAGTTTTTAATTCTATTTTTTTTTTTTTAATTAGACATTCATTGTTGATTTGGTAATGTTTTTCAATTCGCGAAAAATTAATGAAACTAGTGTAGTGTCCATCAAGTAAACAGGTGATCTTTTCTGTATATGAAATAACATGGAATTACGTATTGTCCGATAACTGATTTCAAAAGCCAGAAACTTTGGCTTTCTGTGCAAATAACATTCTGACCAATTGCTTCTCCATCAACAAGCTACGATCCACTTTCTTTTCATCTCAGCATTAGTGCTACCATCAACTGAGACTGAAATAGACTTGAATATTTGTAATTATCGTTTATTATATTTATGTCTTTACTGTACAATTTACTGTGCAGTTTTATACTTATAAATGAAAACAAAACGATTCGAGTACTACTTTCCAGGCAGTTGATAATAGTTAAAAAAAAATCTTTTACAAAAGCCTTGAGCTGAAGCAACACCATCAAGCCTATTTATGATGACAACAGCAAAGATATGGTTCAACGTCTCAAAAGACAGCTTAAGAAAGGAAGTTCTTTTGTGTCTGAGAAAAACCAGTATTTAAAGTTTAACTTTACCTCAAACTTTAGTTGGTGCAAAGTTGATTTTAGTTGAATGACTTAAACACTTTAGTTGACGATTCCTGCCTGTAGTACTGTATTAAGAAGAGATGAAAGATATTTTGAACTTAGAAAAAAAAAGGATCTAGTTACATAATTGAGGTCATCTTTAAACATTAAATCCTCTATCTATTGTATTAAATTCTCTACTCATTAATGACATAATTTCATGCTTAGAAATACATTTGTTTATGGCGACTAGATGACCTATTATAATCGTAAGAGAAGAATAAATTTCTGAGTCTTTTTGACAGTCTTTGCCAATTGATATTTGCGTGTATTTTCTGGATTATAGTTTTTTGTTTTCTTAATCTGTCTATCACAGTAACTATTCCATTTCGTAATATTTTTATGGAGCACTGCTCTAATGACGAAATGCACTTTAGATTCCTACTACTGAAACGGTACTTAGGAGTATTAATTAATTAAGCTTTATTAGTAAGTTTCATTACTTCCGTGATAGCTTTTTAACTATTTCCGACACCACAGAATAAATGATATAATTATTAATTATTATTAATTTTTTTCATTATTAATTTTGATTTTTTTTTATTCACTGACTTTCTTGGCTTAATCAAACTGGGTAATAAATATTAGAAAGACTCGAGTTGAATCCTGTGATATTTTAAAACGCATATATTTACATTAAATACTTAGCGATGTTAGTCGAGTGGGTCCCGTGGCTGGGCTGCGGGCTAGAAGAATCGGGTTCAGTCCTCGGCAGAGATCTAATGTTTTTTTCCTAGGTTATTTTTCCTGCGGACGGGCCCTAGGATGTACCCAGCCATGTGTAACCGGATTTCTAACGCAAGGATAAAAGCGGGCGAACATTATCTCAATTGATCAGTGAAACGTCAGAGCCTATACTTTCCGCGCCACAACGGAGGCTCTTTGGACAATATCTACCTATCTATATCAATCGACATTGATGTACTGTTTAATTATCACTGTGCTTTGCTGTATTGAGCTTATTAAACACTCTTTGACAGCAGTGTTAGATGTACCATATGATCGACATTTTTTTTAACTTTTAACTTTCTTTATACTTTTAACTACTTTTAACCTTAGGAAAGTCCCCGTTCAATATAGGATAGATAAAATATTGGATCGTCTCAGAGAAAATCCAATCTGAAATCCAATCTTTATTTTTAACAAATAAATGTTAGGAATCAAACACAGCATATCACCTATTTTTATTTCTGTGTCTTGTAGTCTTTGTTCATTATCGTTCTGTGATCGTGATAACTCATTAATTATCCTTGAAAGCTTTTTTTTTTGGTTGTTTTATTACTCGATCGATTTTGATACAATTTGAAGCAATAGATAAGAAGCCTTGGATTATTTGTAGATACTGGAAAAAGATAGAACTTGAACAGCAAAATATAAAAATGTTATTCTTCAACCCACAACTATTTATCCAAAGAAGCTATAATTTTAGTGATAGGCTCAGGCTATTTAAAATAAGCTGTCTAATGTATATGGTACAATATAAACCTTTCAATAACAAGATTTTTTTTTCCTTCTAATATTATAATGACGTAAGTAAAGGTCACAGATATCTTCCGAAAACATACGAAGAAATGTTGATATCTATGAATGATTTATCAAGGAAATATTTACCAAGGTGAAATTTTCAAACATCATAAAATAAAGAACATTAAACAGTTTTCATAAGTATAAATTATAAGAAAAACAATTAATAGATACAGTGAGACAAAAAGATCCTGGTTTTCGGAAATTATTCGTTATTTTCAACTTGATAAATTTCAGAACAATTTTAATGTTTAAAAATTTAAAGGTAAATTGTTCAAAGAATGTAAAAGCAGAATATAATTTTTTTTTTCAAAGTGCATTATGTGATTTTTTAAAATTAAAATTGGATAAAATTTATTTTTAAAATGGATCGTAGGATAAAAGAGCTTAACATCGTGCTACCGATAATGGAAAAAAAAAAAACCAAACAAAAAAACCCAGAGGATTTTTTAAGCAATTCCATCCGGAAGTAAATTCAAAACGTAAATGTAACACGCACTTCCAGTACTCAATTTTAAATGCAAATGGGATTTTTCATGATTCAACTTCGAATTAAATTAAAAAACAAACAAACTTTAAAACTGTCTAAGCAGTTAAAAATCAAGCAGATTTTTTTTTTTTTTTAACTTAATCTTATTAATCTATTTTCCGAAGGAAAGGAATATATTTCATTAACATATATATATATTTTTATTTCATCAACAATTTTATTAGTAAATGGTTAACTCTAGTTATCAAAACTATACCGAAAAGAAACATGAAACTTCAAAAAGTGATTCAACATCCAAAAATTGCAATTACGAAGCTATTAATCGATAGCGAAAGTACTATAAAACCAAATTAATGACAATACCTATTACATCCGATAATGAGGATATTACAGAAAGTTCCAGTACATAAATAACATTCTTAAAACTGTCAACTCCTACTAATCTATATTACTAAAATCTTTTATTTCTTGTTTGTCTGTCTGTCCGGCGCAATTTTCTGTGAGAATGGAAAATAGAAATAATTTTTACAATGAAACATCCGCGACAGGAATCGAACCTACAACCTTCTGATTCGAAGTCAGATGTCTTATCCATTAGGCCATAGGGACTACTACTATCTTCATATTGTTTTTTGACTTATATCTCCTTTCCTTTCCCCTATCAATAAGGAATGTCTTCAACCTTTTTTTTGAATCTCAAGATTGTTTATTTATTTCCCATCCGTCAGTTTATTTGTAATTCGAAACTGACAATTAGAACTATAATTGCCGAAACATTGCAATATTTTAAATATTCTTACTTAACCAAATTCTATGTGATATTGAAAAATATGTGCGTGTACACGGCAGATGTTGGAGTAAAGAAAACACAGTCAAGAAAGAAGCACTCTTTTTTTGAGGTGGAATACCGAAAAAAATCACTATTTGCAACTCAAAAACCATCAATATTATAACTCAAACGTCACTGAAAAGTGACAATTACAATTAAAATGAGAGTCAAAAAAGAATGAAGCGATACTTCTATTAGATAGAATACTGAAAAATCACTATTTGTAACTCAGAAACTATCAATATTTGGAACACAAAAGCCACTGAAAAGTGACAATTAGAATAAAAAAGAGACTCAAAAAAGAAAGAAGCAGTATTTCTATTAGATATAATACTGAACACTATTGTAACTCCGAAACCACTGAAAAGTATCATTTGGAATCAAAAAAAGAGTCAAGAAATAACATTGATGCAGATTTCTAGAATCTTGCTAAGCATATTTATGGGACAAAAGACTCTCTCACTGTGTTTGTTTCTTTTTGAAAAAAGTTCTGCTTTTGATATTACAATGAGATGGCTTCAAAAACTGATTCAGTAAGATTGGTCAATAAATAATGTAATTGGTTTATTCATTGTATAACTGATTGGATTCAGGAAAAGCGTCCAAAATTCTTTGACGTTGCAAAGAAAACAGGTCCAAGTTCTTTTAGGAACTTCTTGTTTGATAATTTGATGAAGTAAATCATGTCAACCAAAAATCGACAACTGCTGATTTTATGAATAAAAAAAAAAAAAAAACAATAAAAATAACAATAAAATCAAATAAATTAAAATAAACAAGTAAAAAATTAATTTTTGAAGCTTTTCGCCTTTTTTTTTTTTTACTTTCTTTCTATTTCTTTTCTCACTTTTTTTTTTTAACTGCTACCATTAGAAAGCGAGTTAAGAAATAAGGGTATATTTTACGAAAACATTCTCAATAAAATAACATTTTATGTGCCAAAGTAATATTTAAAATCGTTTTTCAGAATTTGCTATCCAAAGCATTTATCTACAATGTTAAATTATTGTCCCAATACATTCGATTGTCTTTTAGCATATCGGTTTTGGAATTTTAAAATATTGAGATATTTATCACAGAATTTGGATATCTGCTGATGTTTATGAGTTTTCTAGAATCCAAATTTTGTAAATGGAATTGTACGTGTTTAAATATAGTGAAAATACTTATCGTGTGCGCTATTTGGACGGTAGGTAAAGAAGTCTCTTCATGTTCTGGAAATTAAGTTATTTCGAATAAAAGAAATTTCAACATTTCCCGAATGACCCTGAAATATTTTTGGGATGAAAGTTCATCATCCTTCCTTCCGGTCCGAGCAACTTTCATGAGTAATGCCATAAATTTTAGTAAAAATTGCATTCGTTTAACTTAAAAAATTTATTCATAGATTAAATTTCTTTTTCCTAAGATTGTATTAAGAATATATTTGGATTTTTTTTTCTTCCTCATTATTACTTTAAAATGACCGACTAAGGTTAGACTACACGATTGAATATTGGCAAATCTTAAACAAGAAGAAGGAAGCAGAAGATAAAAATTTCACTGTTGTTTTTCTTCGTATTTACCCGTTAGCAATGTTTATTAACTAAAATTTAACATTCGTGTTTGGATGTACGGCTGAACCGAACAATGTTGTAGGAAAGCACTGTTTGCTATATTACCTGATATAAACAGGCACATTAATTATCTGTCCTTCCCGTCTCCCAAACTCCTGGATGACAAATCTACGTAAATGAGTATATTTGTATGTAAATGATAGCACTTCCATTTTATAATAATTTTCTTATATAGTGAAGAGTGACGATCTAATTCATGGTTCACCTCATTATGCGTCGATTTCCTTGTTTCAAATCAGTCATTCACTGCTAGAATAATATTAGAATGGTCTGTATTTGTGTCAGTTTGCCTAACTTTTCAAATGGCTTTTGTAATTTGAAACTTAAGATATGAAAGGTAATACTGGATGCTATATCTGTAGCGATAGATACTGTAAGTATAGAAACTGGCTTTGTTTGATCAGAGATTAGTGATTCGTATTGTTAATAAAACATAAATGTTTTGCAGATGCTGAAAAAAACATCTGTTCATTTCCAATTGGCTTCCATTTATTTATGTTCATGATGTTGTTTTGAAGAAGAATAAGCGAGACTTCCCTTTGATTCTAAAACGTATTTATTGAGTCAGTTCTCGCAACTCACAGGTATTGGTTCTTGTTTTGTAAGACAATCAACAAAGAATGTGATAAATTTTATTACTATTCAAAGTTCATTACGTGCTCTTTTTTTGAATAATAAAAATACGCAAGTGTAGAAAAAATGCTTAGGATATTTTTCAATACAATTTGCTGTTGACATGCTTAGGTCGCATTCCGAACTTGTCTTAAGCTAGCAATTTTAACTCTCATTTGATCATTTCTTTATTGTTATTAAAAGAGAAAAAAAGAATTTAAATCGTTCCATTTATTTTACATTCAATCTGAATGTGCGGCAGCAATTTTATTGTAAATTTAGTTATATAGTTTGGTATGGTCATTTCAAATATTCAAAACCTCAGTCAATGTTTAAAAAAAATCAGTGGAAAAAAACTGAAGTATATTCTATTGATAATCAATGCATTGTTAATTATTATATTTTTGATAACATTGGATTCTGTCATTTTTCTTATGGTATCATTTTCTTACTTGTATAACCCACTGATAATAAGTTTCAGCTTTTGATTAAGATAATCTAGTGTTCAATTCAGATAGACATGCCAGTTACCCTTTCCAAAAACATTTTTTTTAATTAATAATAATAAATTACAAAACAAGTTATTCATTGAGAGTTTAAAATCAAATAAAAAAATAAAGCATCTTAGCTTATTAACATTACTAAGAATTCTCCGAAGTTCTCATTGTTACAAGCCAGTCATCCTTTGAAATTACAATCATTTATTTGCTTTAAACTTTTAAATTACTTTTGAATGTTTTTATAAATTTCACTTCATTATTTTAGCCTCTATCTGTTAACTTTCAGATGTACTTGAATTCTTAAATAAGGAAATATTTAAATGTAACATTATAAGTAGCTGATCTAAATTTTAAGCAAAACAAGAAGGAAAATTTTGTATGCTTACATTTTGAAGAGCTTGCTAGTTTTATTATTGCAGAACGTTTGCCTATAGAAATAGTGTAAAGTTTCAAAGTTTTAAATCCATTGCGATGTTATAGCACAATGTTACAGCACAATTAGCTCACCACAGCTAAGAATAGGACTTATTATTGGATGTGAATGCATTTTGTAATTTATGTAGTTTATCGCAATTACAGGTGTCAAATGTTTTCATTTCCATTATATAACGGAACAACGTTAAAAGTCTGTTGATACTTAGGATTTGTTATTATTATTGCTATGTAAAAGATTTAAACCTTGGGTTTCCCCAGCAAAAACAACATGGCGGGTCAAGGACCAAAGTAGTCTACATATTGCCAAGTGTAAAAAAGTGTGCAAGGAGGGTTATTATTATTATATCAAAAAAGTTTCAAACCATGGGATTATTATTATTATTATTATTATTGTTATTATAGTATATGCAATAATTACTGTGTTTTTTTACTTGATAAAAAGCCTACTTTTTTTCCCTTAATCCATTTTTTTGAATGACCTTTGTAACGTATAAAGTCGGGCAATCGATGTTCTACTACATTAAAAATCAATCTTCCCTAGAGAAGCCTGTCAGCTTTTGATCAAAACCATTTGTTTTGCTTATATATCTTCCTATAAAATATCCTCCTGCTTCCTGTCTGTCATCATTTCTTCAAGTGATATTTAATGATTGAATTAAAAGCTTAATTTTGTTAAGATATCCTTAAGAAAAGTTAGACTTTTAAAATCAATATGTTTGTGTGCATTTTTCTCCCCTAATAACTTTTCAACCAGTGAATAGACCTTCTTGACTAACTTTGTAAACATATTTACAAATAAGATCTCTTTTTTCGTATTTGGAAAGTTTCTTCGTGTGACCTGTGGATATGATTCCCATAGAAGCGAATAAATAAACTATTGACAGCAAGCATTATATTTATATTTTTGGTTCGATAACTGAATAGTAGTCGTAGCATGCTAACCATTTTGCTTGCCCAATGCTTAGTTCATTACATAAATGGTCAGTTAAAAACTTGCAGATTAAATCACTTTTCAGCATTTTAAAAATTTGAAGTTTACCGACAGGAATGATTGTTTAGAAATTCGAAGACACCTTTTTTTAATTGTATGCTTTTTCACGACTTTTTTTTTTTAAAAGAAGTTTTTTTAAAGAAGTAGCCTTCAGTTTCATTTTCAGGAATTTCTTATTTTTTTAAAATTTACATTTCAGCGTGAGTTAGTTAAGATTTTATAAGGCTCATAGTCCTGTAAGATTGTGTAAAGTTCGATTCAAATATCACGAGACTATTTCTTTGAATAGCCATCTGTACTGAAATGTCGCGTTTTCTTATTTTAGATATAGTCTTTATACAGTGAAGCTCGGCTATAACGCGGTTGTTTATATCGCGAATTCGGATATAACGCGATTTGGTCTTGAACCCCTTCTATTTTGGAAAAGGTGTATAATTGTAAAATTGCAAAATTTACCATATTTTCGCCCAAAAAGTACGAAAATCGATTGATTTTAGGAATTGCTCGCGATTTGTACAATCGCCGCGCCGTTTGTACAAGAACCAAGATGGCGGCGCCAAACCGTAAGAAAATAGAAATACTGTATGAAGATTTTGGCTAATATAACCCATCCAAGTGTTGAAAAGATAATGATTTATAAATATTTATAAATACTGTATAAAATTCTCTCACATAGCTCTGAATGATGTAGGTAATCGCGAAATGACCATTTTAAATCGATTTGGAATCGTTTGGGCGATAATAGGGTTTGAGTATACGACATTTGACATCGCGAAGTAAAAAAAGCTCGGGCAGATCGAGATCTTGGATCCGAAAGATCGCGATATAACCGAGCTTCGCTGTATTCTGTTACATAAAGGTTATTAGTAACTTAATAAAAGAAATGTGTCACTTAACAATAATCTCATGAGATTTCAAAGGGAGTAGACGTATACTTTGATCAAAGACGGTACAAACGCGTTCCTTGATTTGATGACTTGCATTTCAAATTGTTTATGATATCCAGTTTAAACAAATAGGTTTCAATAGGAAGATACTAGAGCATTGCAAAAGTCAATTAATAACATCCGTGTTGTGTTCAAACAAGTCTTTCACATATATTAAATATGTTCTTATCATTTTATTATATATTAAATACACGACACATACATACGAAATGGCAATCTGTAGGTTGGGGAATTGAATATACTTGGAACAACAATTATGTAAGAAATTATATAAGTGACAACCTTTATCAATTTTTGTTTTCAAAATCAAAAGGATAAAATAATAAAATTACCACTGATGTCATGTGGTGTTTCACCAAATTATGACAACTATGTAAAGTCGATTCAGATATGACAATGAAAAAATGGCAACTTTGTTGGCCGAATGTTAACTTGGCCGGAGCAGTACCATTTTTTTCTGGCAATTTTACTTAAAGATTTTTTTTTTTTGCCACCACCTTCTTTGTACAGGAATGGACACATTACTTACCTCGACAATGCTACAATTGACTTTGCAAGTTAATTTCCACTATTAAGAAATCATCGCTCGTCAGTAATACCTTAGCGTATTTATTTACTATAATTTACATAGATTACTAATAGCATTCCTTTTCAAAATAAATAAAAGAAATATATTGTATATGACTTTAGCTCTACCAAGAGCAGAACCAACTAAGAACCTTTTTATAGTTTCCAATTAGAGAGAATGGTAATTAAAATAAGGTTTTAAAGTGGCTTTATAATACTGTTATTAAACTGCATAATACTGAAATCTTTCTAATACTGTATAATACTGAAATTTTAGAAAGAAACTAATACTGCAAATTAAACACATTTATTGTTATCATTTACTTTATTTAACTTTATTTTATTTATATTTACTTTGAAATATTTTCTTCTAAAATTTTATTATGCAAATAACGTATGTTGTAAATTTGCATATATCTGTGCATGCATATTTTAGATAAAATATTTTTATCTGTAGTATTTCGGATGTTTTTTAATAATTCTGAAATAGTTACAAATGTTCAATCTCTATTATATTATATTTTCCTTACTTTGTTTTTTGTTTTTACTTATTTATTTATTTATTTATTTATTTTTTGGCCAGTATGTACTACAGTATTGTTTAGTTTTTCCTTTTAATACAGTATTTTGCATTAAAGATAACTATAAAGATTATGATTCTTGCAGATTATTTTGGTTAGGTTTAAAGTTATTTATATTTTTGGATAGCGTTTCTTTGTGAATATCAAATTAAAATTAAGTTAACAATTAAAAATACTAAATTAAAAAATTAAAGTAAAGTAAAAAGTTAAAATTGATTTATAATTCTTGTTTTAATTGTTCTAAATGATTTTTTTTTTAATCTCACCCCAAACAATTATCCTATTCTCTAGTTTGGAGAATATAATAAATTTGATTCTTATAAAAATATAAAATACAGAATGCTAAAAACTTTTAGTAAAAATTATTAGTTTAATTGTCAAAGGAATTACGTAAAATTTAAAAAATAGAATCTATTTAATTAATTCTGTTATCTAAACAGTAGAAAAATATTTATTTTATGCCAACTTTATCAAAGTAGAAAAATACTAAACTACAAAAATAAAATTCAGCTACGTACATAATTGCTAGTTTCTAACTAGTTTATGTTTCCATAGCAACCAGTATCCACAGAACTTAACATTTCACCTTTATGCTTAGTGATTTATTTCCACAGCAACCAATCGTCTTTAATCAATATAATGTGTTGCGCAATTCAAAGAAAATAACAAATAGGTCAACAATAGATTGCTTTTACTACACCCATATTAGCATTTGCGTTGGCCATTAAGAAGCCACAGGGTTATTCTTTTTGCTCATGTTCTCGTAGCACCTTCTAGAACCTGTTTTTAGACACGAATAACTCGATGTTTCTCTAACAGAAAGGTCAAAATCCAAAAAAAAATTGAAAGTCCATGTCTATGCTGCAAAGGAAGTTATTTTGTAATAGATTACACGTTTGTATGTTACCGTGAAAGAGCAATTAAATTAAACGTAAGTGGCTAAAAGTTTCAATTATTATATTGTGCTTTTAAGTGTTTTCCGTCATTTTTCAAGGGTTATCTTCATAAGTAAAATTAGCATCAAATCAGATTTGACCCCTTAAAAGAACGAAATAGTAAAAAGAGAGAAAAATAAAGTTAGAAAGAAAAGAAGACGAAAACTTAGAATTTTAGTGACATATTAAGTAAAAGTTAAAATAAATTTTGAAGAAAATGAAAATTAATAACATTTCCAAACCAAAATAAAAAAAAAATAATTAATATTGAATTTTAACTAATTTCGGTAACAAATCTAGATTGTTTTCTAATCATTGTGCCCAGAATGGAGTCGTTGGGGATTTGTAATCTTCTTTGTATCTGACGAAAAGGAAAAAAAAAATCCAACAATTTTCCAACCTTATTTTTTAGTTTTCGCCGAAATAATATAGTCTATAACCTTCTCCCCCCCCCCCCTATTCAAAAACATTCGTAGGGATGCTTGTAGGGCCACATACCGATAACGAGAGAAAATCTACATCAAAATCAAGAAGACAATAACTGAGTAGTTATAAAACATTAAAAATTATATTAGGATAGAGTAAAGAGTAGGATAGAGTAAAGGAGGTTAGAAAAGAAATTAAGTCATTGGGTTAAAGATGGTTATTCCGACGCTCGCTATTATCAGAACTCAATTAGACGGACGATCCTTACGATTCGCCTGAAGGGAGTAAAATATGGAGAATTCTTGTGATGAAAACCGGTTTCTTCAGTCCGGAAACAGGTGCGTTACTACCTGAGCTACTAGATTCAAGTCATGTAGTACCACGAAACTGTCTCTGTCTTTAGCTTTATCAATAGCAGGCTTCTGATTAAAGTACGATCTGAGTAAACAGAGGATCCACAGGCAAGCTAAGCTAGTACGTAGGGTCTCACACTTATTACGTTGGATTTTCTATTTATTTTTGATTTGATGGTAGTGCTGGCATTGCGGGGCTTAAAGGTCTCGTAGATCTAGACTTACCTAGGCCTCATATAACCTTAAACTTGAGTGGAAGAGCAAGTTTTTAATTTTTTTTTAAGTTTTAGTTTTTTAGTTTTGTTTTAGTTTTTTTTTTACTGAAATTATCAATCTTGTTCTAAAACACAGTCGAATTTCACTTAAATAATATATAAATTCTGATCTTTTAAGGGAACTTCAGTGAATGGTATTTGGAAAAAATTCTTTATCGTATAGACTAAATACATTCTCATCATTGGCATATTCCATATCATCAGCATATTTATAAATTGATAAAGAAAGTCGCATCTAAAACTAATTTTAGAAAAATTGATATCTGTGTAAATTATCGAAAATGCAGAAATCTTTTACACCTGTCTTCTTACAATAGCTTCTTTATTCAACCTTTTTTCAAGTGGGACAGCTGTCCCACTTCAAAATAAAATACTTGTGCTAAGTATATTATTTTTTAGCAAAAATAAAAAACAAAATACTAAATAGCGAGAAATAAAATAATATATATATATATATATATATATATATATATATATATATATATAT
>JAFIDM010009631.1:153730327-153750429 GCA_023159025.1 Thereuonema tuberculata
ATACATACCTGAAATTATGCCGTGTATTTTTGAAACACCCTGTATATTTTTAAAAATTTAGGTTTTTTTTTGTTTCTTATTTTTTAATCTACTTTTTTTTTAAGATTAATAGAACACAGTTAAAAAAGGTCAAGAAAAAAAAAAAAAAAAAATGAGTGCAATTTTTTTTTGAGAATCCTGAAGTTTTTAAATGAAAATTTTTTTAATCTGTTAATTAGTTTTCTTGAAATTCTCTCTGCTTTTTAAAATAAAAAATAAGATTTTGTATGGAAAACGTCGGGATTTTGTTTTCCCTAAGTTCATACATTTATCATATTTCTTAAATATTTTTATTTATTATCTAAATTTGTAAAAACTTTTGAAAAACAAAATTATGTTTTTTTTGTTTGTTTTTTTCAAGAAAGAAAGCAAATACAGTAATAGGAAAAGTTAATCGTAAACTCAGATAAATATTCTTTATTATTATGGTACCACATTCTATATTCTTTCACCATTTTTGCAGATATGGACTACATAAATTTATTTTGGCTGTATATTTTTATTACTTTTTCTTAACTACATTAACTACTTAAGTAAAGATTTAAATATGTCTTATTAATTCAGGAATGTTTTACTGTGCTTTAATTCTTATTTGTTTTATACATAGCTATTGGTTCACTTAGCTCGACAACGTTCATTATTGAAACTAAATCAATTGAAAGATTTTTAAATCCTCGTTAATTGTATTCGAAAATAGGCAATTAAACCTAGCTAATTGCGACTTATCTTAATAACCCTCAATACCACGTTATAGTTATTTGCAAAAGTTCAATATAGATTACATAAGGAAATGAAAGAATGCATTTTTTAGCTGAAAAATTTAATTCTTAATAGGAAATAAAAATGGAATATTCATTATTTGACTCCAATTTCTCCCTGACAATTTTAGATAAAAATATTGACATTCCTTCCGAACTAGATCATGATAATAATTTGATTACTTAAAAATAACATCACTTAAAATCTGCAACATTCTTCTTTAATTTTTCTTGTATATTAAGGAACTAGAAATGTAACTGCAACTATTACGTTTATTGGAGCAGCTTTCCGTAAGAAGTTATTTAGGTCAAGTTCGGCTATTGGCTTCATTCTCATTGCCAATAAATTTACTTAATTCCTTCCGGCTGAAATGACTTGGAAAACCGATTTTTTTTTTTTTTTCTGGAATCTACAGAACAAATAGATTTCTGAAAAAGTATCATTTTAATTAAATGAAGTGCAGTACACCTTCTTTTTTTGGTAAAAAAAAAGAAAACCTTGATTAAATTTTCACCGTTAGCAATTATTAAGACGTTTTTAGAGCACAAGATTCTTATTCTTTTAAACTATAGAATTATTTATGTATAACTTAATTATTTACGTTTTTAGATGCATCCTAGTTATTTTCAGTGCGGGATTCATTGCAATTCAGTCTGACCTACAACCAGCTGTAGCCATAAATTAAAAAACGAACCACCAGAGACTATTCTATCGTTGCTGCTTTTGAACCTATTTACTTCATCAATGTTTTGCAAAATACAGAAATGACGTTTATTCAAGCATAAATAATTTCCACCGATTAATTCATCTGAAGACAGTTCCATTCTTTAGTATAGATTAAATAACCAGATAAAGAAAATTTACAGTATTGTCTACTATTGCTGTAAAGCCTTATATAATTACTAGCGTATACGAGCGTCAACAATGACTGGAGAACAATGGGACGGCTTTTAGTTGAGATAGAGTAAATATTTTCTCTGTGTAAATATTATTTTTAATTTCTTCATTCATGTTGAGAAATGTCTCTAACGACTCTTCAGTTCGTTGCTGAGGAAGTACTTCTGCATCTAATGTTCGTCTGGCCTGCGCTTGTAGTAGGCTATAAAAATGAACATTGTAATTTAAATTTTAATCTAGTAGGCTAATTAATGAGTTTTTTGTTTTTTTTTCTGGCTCTTCTCATTGCATCATACACACACAGAAGGTGTGTGTGATAAGAGATATTTAACAACAACAATTTGAATGTAGTCCCTGTGGCCTAATGGATAAGATTTTCGACTTCGGATCAGAAGGTTGTAGGTTCGATTCCTGTCGCGGACGTTTCACTATAGAAATTATTTTTATATTCACAGGAAATTAAAATTATTTTCCAAACACAGAGGAAGTGCGTTAGACACAGACAGATCTGGAAAACTAGATAAGAGATTAGTGCAGACCAATTAATCATCAATGGTCTGTTGATTTCATATTCACATGTGATATATCACATAGTACCTACTATAGAATACTATTTATATAAAATGTATGTTCTATAATTCACGTGGACAGGAAATCAAGAGTTGTATTTTTGTTTAATGAGAGATTTGCGAGTTGTTGCTACCGTACCTCAGATATTTCTGATAGCATTCAGTATTTTATTCTAAAAAAAAAAAGGAGAAGGGGGGGAAGAGGATAGGACTTAATAAAAATAATAATAAAGAGTTTGACGAATTTAATCTTTGCTTTATTTAGAGAAAATCTTTCATGCTTTATAATTCTGATAAACACACTGATTTCTTTTGTAGCATCTGATCTATTTGTTATTTCACCGATCGGAAAATGCTGGACAACGTTCCACAAAAACTAACAAACACCGGTGACAGATGTTTAACTTAGCAATGTACACAACCCTTTAAACCTTTTTCCTTCTTCCTTAAGGATGTAACTTTATTATTTATTTATTTATTCATTGTCTAATGGCGCGATCACTTCTTTGTAACGTGTGAAACACTTAATCCTTAGTAAATTTCCTCACTTATAATTTTCGCAGAAAAAAAAATAAAGGCTACTTTTGCTGTGAAACAGTAGAATTGAAACTTGAAGTATCTGTTTACAAAATCAGGTTTCACTTCCATTCACGAGAATTGGATTCATTTCCTTTTTAAGTTTCTGACGAATTTCCTTTTGTTGCCTCACTTCCGTTAGTTTGATAGCTTTTCAATCCATCTGTTATTTCAATTGCTAACCTCAAGTCATGAGATGCATCGCTGGAATATCTGATAAACAGTAGGAAGTAGACCAATAAGAAACACAGGCAGCATTTATATCTCCGTGACCTACTGACCGCCAAATAAGGTGGAGTGATGTTATTTTTTTACTCTTCCGCGTTTGTCTATTTGCACAGGCTTCAGATTAGCTCCTACTTTTCCAAAACCATCTTATCTTTAATGATTATAATTTCCAGATTCTGCTTAAACTATTCTAAAATAAGGCACTGAACCATTATTGAAATATCTATTTTTTTTTCATCTAATTTTTATTTCTGAATCATTTTATTACAGAATACATAAACAAAAATATGAAGGATTTTCTTTGTAATTATATTTTTCTTCTTAATAGAATTTTTTCAACATTTTACACGGAATAGAAAAGCACCAAGAATCCAGATTTACAAGTAAAGACGGAATAAATGAATCTAAAGGTAAACATTTTTTTTTCCATTTTTTAAGTACGTCAATTGTTATACAATTATTAATAATATGATTTTTTTTTCTCAATCATCTTTAAAAAACAATACATGAAATATATAGCTTTTTTTGTAGTTACACAGCTTTCAAGAATATACTTTGATGTGATTTCTTATGTAGTAACTGTGCATAATCGAAAAACCCAAGTGAAATGTACGTCATGGACTAATTGACTTTGCAAATGCCAATTTCTTCTTTTTTGTATTCTCGAGATTTTTTCTCAGTTCTGCTAATTGTTGTGTGTAGGCCACCTTACGTATTCAGTGGAAGGATATGTGGAATTCCACATATGTTGACCAAATAACGTAGAAATGCTGGAGAAAGGGGGGAGGTGATTTGATAGAAGATAGAAAATGACTTCTACAGAAGGATTCCTTAATTTCGGAGATACAGAAACAGTAAAAGTTGTTATTCGAGAGGCCCCTGTGATTGTCGCCCAGCGAGTGACTAGTCCGCTCGGTAACTGTCAAGAGATGATTGTGACAAAATAAAAAAAAGAAAAGAAATTGTCAGTATTGCAGCTGACTAATAGAATTTGGGTTGGCCAAACAGTGCACCTTTCTTATTGCTTTCTTATCACTGCTTGAGATATAAGAAATTAATAGTTATTAATATATTTCAAAGTTTCTGCTATATTTCGAAAAAAATATATCGTAAATTTAACAGAATTACTAACTAACAGTTACTATAACTGGAATAAATTGCGATCATAACATGAAGTTAAAGTTTCTTTGACTACATTAAAAAATATTTTAACTTTGGCGCAGTAGGTTAGCGAAAGCAAGCTTCCTTCCAACTTCATATAACCTTAGCTAGAATTGTTTTAACACATTGAGATTTTATTTGTATTGTCTCTCAGGAAATACAACCATGTTGTGTTCTCGAATCTCTTTCCGCCTCAACATTGCGTTCATAGTAGCTGAATAGTAAATGTCATTTTCACTGTTGGCTCATCTCTGCACAAAGGGCCTTTGTTCTGTCTTAGCCCAATATTGCCTTTTTGAGATGTTTAAATTTCGTGCTCTGTTTCGTGGCCCTCTGCATGAGGGTTCCCGAACTACCATTAATTAATCTCATCAGAGCCAGTGTTTTCGTGAAAAATAAATTGTAACTTATAATTGCTTTGGAAAGGTGAAAGGTATAGAATTTCTTTTGTAGGTTACTATTGTTGCTATTATCCTTTAATTTTTGAATCTGCATTGATTTTGACTGTTATTTGTAAAAGTTTTCAATGACTTCAGCATATTTCTTATGAATAACGTGTCTTTTCAATTTCAAAGTTGGACCTAAAAATGAAAATAGTAGTACTTGAAATTCTATTGTAACCATATTCATTTTAAAGTAAAATAATTCATGATAATATTACAGTATATTGCACTAATACATCATCAGTATCAACGATTTAAGACGTATTTCTAACAATAAAACTGGTTTTCTAATTCTTTGAAATAAGTGCTTAATGAAAATTGTGTCTTATATACGTAAATGATAGCTCTAAAAAAAATATAACATAGCAATTCAATTACAAAACAAACAAACTAGAATGTATAAAAACAAATGGAAAATTGAATTATTTCTGTTTAAATTTAAAATTAATGGTATTCAGTCTTTTCTGATTCCTTTTCAAAAGCTGTATATACAGTGTGGTTATTAAATAATGAGACATAATTTGTAAAACGAAATTAAAAAAAAAAAAAAGCCAAGGTCTTTTAGATAGTTGTGAATGTTCAAATTAATCTCCATTTAATTATCCACAGCGCTCATAATGATGAGGTAAGTCCTGGAAGCACATTGAAATTATTTCCAAACAATGACCATAAGATGTTGCTTATTCTCTCCTGGATTTCGTAATTGTTGTCGAAACAACGTCCTTTTAATTCTTGGGAACAAAAAGAAGTTCCAAGACGAGTATGGAGGTCTCCTCGAAAATTGTGATTACTTTCTTTACGGTGTGGAGTCGTTCTCAATTGAACTATGACCTTCACGAAATTGTAAAACACATGACAAATGTCAGGCAGCGATCTCGCTGATCGTTGTTTCAAGGGACCGAATTCTTCCATCTTACATTTACTCAGTACGACGATTCATATTGCTCCAAATTCAACATGCAGTGCCACAACAAAGTCTGTTACTCGAGAACTACTGAAACGATACTAAAGTAACTATCGGAAGAGCATATTTTAGGAAAGCGAATGATATGCCAGTTTCTTACTGAAGGGTCCACAGAGTACACAAGGAAAAAAAACCTGCTCTTTATATTGCTTAACCCTCAACTCATAGACTTTCAATTAAGATTACTTGCATACCTCAATGGATGCTGTACATTTTATCCAGACTTTGAATACAGTGAAATGTACAAACAATTCCCAGTCTTGATTTTCGTAATGGTTGCGGTACCGCATTTTGTTCCAATTGGCTAATTTACTGTCGATGGCGGTCTCAGTAAATTCTTAAAACTGAATATGTACAACTTTCTTATTAATTTATGGAAATTGCGGACCCTCCAAGAGTTATATTTTTTAAAAACCCGTGTTAGAGGAAGCATCATGATCCCCACTAATTCTCATGGAAACAAAAATTGTCATCTAATTCCATTATTCAAATGAAAATCTTTGCGGCTGTAATGTGCAATTTTCGGGAAAAATCTCCTATTTTGGAATTAGAAAATGCATTTTTCGTTTCTTCAACAGTAGGAAGTATGAAAGGCATTTGTCAATAAAACTTTTTATAGCAGCTTTATAACCACGTGCTTCTTTAAACGCTTCTATTTAAACCTTATTTGTAGTGGATTCAAGCATTGTGAATCTAAGAGTAAGCTAATGTTTTCGACATTGGTGATCTTGCCTTACTGTCTTCCATCACTTATGGACCGCTAGCCTCTACGATGAGAACCGTCACAGTAAGAATCCCGTGATACCTTGCTCAGTAAATTGTTGGAATTACGTCAGGAACTCGAATTTGTTAGTACAGTCTGACCTCATTATAAGGTCATCCAGCACATATGATCACTTTTGAAAAATCTGCTGACTTAATAGGAATTCTGTATATTTGTTACCATCTAAATAGTCAGGCGTTAAATATATACTCGCTTAGAGGATCATATAATCTTATAAGAGGGTGACCATATAACGAGGTCTGACTGTAGAAAGAATTCGTAGCAGAACGATTTTTTTTGTTTGTTTTGAGATATACAACGTCAGAATTAAAATTGATTTAATGTTATAATAATAAACCGTTCTTACCGATTTCATCCTCTGGGATACAGAAGTCTTTGGGCAAGACTACCCATTTCTGAATCTTCTGTGCACTGGACATTGCCTTTTTATTAGCTCTGTCGATCCCCTTTTGAATTCCATTCATGACTTTTTCGTCTGGCGTGTTGACAATCTCAGTGGCTGTGGCGGCATTACTTCCGACAGAACGACACCAGGCGAGAGAAGTGGGAGTTAGTTCATCAGTATATCGTAAGGTATTTAGGTTTATTTCGGTCTAGAAAGAAATTCATCTTATATATTTATTGCCAAATATGTTATTACATTGAAAATTTTAGGTATATTTATTGTTGAAGATATGTATCTGTAAGTTATATCATAAATACACTCGAAAATTATGGTTGTACGTATTTGCACCTCAGAATCAGTCGAGATTTATGTATAAAGTTGTAGCCCTAATTTCACAAAATATTTTTTTCTCTCTATTTTTCATTATTTACTGTAAATTGATTTTACTGTCTGTTTCAATTGAAATAATTCTTTGATTTAATTTAATTCATTGATTTGAGACTATGATCTTAACAATACAGAATGTTTATAAAATTTACAAAATAAACAAAGCTGACTTCCAACTTATTATTTGCGTGAACATAATCACTTTTCTTGATGAATTAAAAACCTCCCAAAAAGTAAGAACAGTTGAAAATAAATTCTTAATTCACTGAAACTACTGACTTTGATTTGTTGTTTAAGCCAGGAACAAAATAAATTTGTCTATGTTTATACAGTGAAATACTTTTCAGTAAAATTATTGCAGTTAGAGTAGGCTTCAAAAAATGTGGATAAAGTAGCGTTAAAAATAAAGTAGTGCTGAAAAACGAACTATAAAATATAAAAAATAAAGATGGATATATGCCGAAGGTTATTCTGTTAAAAAGTTCTTGACAAAAATCTGAATTTTTTTGAACCCAAATTTAACTTACCTTCAGAGTAAGTATCATGGAAAGGAATTTTCTCTTATCTCCAATTAACATAGCGTTACTTATGATGGATAATTCCTTCTTGACATTTTCTTCAATAGGTGATGGGGCTATATTTTCGCCTCCAGATGTGATAATAAGCTCTAAAGAAATAAGTAAAATTGTCAGGAGTTCGCTTTTACATACAGTATTTGCCTTTATATTTTAATATACAATGATTATTTTTCCAATTTTACCTTTAATCCGTCCTGTGACATAGAGGACATCACCTTTCAGGTAGCCTTGATCACCTGAGTATAGCCACCCTTCATTATCAATTGTTTTTATTGTTTCTTCCTCCTGGTTCAAGTAACCCATGAATACATTGCGACCCCAGGTGCAGATCTATAAGAAAGGTAGTTAAATATTTGTAATAATTAGAACATAAAAAAATTCCATCTGGATTAACTCGTAACACATGATCTTATTATTAACTTCATCTATATGCACCTAAAATATTTCTATAAACATCAGCAGAAAGCTTTGAATGTTTTTGAGATCTATGTACCGTAAAGTGCAGGAAACGAAGAGAACTTTTTTTCTTTAGTGAGTTCAATGCTTTCAGTGCATTTCCTGCATCGTAGTTAGGAATTGATCAATGAATATGTTCCATACTGCTTGATTTATTGTTGCTATCCGTTTTTAACATTCATTGGTGACGTGATTCAGAGATTGGATTCAAGTCAATAAATGGACACGATATACATTTTTTTTTTTACTCTCGAACCTTTTCTGACATTATATTTTTATCGCAAACCCTCTAAAACAAATCCTAGTCACAATATCCAATAGGGGGGAGGGAGGGAGACCTCCAGTACAGAGTTTTCAAGAACCCTCTGGACATGATGGTGGAACCATGGGAATTCGCCAACCACAAAATGGGAAACTCTGTTATGAAGATTAGTCAAAGAATGGGGAACGTTAATTATTTAGTAAATAAAATTGCAATTTGATAAATAAGTGATGGAAAAAAAATCACCAAAAAATTAAATCAGTAAATATTAAATCTTTTATTAAGTGAATTAAATCAATGTACATTCGATGGCTGAAAGAAAGCAATGGTCTCTTAAACCATTTTTTAACCATTATCACCTGTTTGAAATATACTATAACATCTTTGCCTATAAATAGCTTCTTCTTTAATATCCTTAAACAATATTTCTTTTCTTATAAATAAGAAAATTCATCAGGTTTCTTTCGAGGAGAGAAATCCTTTTTCTTTCCTCTAATACTTCGTTATGAATACAACTTTTAAAATTTACAATAATACATATTAATTGACATCGTGGTAATAACATATTAATTGACATAATGCATACAATACTTTATTTAATTTGCTTAATTAACAATAATTAGCATAGTGCATAAAATACTTTGTTTATTTTTTGCTAACTTTTCTCTAATTACAGTAATTGTTTAAATTAAATATGCAATTTAGATGCCACTATTATTTTGTTTTTCTTTTGTTTTCTATGTTCTTTTTATTATAACTAACAGCTACTTCGCTCACTTTAAGAAATTTTTCTCTATTCATGCACGGGTTAGAATTAATTAGAGAAAAGTTGGCAAAATTGAACAAAGTAGGCCTATTGTCAATGTGTTGTTAGCGGGTATTGTATATATTCTATATGTTATTTACTACGTAATAATGTGTATTATTGTAAATTTTAAAGTTGCCTTCATAACGAAGTATTAGAGGAAAGAAAAAGAATTTTCAATTATGTGAGTGTGGTATAGGTGTATTTACATGGGAATGGGAGGCCGATGGAGCCCTAGTCTCCTATCCTTCCAATGCGCCAGTACCTGGGTTCGAATCCCGGTCGTGGCATGGTTGTTTCTTTCGTCTTCTTCTGTGTGTTGTGTCCGCTGGGGACCCGAAATCTGCTCTGTAGGTAGTGGTCCCCATTTGTCTTCTATATGTTACAGGCTATAGTCTCCTATCCTCGAAATTTTGAAATGCATAGAATATGTCCTATTTTCTTTCGTATTTGTTGGATGACCGACTGACAGGATCCTGGCCCCTCCCCGAAATTTTTAAGATTTTTTTTTTATTTTATTTTTTGCTGTTGGAAGTCGGCTTTTTAATTTAGGGCCCATCCCAACATAAAATCCTATGGAGTATGTCATAGTTTGTTAGTGTCCTATTACTGCAATGAGACGAAGCATCGCATTGTGTCGTTCATCTTTTGCTGTATCTGTTCTCAGTTAATTTGTTTAGGTATCAAAAGTATTCGTGTATTCATTTGTCTACATGCTTTCTTTTACTTTCATCTTCAAATTTCATAAAATGTGATATATTTTTATTATTATTATTGAACACATTAATTTTACTGTGTTCTTCACATGTTTGTTTTAAACATGTATTGGAAGGAGTCTCCATGTAAACATGTAATATTTTCTGATTTATTTTTCCTAAATAAAATGATTTTTTTATTTAGGTTTTCTGATTTTTTTAAATATTGCACTGTACTACAAGCGTAATAAATTTTAATTCGGAAATAATTAGAGAACTTTGATTAGATATTAAAATAATTCAAAATACAGAATAACTTGGGTAAAAGAAGTGATGGGCCAGAATACGGTTTCTAATCTACATCTCTTGTAATAGTGCTTTAGCCAACTGTATCTTGCTCTCATTTAATTTTATTAACTTCAGTTTTTATCCCCTTTTTCCAATTTAATTGCGATTAAAGAGTAATTTGGAGATAATGAAACTCTCAAATTTGTTTTACGCTTGCAAGTATGAATTAAAATCCGTCTCAAGTCAAATAAGGTGCAATTATTGTTAAGTTTATGTAACAATATAAGAAACATTCGAATTTCATTAATGTTTCTTGAATAATTGTAAAGATAATAAAATTTTTGATGAAACAAAACGTTACGTTTTTACCTCTCCAATTCCATCTTTGTCTGGTTCGAGTATTTTCCCATTTATACCTTTGTACAACATTCCGACACTTCCTTCGTGAAGTTCTTGCACATTGAGTTCAGAAGAAATTGCCCCTAAAACACAGAAAAAATTAATAATTTGTAATCTTAAGTAGACAGATTTGATAAGAAAGAGAAGAGTTGATATAGATTTTGGAAGATTTTTAAAAGATCTTATTTTAATAAGTCCGTCCAGTAGATCAAGCGGCAAATGTGTGGACTGAGGAAATCAGATGCAGTTTTCAGCGAAGTTTCCAAATTCTTTCTCCTCCAAATGTGTTTTGAGGGTTTACATAAGACGTATGACTCCTCACCTAGAGGGGATCGCCAGTATTATAGGCTCTGTAGCTATTGAACATTTTTTTTATTATTTACAATGTAAAACCAAAACCAATTTTGGTTTCTAATGTTAAGGAATTATTATTTCTTAACTAGACCTGTGCAACCGTACTCTAAGCGTTTGTTTCTGATGGGTAAAGAAACATGACTACTTATCTATAGATAATATATAGATAAATGTATAGAAAACATGTTGATGGATATGTAGATTAATTATATATTTATGAGCAGCAAAACATTTTATAATCTACTATAAATAAAAATGGCAAAGTTCTAGGACCCTTACAGAGAAACCAGTCAACTAATCTGGTAGTAGGGTCTGTCGTCTACCTGATAAAATGCCAATCCTCTAACTTAATATTGAGGATACATTACTTGACTTGGTTACCAAAGCCTGGTACATATGGAGTTGTGACATCGTGATAATATTTTGTATTTCAGTTCTTATAAAAATATGTCTGAACTTCGAAAACCAACAACACATCGACACAGAATAAAGCTTCAGTATGTAAGTAACTCTTTAAAGAATTGGAGAATTTCAGCTACTAAACTTTTTCTCTAAATTATAACCGGGTCAAAACCAATCTGATTGTTCTGTATTTTCTTAAAGAAAGAAATTATTTACGAATTAGTCTAGAGCCCATCTAGGCTATTTCAGGAAGATAAAAGTAATAATCTCAGACTAAAAAGTATATATTTTTTTTATTCAATTAAATCTTTATGTAAAGTAATTTCTTCAAAAAATGTAAGTAATTAATTAACATATTATGCATTATTCTTTAAGTTCAAAATACAAAGTTTAAAATTCCGCAAAAAATTTTGGAATAATTAATTTTTCGTTGATTTATTAGCACAGCCATGAGTACTTTTATCAACATTGTTCTAGTTTTGTTTTTATTAAATTAGAAGTTATTTAGAAATTAATATAATTTCAATTGAGCCTACTATATAGACACTTCAAATCAATGGTTAAAATTGATAAATATGACATAAAATTGGCTACGTACGTTTCTGAATTCCTGTTCGAATTCTATTATCAAGCCATTAAAAACCCTAAGTTCCCCCCTAAAAATTCGTTATCCCAAAGGGATTCGTCGTAATATATATTCGTCGATTCAAAGATTCGCCGTAATATAATTTGTTCAATAGACTCACTTGTCAAACATTTGTATTCTAACAAAACTATTAAAAAATCATAATAGAGAATTATAATAGAGATTTATTTTAAAGGAAATAAGCAAAAACATAATCAAATTTTTATTACTTTATTTATACTATTGGGTTGCTTTAAAATTAAAGTGAAACGAGTATGTTAACCGTTAAGACGACATTATTTTGTGTTTAAATATTTATAATCAACGGCAATGGTATGGGTGGGATTGACCTTTTACTGTGTCACAGTCTTAAGAGACACAGATCAGATCTTGTATGTGAATATATGTACTACTTACACTTAAAGGGTACGTACACTTAGTGGGCCAAATGGTCTGGGCACGGAATACAAGGGAGTACAATTAGATTTTCTTTTCTTTTATTGACTTTGATTTATTACGTTTTTTTTTTTATTTATTTTTTTTTTGGGGGGGGGGGAGGGGAAGAGGAGAAGGGGTGTTTTAGAGCAAATTACATTCATTATGGTAAAATTACCACATTCATCTAAACAAGAATTCGAAACCTACGTCTCTGAACATTGACCAAAAAAAATTCCTGGGAAGTTAGGTAAGAACGACTTACTTACCAAAACTTTCAGTCAAGCCAAAAGCTTCTCGCAACATGATGTTGAGACTTAAAAAGTATCTGTGAACATCAGGAGAGGTAGGAGCTCCACCCACTATAAATATATTGCATCTATCTAAGCCTAACTTCTCTCTCACTTTTTTAATGATTAATTCCTCTGCTACCATGAAACCCAGGAAAGAGGAAATAGATGGAATTCTGTAAAGAAATAATAAAGGTAGAAAAGATAAAATAAATAGCATATAATTCATTAATAATATATGAAATATCGAAATAAAAAAACATTTGTAGATAATGATTTTGTATAAAAGAAGAATATTAGAATGAATAAAACAATTTAAGAGATGCTCAATTAATTTTTTTTTCAAATATTAATATAAGATACCTTAAAATTAAAACTTTTTTTCCAAAACTTTTTCGTATTTTGCTCTACAATAGTGTTTCTTAAAGAAGAGGTTTCGCAATTTTGAGGCATATCATAGTTAGTTAAGAAACAATGTAAAACAAATTATTATACAGTAGTTTTATTAGCACGAATATTTTTTATTTGTATTATGTTGTGCTGTGGTCATTTTTCGTCGTTGTTTACAGAAAAATGAGACATACAGGCGTTTCTAAAGTAGTTAAAATAATAATCAAAATACGTAAATTTTCCTTCAGTACACATAGCTAAAGTTTCAGTGCACAAATTTTTGGTGCCTTTTGTATATGCTTGCGGTGCATTAAGTTGGGAACTAGAGAAGATTTTACCAAAGTTATAATTCTAATAAGATAAAGGATATAACTTCAATATACACTTAAGTATCACATGTATCTGAAACCAGATAATTTTAAGATCGTTATTTTCTTTCCTTTTTGAAAATACAATCTGATGAAAAAAAAAACCTGAAGAAAGTTTTTAGCGCTACTGCAATGAGTATGTAAAAAGTAAAGAAATGATTCATTTTCATTGCAAAAGGACTTTTTATTACAGATCAGAGGCAACCTAACATCACATGTTAATATGTTGTAAATCAATATACGGTGAGGGATGGAGTGAAGTAATAGTCTAATGTTGTCCTGTAAAAGGTTCTGCCAGATGTTCTACAATTGTTGTGGTAGTTCGATTATACTCCATGATGGCTGTAACTGTCTTCCCAGGATATCCCAGACGTTCTAGATTGACGAGAGATCTGTGGATCTGATTGGCCATGGAAGGGTATAAACTCGACGGAGGCATTGTTGAGAGAGTCTCGCCATATGAGGTCTGGCGTTATTATGCCGGTGAATAGGCCCTGGAAGGCATAGGCAATAAAATTGGCTGCAAAATGTTATCGATGTACAGTCCTGCTGTCACAGTACATTGTAGCAAAACTAGGAGAAATCAGTTGTTTAGGAGACTGCTCCCCAGACTATAATCCCACGTGATATGGTCGTGTGCCGCTCTATCATTGCAGCTGGATTGGAGCAATGACCACGCCTCCTCCATACCTCGGATGAGGTGCTCATCTGCGCCAAGAGAGAAAGGGATTCATCACTGAACACAGCACGACTATTAATTGGACTACGGGGCTCCAGATGGCGTTGTTGGGTAGTCACTGGTAGAGTCTTAATGAACACCGAAAATGAAGTCCCGCCTCTGTCAGTCGTTTCCAAATGATATCCCAAGATGCAACGAGGAAGTTATTTATACCTTTGCATGGAGGACAGGGATATCATTGGTTTCGTTATGTCTGCTCTAGGGATAGCACGATCCCATCCAGCACTTGTTTTGGAACGTTAAGATCCTTCCTGGAAGTTATCGCTGACTGCCCCATCGGCTGACACATCTGCTTGACTATCTGGTTTCTATTATGCGACCTCTCAAATTCGCTCAGTTCCGGGTATTGTCAACGGGACTGTTTATTTTCGTTACTATTCAGCGAACAAAACACAAATCAGATTTGTCCGTCTGTGCTTCTCATGCGCTCTGGAAACGCCTGTGCGTTCATTGGCAATGAAATTTTAATCATTTAAACCTATCTAGCATTTGCACATTGAGTTTTGCAGCTCTCAATCAGTTTTTTTAGGGATGTATCTTTTTTTCTGTAATAAAAAAAAAATAAGTTGGTTCAGCGAAATCACTAAAAAGCCAAATCACACGATCCTATTTTTTATTATAGTTCTGATCATTGAAATTCTTTGATCGTGTGATTCACGCCTGTCACATTTTCATCCCTGGAATTTTCTTTCGGAGTTGAAATTTGAAGTTTAGTAATTCGACAATGATCAGCAGCATTTTCTTATTCTTTTCTTTAATTCTTGATTATTTTTTCCAAGAGGTGATTGAAAAATCCCAGGTTATTGTGAATGTTGTTAATTACTGTGTTATTGACTGATGCTTCAACTTCACCTTATATTAAAGCTTATGTAACATTTTACTCCTTTCATAATTTGTCCGTTGCTATTCTTTGAGAATGCACTGATAGCGTTAAACTATAGGACATCCTATAGCTTTTGTTGTTCATTTACATAGAATCAATACAGAAGCGTCTACATTCGAGTGATTTTGTTTCCTTTACCTTTAATTTTATTTATACTATAAACGTATTACTTTGGTTTTAACTCTGCTATTCTTGACTTGTGATCCTTTGTGAGAGCCGAAATTCAAGAAACAATTTTTTAAAGCTGATAATAAAAATTTTAAAAGTTAGAAGATCCTTCAGTAGATCATACTAGAACTTACAGAATGAGAACCCCACTCTCTCTCGCCTTCATCTACATAAAAAAAAAAAAGAAAACCTCAGTTTTCATTGGACAAAAGAATTGATTAAACTCTAGGACCCGGCTGAAGGAGGAATAGCCACAGAAACAAACAAACAAAAAAAAAAACAAAAAAAAAAACCTAGCCTCCGATGGTGATCGAACAGCTCTTAGATAAGCTATTATTAATTACACTGGGCCCAAAATAATAAATAAACAAATAAAAAATACTTAAATATATTTTGCAGAATTTTATCATTAATTTACAGCCAAATTTGGAACTGAATTTATATGGCATCTAGGCTTCTTCATTTTTGTGATTACAAAAAGAAATTTATTTAATTTCTAGATCTATTAAACAAATAATTGCTGATGTTATTGTAATAGAAAAATTAGTAAAACTATGAATATTGATTAACCTCTGATGTATTATACATTATTTAAACTTTATTTAATATTTTATAACTCCCATTTAGCACGGAATTTTGTATCTGAAGTAGCTGATTGCATTTACGACCTACTTTACCAGATGTTCTGTTCGTACCTGTGTTCGTAAAATTTGACTTCCAGGTAATTTAGTACCTGTTTACGAAAAAAATTGTAAACTGTTCTTTTTGTCCAACTCATATTTTCTGTTGCATCACGTAGTTTTTCCACTATTTTTTCGTAAATACGTGGAACTGCTAAAAATATTTCTGGACGGACTTCCGTTAGATAATCGATCATTTTTCCCTGAAATAAAAGATGCCAAAGATATTTAAGAATATTATATTTACAGTAAAACAGGAAACATATTAATCAACTTTTATTAATAAAATGTAGAAAATCTAAATTCGTACTTCATAAATTTAATAAATTTTTAAATTAATAATGTATTTTAATTAAGAAATAAATTTACGACCTTTATTCAAAATTTGAAGTGATTTTTGTGTGATTTTTCAAAAGTAGATAAATTATTTAAACGCTAAAACAATTCTACTACTAACAATAATAAATGTAAAAATAATTATTATTATTAATTACGGTACGTACTATAATAATATATTTTAAAATTTCGAAAGTTCGAGAAATTGCAAAACTTAGACCACGCAATAAAACGTACATCAAGCTGTAGGAAAAAAAAATCAGTTATAAAAATATCGTAAGTATTGTTAATTGTTTAACAATCAACTAAGTCTTAAACACAGACAAACTTTTCCTTCATCCTTTTTCTTTTTTATAATAATGATTATAATAATTTTAAAACGATGTATTTTGTTTTTATTTTTAATACTAACAAGTAATCTTTTATTTTGGGAAACTAAGATACCAAACAAGCAGTGATAATATCGGCACTTTAATAAAATCCCGGCTATATGGGGAAGCAGAGAAACATTAACCGTTCAAAAATTCAATAATTTCTTTATACTGTTTGGATACATCACTAATTATGTGTACTTACTTGATATTGTAAAATAACAATAATTTTATAAAACTCGAGATATATGTCTCTATGGATTAGCAACTATGATTTTGTGATTGGGTCTATTGCGATTTTAATACAAAATATGCCAATATTAAAATGATATAATTATTTTACGTAAAGGAATGTTCTCTAATAGAAAATGTAATTTTGATCTATTGATTTCTTTAAATTTAAATAACCTGCTATTTAAAAACTATCTACTGGATAGAATATTGTAAGAATATATATATATATATATATATGCATATATACAGTTGGAATCATTATTGACCGCTGTCACAACAATTTCTTTCTCTATTCGTGGGGTGTCATTGGAGGATTGAGGGCTACAATTTTCAGATTTAACACATTTACTATTTGCAAAGCTTAGCAACAGCTGTGACTGTGAGAACCCAAGATCAGAGATACTTTATTCCTAAATGATATTTGCTTTTGAATTCAAATAAAATCTGGTAATGAAAACTAAGCAGTTTTTGTTTTTAAAGCAAAAGTTTCTTGATCTACAAATTTCAGTGGCAGTTTTTGTTAATAGTAATCCTGAAGGTTTTTTTTTTTTTTTTTTTTCGTCTTTTGACAGATTTTAATTTGTTAGTATTAATTGTAATACAGTGAAACTGAGACCTATTCATGACAGAAACTACTCAAATTAAATATAACAGGTTTAATAATAATAATAATAATAATAGATATGCAAAAAGAATAGAGGAGGTGGTGCAAATGTGGAAGCATGAAGGTAATGTGGAACATCTAGTATTTGGCTTGTAGAGTGCTGTGCTGTAGTGGAATGAGCGGCAAATAGTTTTAGTTGTTTATCTTTAACCTAGTAGAAGCGCTGGCAGTCAGTGGAGCAATGGACGTGATGGTAGTGCATCGAATTATGTTGTCGAGTTTTTCAAAACTTTTTAGAGGCAAGTTTCATTTTATTATGCAGTCTATCTGTCTCCTAGGTAACATAATTAATATCATGCAATTAATACTGGAACGTGCATAGAAGGTACTGACGGTTTTAAATCAAACCTAAACCAATAGTTTCTTAACATAAATTTATCAAATTCAAAATGGCTAATGTGTGGGTAATGTGGAAACATGCACTTGTGGGTTTTGTAGAAACGTTTCCACAATACCCACATCGGATGTAATGTTTCTAATGTGCTAAGCATTTTTTATTCAGATGCCACGGAAGCACATTGGTGGGCAACCAAAAGCCATTTTGAAGAAGTGAGATGCAGAAAACATGATTAAGGCTGTAATAGCCGTTAGGGAAAAGAATATGGGATTAAGAAGAGCAGTTAAAGAGTTCAAAGTGCCTCAGACGACACTTCGGAGATTTGCACGTTCCGATATGTCACCTGAAGATTGTGTTTCTTTTATAATTGAAACGTATATAAAATAGTTGCTAAAACAGTGTTACTTTATTCAAAATCCTTAATCTATACTAATTTTAGAGTGTTTCCACATTACTCACAGTTTTTGTAGTTTCCTAAAGATGTTGTACAATAAAAAAATTATTTTTTACTCTTTTAAAATTAACTTTTTTATACATATTAGTATTATTTTTACATGAAAGAGATTACAAGGTAAGTTTAGGTAAATTTTCAGCAAAATAAAACAAAAACAAAAAAATATATATTAAAAAAACAAAGTGGGTTTCCACATTTGCACCACCTCCTATATATTATTACAATTATTAGAAGCATCACTATCGAATACTCAAAAGAAATTTCTTGTTACAACTCATACAACAGGTGAGTTAGGCTAATGTTTTCGGCATTTAAGGTTTACGAAAGTCAGGTTTTCGACTATAGTCCGATAACATCTTGAAGTATTAATTCAAGGCACTTCGAGGAATCGTCGCTGACTCGTGATTTTTCCGTTGACTTCGTGGGTTGGAAGATTTCTCTATTGGTTTCTTTCCTGGGGACTGAGAAGGCTCATCCCTTTGGGCTGATACCATCTGAGCTGCCTACTTTCTTTTGAAGATATAGGCGTGATATCTTTAACCTACTTACAATTCAATGTTTGAGAAAATAGGATTTCCATCAACTTTCTGGATCAAAGAGTTTATGTAACGAAGTTTATTAGTAACCAGGAATCACTCTTCAGTAAAATTATTTATTAGGAAAGTTACGGAAATTTACAGTGTGTTACTGATAATTTAGCTGAAAGAACAAATGTTTGTCGTAACTTTTACTACTTCTAATAATTTCTTAAGGAATTGTAGAGTGATTACATTTTCATAATATATTTTTTTTCTTTTTAGTACGAACCAATTTCCTTAACAATTTCAGACTCAAATATTTGCTTTTTTAAAAGTATTTAATGTTTTCTTGACTAATGCCCGAGTGCACCAAACTTCAGTTAACTTTGATGACTGCAGTTTGGACGGAGCTAAAATTAGTGGGGGGTGCTGCTCCAGAAAAATTTTAGCCTTTGTTTTAATATTGTGTGAAAGGAAATATGTATAAAAAGAAAATTTATTCAGAAACTTGATAAATTTCTTTTTATACATGTTTGTTTCCTTTCACACAATTTTAAAACAAAGGCTAAAATTTTTCTGGAGCAGTACCTCCCCCCCCCCCCCCACTAATTTTAGCTCCGTCCAAACTGCAGTCATCAAAGTTAACTGAAATTTGGTGCACTTGGGCATCAGACTGCTATATATTTGTTAAATTTCAGTGACAGATGCTAAACACTTATGGTATTTTAGCTCTTATTCAAAACCAATGTTTTTAGTCAAAGTATCGAAAATGTTCCTTTTCACTGAAATCGTTAGTATTAAAAAAAAAAAATCAAATAAAACTTGTCTTCGAGAAATTGCTTTAGAAAATGTGAATACTTTCATGATGAGGTTTTCGAAAGTATTCACAAATGAAACTTTCATGAACATTAAAAATAGTAAAAGCCAAAGCAAACACAGGAAAATCAGATATTACATCTATCTACCATTCTGCAAAAAAATCAAGTACACAGGAAAAGCAACTTCAAGCAGCCTGTTAACTTAATTAGCAAATAGAATTCTGAATTCCAGTTCATCGCACTTAAAAATGCATAATCCAGTTGATAAGTTTTAATAAGCATGAAACAGCTACCTTAGATTTCTAAAGAAAATGGCTAAAGTCCTATTCCTTATAAAAGACCACATTTTCGAAAAAAGTCA
>JAFIDM010009631.1:153750529-153776115 GCA_023159025.1 Thereuonema tuberculata
ATATATATATATATATATATATATATAAAGATATATTTAATATAGATTTTATATATTAAAAATATTTTTATTGAGGTCTTTGAAGTATTTTATAAAAGGGATAAATACAGTGGCATGTCAGCATCTAAGTTAAATTCAGAAAATTCGTATAATTATTAGGAAAAAGCATAAAATATGCTGCAGGGCTATAAGGAATTTAAGTGTATATAAAAAATACTATCTAACAAGCGTGGCAGCTTGTTAGTATAGTATAGAATAGTATAATATATAACTTATGATATACTATTGAAAATTGGCAGAAAGAATCCTCAATCCTTCACCAACTTCTCTGAGCCATGCCATATGAACACGGAACAGTTGTTTTGAAAGTGGCTTATGATCCTATACATTTGCGAAAAAAAAAATCTCTAATTAGCATTCGAAGATCTCTAATAGTAGTTACCAAAAAGAACTTAGAAAGAACTTTCTAAAACAAAAATACAGAAAAGAGAAAGAAAGGAAAAATTATTTTGAATATTTGTTATTTAAGACTCTTGGAAATTAATTTTCAAAATTCGTTTTCGAAAAATTGAAGATTATAAACACAGAGACTTTCCAAAATTCAAAGAACTCTAGAATTCAGTTGGATTGTAGGTAACCATCAAATTGTCACATCTGTCTGAAGGAATTCAAATATATGTATAAAAAAGTTGCCCAGAAATTAAGAATCACAATTTAGATTCTTAATTCCTTGCAACTTTCTCGATTTATTGATGTGAATGTATGATAAATATTAATTAACGTGAATCAACTGATCTTTATCCTGCTTTAGACCTTTAAACCTTCACTGAAAACATGGCTACTTTGGTCGTCTTCAGCCACAGCTATTTAACCAAACAAAAAAAGGCTTAATAAGAATAAAACATCCTCCCTTAAAGTCAGCCAATTAAAAGTGATCTGATGGAAGCAGACTCTGCACAATGGTCTACAATTGATGCAAAAATCAATTCAGCAATTCTGTCTTTAGAAAATATGGATGCTTTTAAAAAGAGAAATTATTTTTGAGAAATTTGCTGTCGAAAAATTGAATTTCAAAGAAAATCTCTTCAAATTACTGGAATTTGGAAAACATATTTCACAAAAATAATTCTTCGAACAATTGGCTTCAAAAATTTTCAAACGAAAAATTTTCCTTTCAAAAAATTAAAAATGAGATTTGAAAGAAAAAAAAAATACCTTGGAGAATTGCTTTTAAAAAATATAGAAATTTTATTTAGGTGAATTATAAACAAATGTTATTTTCAACTCTCATTGTGATCAAATCTTGGCCAATTTACTACATTCAATAAATTGAAATAGAACTAGGTTTAGGTAAAAATTACAAACAAACAAACAAACATATTTGTTGATTGGCGTTAATCAGTTGTGTTTATATTTTCTTTCATGATTTGACTCAATTTAGGTTTTAGTGATTCCTTTAAGATTAGGTCAACTGACATAAATTCGAGCCAATATATATCATTACTGTTAAAACGAAAGAAATTATATATTTTTCTCATTTCTTATATAGATCTCCTTTACTTAAGAGGATCCTGTGAGTCTTTAAGTCGTGGAAGCGTATAATAAAGAATTATTTAATTGTTTTGAGTTTATAATAATAATAATTTAAAAATTGAATAAATTAATTGTTTTAAGTATGCGAGACACTGGGTAACGATGTGGGTATCAATGATGTGGGAAATACCCCAGTGTTTCGTACACAGTAACTTCGCCCACAGTCACATTAGGACTACAATTGTTTTAAAGCATATTAAGAAGTAGAGAATATGTAAGAAACGATTCTTTGCTTGAAAATGAGTTGCTTTTAATGTAATTCTTATTGTTATATTAAAGCAATACCTGATAAGATATTGTTTAGCTTATTAAAGCTAAAGGATTTAAACTAAAACGAACGCAAACCTTTAAAGCCTCGGCATCTAAGAAACATACTTCTCCTTCCGTCAAAGTCGGTGAGACGACATCAAAGATCTGAAAGAATAATAAAAGAAAGAAAAAAAATTATTAGTCCATCTTTTTATATCTTATCTTTTTATATTTTATTAAGCGTCTTTTATGGTAAATGAAGCCAGAAAGTTTAAAACTCTGAAACATTCATTTTAATTTATGATTTAGAATATTTAATTTAAGGCATAGAAGAGGTATCACTGACTATTATTTATCAAAAAACAAAAAAATAATTAATTAATTAAATAAAAAAAAAGAAAACAAGAAAATTTTTTTACATTCTAATGTCACAGAGACTATATCCTAACCCTGCTAAAATTGGAAATAAGTAAAATTGTATATAAACTTATAAAAAAAAAAAAAAAAAAACCAACAACAGAAGTACAGTTTTAAATGAGGCAAAATAAAAAATGTTTTTTTCTGCTCTATTCAACTAAATTGTGGCCTGAAGTTTATGGTAAAGATATTGGATAGTTTATTCTGAGACCAGTTTCAATGAGAATAATTCATTTGCATCGAAAAGTATAAAGTAGTGAAATAATTGTAGTGTTGAGTGAAATATGAGTGTTAAAAAATTTATAAAATTTATAAGGCTTCTTTTAATGCAACCCATACACCAAAGAACAAGAAAGATCAGAGTAGAATTCAAAGGAGTTACTGTAAGTGATTCCCACTGTGATCATCCCCGACCCAATATCTTTGTCGGACTTCACAAAGAGTTTGTTGGTCTATTAAAAAGTCACATGAGATTTCTTTGTTCATCTTGACTTAAATCTCTCTCCATTATATTATCTTGAGAGTTTTGTTCGTTGTAATCCTACGACTTGATGTATCATTAGTAATGAAATTTGTGATGTATCATTTGTGATTCTTTAGTATAATATATTGATGAATTCAGCCACGTATCAATTTGTTAAAAAAAAAGGAAACAGTTTTTCATAACAATCAGCAGAAATCAGTGGAAATAAAAATGAAATTATCTCTATATTAGGAAACGATCTTGCTGTTTGAAGTTTTGGAGATCGAAGTTGTTGATGGGAATATTAAAAGCAAATAAACTAATCATTCAAGTGAACAGGAATTTCTTTCTAGTTGACTTCAAGCGATGAATTTGATATTTAACTTTTATCAGATTAAATAAAGGCTTAAAAATGCGGCTGAATTATACCCGATGCCGATGTTACATAATTTTAAAGGAAAAAAACTATATTGAGTAAAAGCATTTTTTTTTATATAATCTAGTGTTCGGGTTTTTGATTTTCGACCTTTGGCTAATCGACGGGCAGTAAGTGTAAACGATATGCCTAATAAGTCGTTGCCTTGGATACACCACAAAAGAAAATCTGTTCAATTCTTGTCAGTGAATCGAACCCATTATACCCATTACATATCCAGTAGTAGCAGCGTGTTGTCGAATCACCACCTTCATTGCACTTGGACGGTTGATGTGGATTGTTTTTTTTTATTATTATTTTTTCCAGGAGAAATCTAATGCAAATCCCATTGTTTTTTTCCCAATATTTTCCATACCAACCTGTTGATTAAACAATGTGGATGCTTAATTACGTTAGGTTTATGAATTAAGACGATGGTCGCCATGCTATTGATTCAGCAAGGGACTCCTAATTACAATAGATTTAATACACCGTATAGATAGCACTAGCTACTATGACGGCTAGATAAACATAGGAATTATGTTATGTTATTTTATGTTATACATTATACAGATAAAATGCTTTAAATTCCAAACTTTTTTTTATTATTTTATCCTGTATTACTTATTTTAAAACATAAGATTCTTTACAGTAGAGCGTTATAATGTTAACGCTGTCCATTTTAAAATGAATACTCCAGTGGATTTTATACTTGCAAACAATAAAACAAACTTTCCGTAGCAGAGTTTTTACAGTCTGTTAATTTATAATCGCTTTTACAATCCAGACAATGTTAATCGATCACTTAATTTTTCGCTTCCGTTTGGCAAACGGAAATATTATTGCTTACCGATGGAATCGAGTGAAAAATATTCACTGAATTTGATAGATTTAAAATTCAAGTTCTAAAATTTTCACGAAGAAATTAACAATTGTATTTTGTCTTTAAAATTGCTTTATTATTATTATTATTATTATTATTATTATTATTATTATTATTATTATTATTATTTGAAAAGAATTATTATTTATTAATAACAACCATCCTACCTGTCCAGCTCCATGATTAAGAGGTAAATAAGAAAGACGTGATCCACGTGCCATACCATAACTAATTTCATCCATGAGTCTTGTAATGTAGGTTATCTATGAAAGTTAAGAAAAAGATATCATTGAAGTTGAGTAGTTACTACAATTGTACTAAGAAATTTTTTTGGAAATGAATTACATCTTTATTTACTGAATTGTTTTGTTAAACTAAAATTGTTAAAACTAACCTTACAAGATTAATAAGAAAATTATAGTTTGCATACCAAGTTTTCAATATCCTCAGTACTTGTTCACAACTTATCTTCGCAAATCTTATCTACCATTAAATTTCAGCTTAGATTAGTAAGCATCGATCTTTTAGATCTGGATAGACAATTCTCCCAATGAAGCAACCCCATGAAATAAGTTTAGGCCAATGGTTGTTCCAATACTCACCAATCCTATCAGAGAACAACTGTCCACATTTTAAGAGGATTAGCTTCTCCAGATCAAGGCCTTTCCTACTTGAACTGTCGGAACGATTTGTAGCTAATTTATTATTATTATTATTATTTATTGTTATATCTGGTTTTAAGCTACTTTTGTATGCTCCTAACTTGTATCAAACTCAATAGGCACCGTAAACTTTAGTTTCTTACCTAAAGTTCATGTGTACCAAACAGTCTTGCATTTGATAGCCTAAACATATTTGGATTAACAATTGTTAATTATATGCAGTAAGGCACTTTGAAGACAACGTATTTTGGCGATTTTGTATGGTAAAGATCCGATAAGACCCGAAAAGAATGTAAAGCAATAGATGTAGTATCTCTTATAATGCTTATATTAAATCAAAAACTTTTAAAATTTTCAAATATTCATTTAATTTTTATTTTTTCAAATTTTGAAATATATATTTATAAATATAAATTATTTTATATATTTTTTTTCATTTTCACTCCTAGCATTTTTTTTTAAAGATTATCGCAGAAAAAATCCTAATAAATAAACAAACTTTTTTTATATATTTTTTTGTTTGAATATTCGGCAAGATTATTTTGTATATATTATTATATTTATATCCTACATATTTTAGTTGTTTAGCTTAGAGTGGAACCTCATTTCTTAAAAATTAGTGATCCTTGCATTAGAGGCCAGCCATGGCAAATATTTGTACCTCTAGTATCACAAGTATTTCTGTCTTAGTCCTTCTATGATATGTAATGGCAAAGCGCGATAAACAGAAATAAGAGGATTTCAGATTAAGATTCCCATCCTAACGTAAGTGATAACATGAAGAAAAATGAAACTGCTCAGATCTTCCTCCCCTACAGGTCAAATCCGACTTTTTCTAATAGATATTTCAAAATTTCCATCGACATTTGCATTCGACTTAAAAGGCATTCTTATTTGAATTGAATGTGCTAATGTTATAGTATAAAAAGGAGTTTAAAGTATATTTTTTAACCATCTCTTTATGATGCTTTCAAAGTGCTTACATTTTTTGAATTATAGGTTGAGATAAAATTCCCTTAGAAATGTAAATTTTGATAGTTTTTATCTCCACAGCTGATATACAATCAAAAATTTTGTAGATTCATTGTGTAAAGAAAAGAAAATCCATTTACCGTATCTTGACTTATCATGGCGCCCTTTGGATTTCCTGTGGTTCCTGACTACAAAGTAAAGAAGAAAAATTAATATCATTAATAATTACCATAAACAATTAATATGTTATTGGTTTTAGCTTTGGAACGATCTGTGAATCCATAAGTGTATGAATTTAATCCATTTAGGAACAAAAAAAAGTGTTTATCACAGCGATTTCCTTCATTGCCAATAGTAGTCTACTGACTATAATGTACACAGGTCATTCCCAGTATAACTTATCATCGAAAAAAAGTAACATTTAAAAACTTTCCAACAATTACAGTATTTCGGTTTTGAGCAGAAAAGATTTCTCTGTGAAAATAATAAAATCTATTATGATAAAGCATATTTTTTACGATAAAATGGTAACTGTTTCTTAGAAAAATGCTTCAGTGAAATGATTTTTAATCGGTTTATTTGTAATGGTTTGTCTTTAACATGTAGAAGGTTTCCACAACAGTAATTCATGCACTGTCTGCAGTGTGAAAAATCCCGATTAAATTCAAAAGAAACAGAGCGTGGATTATATTAAAACGATGTTTCAGTTCTTAAAATGCACTCTCTGGAAATGTTGAAATTACGTTTGGTGTAAGGAAACTTTTAAAACATAATGATTATTAGGTTTTGAGATTTATTACGTATTCAGTATGACACTGTATGATACTGACCAAGTACTTAGCACCAATTCATATTGAATAAGTAATACATCTCATTATTTATCTCACTAACATAAATAATATTCAGTTTATTTCAGTTTTTTATGTTATTAGTAATTTTAATTCATTAAAAATAGCATTCGTTTACCTTCCTTTAAATGCCGGATTTGTTTGATGAAAGAAAAAAAAAAACCACAGTAATTTAAATTAGAAATTGCGTCTTCACGACATATAATATTAAGTTAGATAAATTAACAAACGATAATTTAAAATTATCAAATTTCAAAATCAAATCTACAAAAATCAAAACTACAAATTTCAAATTGAAACAAAGAAAAAAGTTAATTAAATGTTTAAAACTATTCAGATTTGTTGCTCAACATTTAAGGAATTTCAGATTTCAGTTGATCAAACTTGGATTGAATTACAGCATATGATTTTATTAATATTGTATCTCATAGTTTTTTGTTGTTGTTTTTCCAGTTGCGTTTTACTTCCAGTAGATATTTTTGATTGTTTAAATTTGAATGTTTTAAAAATCAAAAAGCCACAATTACTTATCAAAAATCACAGCAGATCACATTTGATAATTTTCTCTACAAATCGTGACATCTGTTGGTCGTTTCCTCTTAGCGAAGGAATTGATTAAAATAATTTAAAAGATACATTTTTAAAGTCTAACATTACAAAGCTTGGAATTTCCTCTTCAGTTACTTCTAAAGCACTTTCTATAGTTTCATAAACATAAATAAAAATTGAAATTAAATCTGCTACCAATAACTTCTGCTTGTGTAATGAAGAAATTGTCTTCCAAAAAAATAACCTTTCATTATAAGTAACCCTATTTAATATGCCGTCCATTATGTAAAATTACATACATAATTAAAAAAACTCCAGGATATTCTCAAAAAAAGTGTACATTCAAAAGAGGAAGTGTACATTCTCTTTTAATCCATTCATGTATTGAAAGATTCTATATGCATTTTTTATAACTTAGATGGTTTAAAATCATTTTGTTGAAAGTGGATATCTTCGTATTCATACAACTAATGATTTGCTGGTGCAGTTGAATTTTGCAAGATATTGGAACAAAATACCATTAAAAAACAACATTTGCACATCTATAGTTAAAGTATCCCACTATAGCCCTAAGTAGGCCCTTGGGGTCACGGAACTAAGTTGAGGTCGCCGCTCTCTTTTGAAACCCGGGATCCATTTTAGAGAGGGCTGAGTGAACCCTAATACCCGTTCGGAGGAGAAGCCAGGGAACGTTCCCAGCACTTCCAGGCCACAGTCAAGCTCCTTACTACTATGCTACCCCGCCTCCTTACACAGGTCTACTTTGATCAAATTTTGCTTTCGTGGTTAGCCGCTAGACACATGTTCATCATTGTAACAATTTCATGATAATTATCTCTATTAGTATATTTAAATTTTCCCAAACTCTCCTAAAATCAAAAAATTTAAGTTATTAGTCACTGAAGTATGTTTGCAGTTTTGGAGACATCCTTTGATATATGAAGTTTGTCTTATTTGAATTGAAAAATTCTCGCATCAAAGTTTCGTTCAAGTCCCTATAGGATCTTGTAACTTCAGCGATTTTCCTCTGATCAAAGTGGAAATGAGTTCTTGTAAATGTGATTCACTATGTTATTTAGGATAATTTCTTCGCTAATCGAAGAAACTCTCCCAAACTGCCGCTAAATGAAACATTTGTGAAAGGTTATTTTTTTCGGTTGATTCACAAACTTTCCTTTTCGTGAGTCCAAATTAACCAAAATACACTGCAACTTATCTTTGTGAAATACTTCATCCTTCTGTCCTTCCAAACTTCACCAAATCACCTTACACCAAGCTGAGCCAAATACTTTTTTACGAAATAAAAACAAAATTTAACTTTTGCACTTTTTTATTATCTAAAAAGACTTTATTAAATGTATGAATTAAAAAAAGACTCTTACTGTATAAATGAGTAGACAGCACTGATTGACAGCTTGACCTTTGATCCTTCTTTCCAAAAAATGATCTGGAACCGATCGCCCAATCTCACATAGCTCCTCCCACTAGAACAGAAAAAAATAATAATTTTCAGCGACTGGATAAAATCGTTGAAACTAAAGCAGAAAAGCAAAATTAGTAATTAGGATAACCAAATGAGATAAATAATAGCAGTTCTCTCAAGCTTACGTCAGTCTAATTGCCTTATCGTAGACGGTAATTTGATGTACAGGTGATGGCAAATAAACGAAACAAAATTAGTGAATCTTGGGATTTGTTTCTCAAAAATAGTGAGCTCAGAACAAGCCTTTATTTCTCTCCCTCTTGAATGACGTTGTTGTCTATTTCTAATCAAATTTCGCAGCATTTTTTGAGCTTTTTTTTCTTGATGCAGGACATAAACTTTGACTTAGAATGAAGGACTGACCGTAAAAAGTTCTTTACCTAGTCATTTGCAGTCCACTGGCCAATCATGCAGTCCACAAGACAATTGTAATCATTGAACCTTTATCATGCTTCTGAACGTCAAATTTTATCAACACTTGCTAATTTCACAAATAAATTAGCTGTGTAGTCATGGACTTGTGAAAGTGTAGATTATTCATATTTGAACTGGCTTGTGATGTAAATTAATGTTGAATAATAAGGTTTATGTTTAATTATTAATCTTTCTGCATTCTAGAACATGTTTCCAGATGTATACAGTTCACAGTCCAAGATTATACAGTTTCAAACGTGAAATAGCTAATTTAGGCAAACATTTTATGAAGACACAATTACAACTCTTGTTATTAACAAAATTTAAATTATTAGGGAATTTAGAGATGAATTTAGAGTTATATTCTGCGATTTTTTTATTTTTTTTTTAGCAATTTTACTTAATTTAGACGGTTTGAACCTAGCTTTAATTTCAGTAATAAATTTAGAAATAAATGTTTTAAAACCATATTGTTTGCTACTGAAGAAAACTTCGGAATTGTAAAAGTAAATGGACATCCTGCGAGATTCTTCTGTTACTATTATTTATTTAAATTTACTATTATTTATTTAAATTAACTTTAAAATAATTCATTGAAACAAACATTAGGGAGTGCTTATGTTGGCTTGAACATATTTTAATAAGACATCCTTTTTACAATTTTAACAACACAATCGATAGAATATCAACTAAACCACTACATTTTATACTCTAAGAAGTGTTCTATGTAAAAAAACGTTAATTGATAACTGAAATTGCACTTTCCGTAATTGTACGAGATATCTTGGTTTCTGTGAAATAAAGGATCTCAATAAGTATTCTATTATTAAATTACTGAAATTATGAGATCATCACCAAACATACTTCAGTTTCGTTTACTTCAGTTTTACCAAACATACATAAATTCACATAACATTTAAATACATCTACGCATCCTTTTAATTAAAATTTTCAATGTGGCTTTTTTTTTTCGGAAATTCATTGCAAAATATAAATACTTTGTAACTATTAGTAACTATTAGTATTTTACATAAGACTGACTTTAATCTTGGCACTATGCTTCAAAGATTTCACGAACTTTTCAATTATAATTATTTCTAAATATAGATTGGAAAAAAAAATACTCTACCGAAAGAACATCGGGATGATTTGGTTCGCCACAATATTGAACTATAAGTTTGAGATCTGGAAGACGATCTCGAACTTGCAGGATCTTCTGTAATTGTAGTTCATTCTCAACAACAACAAATTGAGCTTGACTATGATGTAGCACATAGTGGCAACCTTCTGCAGTGTTGGAAGGATATATTCCAAAAGCCACGCCCCTAGAAACACAGAGAATAATGTTAATAAATAGTCGATAATAGTCTACGTAATCTAGATGTTTATTTCTTTGGCTTACGTACTGTCCAAAATATATTAGACTATTGCTATCTGGAAAAGCTTTCTCATTTGTTATTTATAGTAATATTTTTCAGTTATTTGAAATAAGACTAAAAATTTGAAGAGTCTGTAGCGTTATACTTTTTTAAAAATGTAGATTAGAATAAAGATATAACTCAATAAACTTATATTCCTTTCCATATAATTATGTTTCGCCAAATAGATAACATTTCCTTCTTTATCTTCCTTGCTGATAGCTGTATAAATTCAGTTAGAAATGTTATTGAATTCTGTGGATTTTATTGTCAAATTCTTCTTTGATAAAACCTGGTCTCTTCTCTTTCGAAATCTCTTAATCTTCGTTTGAGCTCAAATTTGGAACAACAAATATGAGATTGTTTTCAGGTTTTCGTAACTTCTCTCTACTCAAAAATTCGTAGATTTTGATTTTTTTATCATTCTATTTTTCATGGATATTTTAAGTTAATTCTTTTATATTTCCTCTTTATTATTCCTCCAATACTTTACATTTCTGTTTCGTCTAGTTTTCTTTGACACTCTTTGGGAGGAAGGGGGCGAACAATAATTTTTCAAGCTCAAAGACTAAAATAAATTAAGCAGACACAAACATTAACTCAATCAGATATGTAAACAGAAAGTAAAACACGTATTATTATTACTAATGCTGCTGCTACTGTGTTTTTTTCTTGTTTTTTTTTTTAATGTCTTTATTTATTTAAATCAATATGAACTCATAAGTATTACTTGTTTTTCAATTGGCTTTAAGAAATCCAATCTTCTAATGTTTTCTAAAATTCTTGTTTTAGCTACTTGCAAATTTTTCGAGATTTCATAGGGATCAAACCATTGACCAATTGCACCTTATTTGTTTTCTCAATTTATTTTCTTAGCTTGCATAATGCATTTTGTACTGGGAAAACCCAAGGTTTGAAACATTCAAACATAATAATAATAATAATAATAATTATTATTATTATTATTTATGGACACAACCACAAATCCCTAATCATTCTTGCACACGTCTTTACACTTGGCAATATGTGCTTTGGTCTTTGACCCGCCATGTTGTATTTGCTGGGGAAGCCCAAGGTTTGAAACTTTTACATAATAATAATAAATTTTACCTGTATCACCATTTAATATTATGCTGATGTAATGGAAGAACATTTTTACATTGGATTATGTGTAATCTAATAATATCTCAATAGCCAACTATGGCTAAGTTTCAGAAGTTGGCATTTAGTGGGGGATGTTAGCTGTTGCTAAGTCCGGCCCTGTCTTAAGATATATTAAACGGATTGGATACAATTCAAATACTGCGCTAAAAAAACAAAGAACTAATTACAAAGGCTTTCTTTTCACACGACAGTTTGATTTAAAGTTTCGATTACTTGATGATTGAATTTCAAAGATAGCTCACCCTGCAAAAATAGCTCCAAATTCAGCAATGACCCATTCGGGAGCATTGAATCCCAACATGGCAACTCCATGAAAAGGCTTCAATCCCAGCTGTAATAAAACAAGTTTAGATTAATTTTTCATGAAGAAGAAGCTAGAAATTACATACAGCAGCTATACTTGGAAGAAACAAGAACCAAAATATTATTATAAGGCAATCTTTTATCAGTCTAATGAAAAAAATATTCAAATTTAATCCCCAAAAACTATAAGGTTTTTTATGAATCTTCAACCGTTGTACGAATATTATTGTTTCAAGAAATATTTTATTTATAAAAATCAGTAAAAATTAGAAGTTCTTTTATTATTTGCTGTTGTTAGAGCCACTCTCACTTGTGAATTAATCAGATTATATGCATCTTTTATCTTTTATCTCTTTTCTTTAAGAGAAGTGAATAAATTTCTTTAAATCAGTAATGAAAATTTCCAGTGATTTTATTTTTCTCTGATTTTTTTTTATTTGGTTAACAAAAACAATAATTATATTCAAATATTATAAAGACTTTTATGAGAATTGCTCGTATAACAACAATTTATGATTTTGAAGAAGAATTATATTTTAATATATTTGACCGATAAAATTTGTAGTTGTAATATATAAATAGCAATGATTTTACTATAAAAATCTAAGTATCTTAACTGTGGTAATGTCCGAAAACAATATTATTAAGAATGAGTCATACAGAAACTATGAGATAAAGCCTCCTATTTTAATATTAAATGAACTTATTTATTTCTCTTTATTTCGTGTCTTTCAGTGTAGTTATTTTGATGTATATAAATACTAGACTTGTGCAAGCTAAAACTTTTCTAGAAATTAAGATGGAACAGCAATTAAAATAATTCGTTCTACAATTAAATTTTTGAAAGAGCTATTTGACTGTTTAAAAAGCTGTAGCAGACGAAATACTGTACAGTTCTCAAGGAATCTGTTTAATTTCTTAACAGTTTTTAAGTTTTGAAATATTTTCAAATATCTACTGGCACTACAACTGAAATTATCTGAAGCAGTGACTTTGAACTTTTATTTTCGGACGTGATAGGCCAAGCTTACATCCGCTTTTCATGGATAATAATAAAATTCTTCAATTGTTTCATGTTCACCAGAGTTCATTAACTTGAATATTTGCTTGATTTTAGTAAATTTAAAATATATAATCCCCCAAAATTTCGAATTAGGCTTAAAGTTTTATAAAATGTTAATGATAACAAAAAAGCTATTAATTGAACAGTACAAAACAGTCGATGACCTCTAGGCTAATAAGTTTTGTATTTTATATATATATACTGTCTATATAAAACTGAAACCCAATAAATTCTCATGCATGAAAGCTTGAAAATTGAGTGAAGTTTCAAAATCACTATTTTAGGAGTTATACATTATTCGTCTGTAAATGTTCCAAGTAAATTTCAAGATTCAAGTAGATTCAGATTCAGATTCTAATTCGCTTATGTCTGAGAAAAGACTGAATTTATCACAATTCATGAACTTCTTGATGTTAAATTTAATTTTTAAAATAAAGTCTGTTTTGTTTTTAGCTGATTTGATTTAGGATTAAAGTACTTCTAACCTTAATGAAAGCTTTCCCAACGATCTCGACGTCTTTCAAATACTGAGAGTAAGTCCATTTGATCCATTCGTTGTTTCGTTTGACTGATAGTGCTATGGCTTTGGGATGTTCTTTTACACTGTTGCGAAATGCTGTCACCACAGACATTGGTTCAATGTTAAATTCATCATGTAGAGGGCGAATCTTAATGGCGCCATCTCTCTTCCAGGTACGATATTCGTCGCAGGGAAGGATATAATCTGGACCTTTAAAAAGAAAAGAAAATAAGTTAGTTAATCATTTAAAATTAACATGCCTAGGCGCTCAAACATGGTTTAATCAATTTTTCTTAATATTTAAATTTACTTCATTTTTGTCTAAGTCTTGGATAGCATTCCCAACCTCTATCTATGAAAAATTGGCAGGGACGGGAATGTTAGCTATTTTGTGTATAAGAAAGTTTACACGGATATATGTTGCTGTGTGTAGGTAAATAAACTGTGTATATACTGAATTATTAGAGTAGATAAATCAGCAAATGAAAAATAAATCTTGTGTTTATAATCCTTAATGAAATGTTAAGGATATGGATATCCAAATTCTTAATATTCATTACAAAAATCATACTTTAAGTAAATATTAGCAACAATTTATAACAAATCCTTTGTAAATGTTTTACCGATTTTGAGATTCAACAAAATAAGTAGAACAACATCAGGGACGTTCAAAGATAAGTGGATTACGTCATTGTGGAGGAAGTTCTGCTACAAAGAGTTATATTCATTTGATGGTAGTTATGGAACAGATAATAGAGTTAACTGTCTGCCTAATTTGTATCAATGTATCTCTTCATTTGCAAAGTCAGCGCCAAGTCTTGCGATCAAAAGGCTGGAGGTTGTTACATCTTATCAGATAAGAACGTATAACCGACTTTTTCCACTGCGATATTACCACAGTTGACGGAAGTCAACCAAACTAACAAACACCCAAATCGTTTTCAGAACAGAGCTGCGTACTTTACATTGCCATTAACATAGCCTAATTTTTAAAAGCATAGTTTCTTTAAATACACTGGTTAAAACAATTACAGGATCTTCGAAAAAAGTAGGGAATCACGGAAAATATCCTGTGGATGATGTGATGTCAGCGACAATATGAACTACGATCGGGTAATATCCCTCCGTGAAATGGGATAAGCAAGTTCCGTTCACTTAGACACGTGACTCAGGCATTGGTGATGTCAGAAGATAGTCAGAAGGAAGAATTGAGTAGTTGTGGGAACTCCAGTAGCCGTCCGTGGACAGTGTTGAAGTTCGTTAGGAAAGTTGGTAGGTGGTACAATGCCGCAGCAACGTGATTTACCAGAATCGATGGCATGGAGAGCTATAGCAAGGAGGGAAGCTGGACAGACACAGCAGGAGATAGCAGTGGCCATTGGAGTGTCTCAAAGTGGTAATTTGCCAACTATGAATTCGATTTCAAACGACAGGAAATGTTCGACGAAGGCAAAGGCAAGGCTGTCCGCTACCAATTACATCAAGGGATGTAACATAGTGTTAACTGCCCGCCGGAACAGACGACAAAATGCAGCGGGACTGCAACGTGCCCTTCAAACGGCAACGGGATGTCACCTCAAACTGTCCGCAATCGCCTTTGTGAAGGTGCCTGTATGCACTGATGCCCATGGTGTGTTCACAACACCGTGCAGTCCGCAAAAACTGGGCGGAGGAAAACCGCATTGGGAGCACGCCAAATAGTGTCAGGTTGTTCTCCGATGAGTCGGAGTCAGTCTACAGCCTAACAATCGATGAGTCTTCATCTGGAGGAAACCCCGCTTTTGTGCAAGAAATATCCCAGTATGGTGGTGGTGGACTGATTGTGTGGGCAGGAATCAGTGTTGGTGAACGTATGGACCTCAATGTCATCCCAAATGGCATCCCAATTTGACAGCCCTGAGGTGTAGCGAAGAGATCCTCCAACCTATCGTCGTGTCGCATGCTGGAGCCATTGGTGATTCTTTTTTTTTTCATGGACGATAATCGGTTAGGAGACAACTAGCTGCAAGAAGCAACATCGAACGTATAGAGTGGCCAGGTTGCTCACCAGACTTAAATCCCATTGAATATATCAGGGATGCGCTTGGCAGATGTTTTGCAGCTAGGTGGTACCTCCCTCAACTCTTCCAGAACTGGAGATTGTCCTTCTGGACGAGTGGTGAAGCATCCCAATAAGATCTCATCGAGTCTGCGCCACAAGGTGTACGGCGTAGTTGCTCGTTCGAGGAGACCACAGACCGTACTTGAGGGCACTTGACCATGTCCGTTTTTTAGTTGTTCTATTGATACTCACATTGTCCTACAGTTTCGCACGTCATGTCTACACTGCATAAAGAGCCCCTAAAAGGGCGTTTCTCTTACCCATACTACTGTATGCACATTCTACTACATCTGTTATCTGAATGATATTTCACTTGCAAAAAAGATCACTTTTACGTGATTTATAGTAGTGTTTCTACTGTTTCTCTCTTGATCCCACTAATTGTTTTGACCAGTGTAATTAAAAGTTAAAAAAAAAAAAAGAAAAAAGAAGCAAACATTTTTAACAAACTTTTAATTTTTATTTATGATATATCAACGTTCTTTTTATCTCTTTTTATATAATCAAAACAGGGAACATTCAATGTCTCGCATTAATTATATTATTTGGCCATGAATTATAGTTTTTCTGAGTATTTAACCTGTCTTTAGGGGAGTCGTTCATAAAACTGATAACAAAGGTGAAGAGAGATTAAAGTTAAAGGACAAGACACATCTTAAAAAAGAGGAAAAGCATCATGGCGCAATGTCGGTTTTCCATAGGAAATGGCAAAATAAAATAATATATTTAATTATTACGTTTAGCTTTTGATTGACGTACGTTCAATGAGAATATGATGAACATGGTATAATATCGAAAAACATGTTCATTGTTTTATAACCCATATTTAACATAAAGTAAAAACTAAAAACAATTTTTGTAAACATATTTTGTAATATGAGGATACTACACTGAAAATAGAAAGCAAAGTATTTTTTACTTTGCTTACTGTATCAATTTTAGTTTTAACACAAAAATGGCATCGAAAAATGCATAACCTATAAGTTAAAGCGAAATTGATGCAATTAACAAAGAAAAAAGATTCATGTCTTATTTTTTAATGCACTATATTATTATTCTAAGGTTTGCTTAAAAAGAATACTTGAATTATTTTATTTTCATTTCGTTATGAAAAATCAAAACCAGTCTAACAAAAAATACTCTAGTACTTCCTTTTCGTAGTATTGTAAGGAATTCAGCGAGAAACTGCGTTCTGCTGTAGACTACATTTAGTGAGTATTGGGCGGATCCAATCATTCCAAACTTAATATCTCTTGTATTGCTTCAGGATTGTGCTTTAACTTTCAGGCCTCTAGGTGCATTGCAAAAGGAGTGAAAAAAAAACAAACAACGTGGCAGAGATATAATATTCAAGTGAAGTTAATATTTTTCTTGTTTTAAATATCACCATTACTAGTTCAGACAGATGTTTGATTGTTCGATTTGATTATTAATTCACCTATCTCGAACCCCATCTCGCCCATTTTTCTTGCAAGCTGATTAAGTGATTATTTTAACTGATTACTTTAACTGAAGATCATGCAAATTGCAAGGCATGCATGAAATTATTAATTAGGAAAAAAAGAAATCTGAGCTTCAGGTTGGTAGAAAGAGGCCAGGATAAAGTGGCAAAGGTTCATCCATTACATCATTCCAACACTTATTAAGAAAGGTATTAGAATGTAAAAATAAGAAATTAATGAATAAATTATTCAATTTAATTTCAATAAAATAATAGTGTCTAAAGTTTTATTAGTTGTCAAATAATAAATGCAGGCTCTGATATGTTGCAGCCAATTTCTTACAATAACCCTTACTTCGTCATTTTCTCATTTATTGTCTATTAAATTTCAGCTACGGCGTGAGAATTTTTTTTGTTTGTTTTTATTTTCGTTGTCTTCTAAATTGTTGAGTCATTTAATATCTCACTTTTAATACTTGTTAGTCTTACTGTGGCCCGCCTAGAAATAGATATCGTAGTTATTTGATAAGAAGTCCTCAGCTTAAAACAGTTAGTCTCCAATAACATAAAAGTGCTTGAACGAATTGAACTTTTTTTTTTTTTTTATAGGAATTACATTAAGTTTTAATGATTTGTAAGACTTTGAATAGAAAAAATAAAATAAAAAAAATAAACATGCAAAAAAAATGCAATTTTTTTTTTTTTTTTTGTTCATTGCAGTTAAAGAAATTTAATTATTCGGAGTATAGTTTTGAATTGTTTAAAACAAAGTACTAGTTATGTTTTTATGCCATTGGCGTAGCGGGGGGAGGGGGTTGCTGAGGCGAAAGGCAATACTGAATAACTCTAGCGTAGATCTATGTAGGGGCAAGGGAAAACTTCACTTTTAGATATGAAATTTGACGTATAGTATATCAATTAATTGTGAATTCAGCTACAAAAAGCCCTTGTTGGCTAAGTCGTTAAATGAAGTGATCCTTACGATTGTTTACTAAACTGTAACCATGTCTACAAAATTTAACTAAACTCTTAAAAAGGAAATTTGATATAGATCTGTGATTTATTTTATTAAGTATGCTAGAGCATTTTCAATAGATGATGGAAATTGTATCCATATCCATACAAGACTGATACACGTACATTCATAAAGGCATCATGTGTTTATACTACTTACACCAAATCAAAGAAACCCATTTGGTGTCAAGGTAGGTATAAAGATGATTATCCCACTCTACGTGGCCCTTGGATTCGTGGAAGATAAGGCTCATGGCGTGTTTTTACCATTGCATTGGGACTAATTTGATGTCGGGTTTGTCATTTTAACCTACGCCCTCTCTTAACTCTGGGAAAGAACCCTGTCCCCTATTTTACAGAAGGTTGGAGCCCCCGACCTCCCTTGGGAATCAAACTCGACTTTACCACTTGGCTATCGGAACCACTCTTCAGCATATATGAAACCTAACAATTAACAGTAACCGCCAATGAATTTCGAATGATGCCCGGAGAGCATGTGATTAACATATGACTGTCATTATTACTATGTCATGGTATATTTCAATTAGACTTGCAAGTGCATACAAATGCTTCATCATAATCTAACTGGAGTTTGGAAAAACAAGAGAATTTGAATTAAGTATCAGGTCTAAATTTAGAGAGTTTTAACATCAGGATAGAAATATGGTTCACTCAGTTGAATAATCAATCACGCTGCTAGTATTAATGTTCAGGAAACTTCAATTACGAAATGCTTGAAGTTTTTTTTAGTCTACAAAGATATCAAAGGGTAATAAAAGATAATGGACTAAGCTTTTTACTCAGAAGTTATTTCAAACTTCATTGCATTCTGTAAAGGTTTGAAAATTGCTTCGTATTTCGAGTAAATTCTTACAATCCCTTTAAGACTAAATTCTTTTTCTTACTTTTCTTCAGGTAAAAGTTGATACGAAAATGATTCAAAACGTGACTTTTGAAATATAAAGCGAACCTTAGTTATACAACACAGATAAATATCCTTTGCGTTACACGTTTTAAAAACCAGTATTTCCGTTTTAAACTAAGGTGTTTTTGTTTTTTGTTTCTAAAAATACATCGTTTTATTTTTTTTTATGTAAAAATTTCAACCTTTGCAGCGTTAGAACAAAGCAATGTAAAATCGTCTTTGTTTTTTTTTTGTTTTTTTTGTTTCAAAATATGAATATTTGTAAAAATGTCAATTGGGAAAACTATCTTAAAGCCACCTTGTCAATAGTATAAGAAATTTTTTTTGTAGATTCATAACAAGTTGGTGATAAAACTTTTGTAATCAACGTGATTTTTTTTCTTTTCTTTTCTTTTTTTTAACATTCGATGACTCATTAATTCAGTAATTTTTAAGTTCTATAAACATAAAGAAACATATTGATTTTTTCAATCCCTATAAAAATCCATCCTTAGCAGCTGAGTTAATGATTTGAAAAGGTGTATTTTAAAGGGTTATTTTCACCTGATCTCTATGAAATCGAAAATGCTGGGCGAACACGTAGCAATTTCAGGCAATATTGTGGGACAATATTGCCCCTTTTTATTGCTGACAACCGTTGTCAGTTCAGATCACGCGCGAACACGGAGTTTTTCCGAAACGAATATTGTCCTGACAATTGATGGTTACGGCGCTTCTCACAAGGGAGAGCTAAAGAGAGAGCGTGTTTTCGTACAGAATTGCTATAGTATTAAACGCCGTCCCTCTTTAGAAATCAATTACGATTCTTTCAGTATCAATTGACAAAATGTTGTTGTTGGAATTATCTGTTTTGGGCCGACCCATTTTGCTGATTTTATGCCTTGTTTCTCAAAGAAAATGGCCGGCGTGAGTGACTGAATTTCCGATGTTCAAAGTCCCGCCTCCTTCGACGTCAGCATTGTCACGTGATTTCATCCGTTCATGTGATTCGCTATTGTTCCAGCAATACGTTGCGACAACTGAAATTGTTCCTTTTTTTCCGACAATCTCAATTGTCTTGAAATGGGCAATCTTGGACAATATTGTTCATTTTTATTGCTGCAAACGGTTGTCAGCAATGAAAAGGGGCAATATTGTCCCACAATATTGCTTGAAATTGCTACGTGTTCGCCCAGCAAAAGTGATAATGAGTAAAGATTATTACTGTAGGCTACAAGATTTTTCGAAAATCTGTCAGATGGTATTCTAGTTTTTCAGTACATACGACTTCTGAGAAAATGGGATCTCCATTCCATGGCTGGCGGTCCCTAGAATTTTCGAGAAAGTATTCTGACACCCATTAGATGTGGGAGTACATTGAAAGCATGACCATCGTTCAAAGGACACTTGGATAAATTTCAAAAACATCAACTCCAGTCGTTTGAACTAGGCATCCCCTTTCAAGTGATTTATTATCATATTGTAGAAGAGATCATTTCTACGTTTAAATTTTATAGAATGCTTCATTTGAATCTACATAATAATAAATTGCCTAAAGATGATTTAATATTAGATATGATGAAAATTGACTCAAACAGGCCCATTATAATATAATATAAAAATTAGGATACGAGAAGGGATTTATCGTAGTTCTAATATATAACTATTAATAAAAAATTGCAAAAAAGGTGCTTGTGACCAAATATACTGTGAGAGTTGGATCAATCAAATTGCATTTTTGTTTTCAAGAAATTATTTGAATCTCAATTGACCCTCATCCAAGAATTATTAAAAATGTAGGAATTAATCTAATTTGAAACCAAATATGAAAAGATAATAAGTCTATTCTACAAAACGTCATAAATAAAGAAATTAACAGAAATAAATTCATCAAATTCTTTTCTTCCATGAGAGTCATGCTTCACCTTATATATAGACAAAACCATTAATGCCAAAATTCAAAAAGTTAAAGTTAATAAAGTTATAGATATTGAATCCCCTCCTATAAAACAACTTAATCAAGAATAGCTAGTTCTTTCAAAATATAACATAAATATTCTAATAAAAACATAAATTATAATTCATACAAAAGAACTCATTCATCTCATATAAATTAAAGAAGTAAGAAATAATAATCTCAAAGAAACTACTAATATTATCATTAGTTTTAATAGTTTAAATAAAACATAGATTTTGTAAATCTAAATTAGAATTTCTTTAAAACAGAAGATAAAACTTATCATTAACTTCCAAAGCCAATATTTTATATTAAACTATCTTCTGAATGATTATACGAAAAACACATCCACTATTTAAAATTATTAATGGATCTTTAATTGATCTCCCTTGTCCATCTAATATTTCCTCCTGCTGAAATTTTGGTTCATTACTAGGAGTATGTTTAGGGCAGGGCCGTAGCTACCACCGGGGCAGTAGGGGCGGTGCCCCGGGGCCCCCGAGCAAGGGGGGCCCTCGAACGAAGGGGATTTTTTTTTTACGAAACCATAATCACTTGTTGCCTCGGGGCCCCCAATCCTCTAGCTACGGCACTGGTTTAGGGACTCAATTATTTACAGGTTTATTTCTAGCAATACATTATAAAAGTGATATTAATTTAGCTTTTCAAGCCATTGATCACATTGGTCGAGACGTCAATAATGGTTGAATTCTCCGATTTATTCATGCTAATGGGGCCTCTTTCTTCTTTATTTGCCTTTACCTTCACATTGGTTATGGTATCTATTATGGCTCATTCAATTTACATTATACATGAAATGTAGGAGTAGTTTTATTTCTTGTTACTATAATAACAGCCTTCGTAGGATATGTATTACCGTGAGGTCAAATATCTTTCTGAGGTGCCACAGTAATTACTAACTTACTTTCCGCAGTACCATATATTGGTTCCACCTTAGTTCAATGAATATGGGGTAGATAATCCTACCCTTACCCGATTTTTTTCATTTCATTTTATTCTCCCATTTATTATCGCAGCCGTAGTAACAATTCATTTACTCTTTCTTCACCTTCTTCATCTTAATATTAATTGCGTGCCCTGTCCTAATTCTCTTCACTACTATAAATTTCCATGTGTGGAAATAGCTGCCTTCTGATGCTGCCAAATATAAGCATAAAAACAAAAACTTGCAATATGAAATCCTAAGGAATATGAAGTAGGAAATGCTAAAAATATTGTAAATAAGCCTATTTTATAGTCTAAATGAAACTTCTTTGATCAGAATCTTCCTCTCATTTCCATTGAACAACAGTTTGAATTCTTTGCAGAACCAAGACTAAAAATTCCTGATTACATATAAAATTAAAAATCCTAATTATTAAATCTTACCTCTCTGATGCTTTGGAATACATGGATCTTTACAGGGAGCATCTATTAACGCTTTGAGACGATTCTGTCGTGCTTGAGGGCTATTGTCTTTTGGAGGTGGGATCGTATTCAGAATGTCCACTTCCTGTTCTGTTACGTCCGAAGTTGAAACAGTGGGATGAGAATCATTGTTGTTTGAAATCTCTGGAATGTTTCCATTCGCAAGGAAGGACTCTTCTTTGTTAGCAGTTACTTCGTCGTCCGTCATTCTTCACAATCCTGCAAATTTCAAAAATACCAGTTAAATCTTCATGTTAAAAATATACCAGCAGATGCTGCTTTTTCTGAGTTCAGATTCTTAAATGAAAGTTTTTTAAGATTGGTATATTGAAGTTTCAGGCCTTCTAAACCGTCCTTCTGTGATTAGACAACTTACTACTTGTATATCAATAAGGAAAGTGCGAATTTATATTAGTTCAATGTCTAGATCAACGGAAATAAAGCAAAAAAGCAACTTCCTTCGAAAAAATGATTTAAAAAGTTAACTCACGCGAGACAGCGGAAATGTATCCTGTTTGGTTTTAAAATTTTTTTAATTATTGATAAAATTTGTTTCAGATTCATGATGCCAAGTTTTTCCATTTTTCAAATTTTTCTAGCCAATAGGGAATATTGTAAGGAAATGCTAGTTTTGTTTGACAAATTATTATAATTTGATGATTTATAATAATTATAGAAGATACGTTTATGATCCACGATGGAGAAATTACGTAGTCGAAAGACATTTAGATCACTAACTTCGGACGCTATTGTTCTTCAATAAATGTCTTTTTTAATATCCGTACAAAATAAATAAATACATTGAACGCCATTGTTCAGTGAATGAAAGACCATTCATTAACGGGAAGAAACTAGTTTTAAACTTTTTTAATTGTACATAGTTTTAATTTTAACCTAGCATATTGGCTATTTTAAGAATTTTTAACGGAAATAAATTAAACATTTATAAACTTAATTAATAAATTACTTGTGTCTGGTAAACATGATGTAATGAAATACAACAATTACCTCCTGTTAAGCTTACTGGTTTCACGTGCTCATTATGTATTATGCTAACGACAACGGTATATGCAACAATCTTCTGCCCTGAATTAAGTAAAGTATGCCAAACTGTTCTAACTATTGAAATGAATCAAACGGGGGTTGTAAAGGGAACGGATGCGTTTCCAAACCCATGTTCCTTATCAAAAAGTGTTCTATGTTCACACGCCCTGTACACCCTAAAAGTTTGTTGCATATATTCATTTACACCTTGTATATTCAACTGTTTTGAATTCTGGAGAGGTAGTCTTGTAATTCGTAACTAAACGTTAACTGTGCTCGCCGTGATTTCAGAAATTTTAATTAAAAATAGTAAATTAATTGTCTTCTGTTCTATTTATGATATCACAGGCCTCATGAATTTTGATTAATAAAATATTTTTCGTGCTACAAAGAACTCGGACGGCGCGGCGTCAACCTTCTGCTGGTAAATGGTAGCTTACACAGTTTGTTTTTAACAGATTATTAAACATTAAATCAGTTGATACGAAAATTATCAGGAAATACAGTAGAGCCCCGATTATCCGCGAGTGCCGCGAAAAATTTTATTAATTAGGAACCTCAAAAACACCAATTTTAATCCAAGCCAACAACAGTGAAAATACAATAGGCCCTACAGTGCGAAGGTCTAAAATTTCTGACAGGTTTATTGTGCATCGCAATCCTATAGGCCTTCTCGGAATTTGTGGATGCAAACGTAGAGCAAAGGTTTCTGCTTTACTGTACATATTTTAAAAGTTTTATATATTATGTTTTTTGATAAATAAACGTAGTTTTTAATGGTGAAATTTTTTTTTCGTGTTTACACCTAATTTTAAGTCTTTTTTCGGGTTATCCGCGATTTTCGTTATCCGCGAAGCCCTTGCCACCCAATTCCTCGGATAATCGGGGCTCTACTGTACTAACTTACTGCTAGTTATAAAAAAAAAAATTATGACTGATATGATCGAACTTTACATGAAACAGACGAGAAAACGATTCCAAAGTAAAGTGTGTTCTTGACATTCAATAAAGAATTCCATTGCCATTAGCAAAGCCGCTTGCATAGGCCATCGTACTGTAGGTTGATTGCTGATCTGTTGGCAATACTGAGTACGAGACGCTTCTGTCCAAGTTTCCGCTTTTGACTGAGGTCGAATATTATGTTAATATGATACATTGCCATTCTTGTAATAACAGCTATGCTTTTATACGTATAGTCTAAGTCTTATCTGATTTAGAACGCCGCACCAATGAACGTAAGGACGATAACTTCTCCTACTTCAGGTAATTTACTACTTCTTGTAATTTATTTTTTATAGCAGTTCAGTTTTCCGTGGATTTGTGAAGTCTTCAAAGTTTATATTTACATCAATCAGTGAATACCAATTTATATTATTATGAAACAGAATTTTGAATTTGGTTTCCACCAATTACAGGACAGGACAATTTGGAGGGGGAAGGTCATGTGACGTCCTTTAAGAAACTCATTTGCAGAAAGAAAGCGAAACGTCATATAGAATCTGTTATGTTCTGTTCAGTGGAATCTATTTTCGCATCTCTTTAGTTTATTAGCTTCGCCGTTACGTCTTTCTTATGCATTGACTTTCCGTAAGCAGTAGTGTTTCTTTTTTTCCATTTCATTTCAGAGCACTTCAACATTCTTCATTTCATTTCATCCTAAACCCTTGGCGATTCAAAACACATTTCATTTTAGCATTTTAAATATGGTTTATTGTGAATTACAAACCTTAGCAGATTTTTTTAAATCCTGTTTATTATATAATTCTTAGTGAAGAAATAAGTATCAGCCAACATACAAATAACTTTAAAAAATAACAAATTATAATTAACAATATAAAAAACATATATACATATTCTGAAGCTTTCGAGCTGCCTTTGCGGAGCTCATTTTCAACTCAAAGACAAAGAAAGGCAGCTCGAAAGCTCCAGAATATGTATGTATGTTTTTTATATTGTTAATTATAATTTGTTATTTTTTTAATTTGTGTGTTAATGAATTAACGAGCACACGTAAAAACTTTCTCCTTCACTATTATATAATTCTAAATATATTTATTTCTTCTGAGGCAAATTTCCATAACCGGAACTTATATTGAAAACATTCTTAAACACTAAAATGTAAATAAAGACATATTATTTATTATTTAAAAAACCATTATACCATATTAATTTTTATTTACAAGTTTGTCTGTTTTGTTTTGTTTTTCTGTTCACACAAACAATATTTTTAATATACTAATGGCGGTGTGCACCAAACTTCAGTTAACTTGAAGGACTGCTA
>JAFIDM010009631.1:153781115-153796247 GCA_023159025.1 Thereuonema tuberculata
AGATTTCAGGATATGGGCCGAAGAGAAAGCAGGGGGCCGCGTTCTCCAATTCACTGCCGGACGAGGGCAGGCTCACAGCGGTCAAAAAGTTTAATACTTTTAATCTATCTTGGATTCGACGACAGGTACTTGAATTTTATTTTAAAAATGAAATCCCAACTGTTGCTAAAGCGATTCAGAAAATAATGATGATGATCTGACAAAATGTTACTTTGAGAACAACGCAGCAAAACGATTTTACTTATTGCAGACGACGCCTGAGATCCTACTTTGATTGATTGGGAAAATATGATTTTATGGAGACGACGCTATTTAAGAGCTATTATACAATCTCTAGAAGAAGGCAGATGTATTTATTACCTTGATGAAATCTAGATTAACGCATGTCATTCCAGAAATAAAATAAAAATTAAAACACATACATAAACATACAGAAAAACTTCTGTATTTCATTGTATGTTGATTAAACTTTAAAAATTAATTTGTTAAATTCAAGGGAGATTTCATGTATTTACTACGTTGTGATGAAGTATTTTAGCAATGAAAAAATTAAAAGTTGATTTTAGGCTGATTATTAATTTACAAATATCGTAATAATCTCGTTTTCATTCTTTAACTCCTTGTAAGTAATAAATCATTCATTGGCGCAATAATCAATTATCCAATATTTCCAATTTGTTCTTCTTTGGTGGCATGAAGAATTACACCAAATCACTAACTGTGATATCAATAGAACTCACAGAAGTAAAAGGAAAATGAAAGCTACCTTTACAACATAAACAGCACTGACAAACAATAATAATTATGCAAATTAATGATATAAATCTTAATACTATTCGACAAAAAAAATACTGTACGTAAAAGAAAATGAAGATATATCAAGCACTGGTGTATCAAAGAATCTGAAGTAAAAAATGGTAATGAAAAAACCACTGAAAATCTCAACAATACGGGATATCCTAACATCACTCTTAAAAATCATGCAAGATTAACACTGTTTCAATACAAGGAAAAAAACAATGCAACACAAAATCACATTATGATAGGCCTACTTACATTAATAATTTACTTACCTATAAATTTTATCTCTACTTATCTGTAAATTTAGCTCAAACAAAAAAATTCAACTGTTGAAGAATAAAACAGCCAATGTAAAATTCAACACAATAATAGTACAAAATACATTTATATCAATGGAAAGGGTAATTTTTCAGACTTTCAAATAAAAATAATTCAATTTTTGTGAAAACGCATGTTATCTACTGTGTAGACAGAACAAAACATTTAAACTACTTATCTCTAATCATTTGTTCACCTAAAAATCTCTGCAAAATTTCTGTTTAAGTCCAAGACACACAAGACCGTCAAACAAGACTCGTCTGATACGAATGAATTGAGATGTCATCAGATTTGTACCAGATTTCGCAAGTTCTTTGTTCTGGATTGTTTTTTTAAATGTAATATTTCGAAAGTTAAAGTCATTAGCATAAAGAAAAATTGGTGAAAGGTTGCAAGATCAAATATTCGAAATATAAATTCTTATTCTTCCTGAAATTAAATTCTTATTCTTCCTGAAATTAAATTCCAATTTCATCATGAAAAATGGAAATTTCAAGAATTGAAAAATCCATACAAAAAAGAAAAAAAAAAAAAGAATATCAGAACACTCAAGTGAAAACGATCAGCTTGTGATTCCATTGCTTAAATACCATTCGATTAATTATTACATTTTACAATATTGTACTGAGATCTAGAATGAATGTGCCTACTTTAAAGGAAATTTACGTTGCCTGATCTACTGGAAAAAATTAAGTGGGTTTGTATGCGTAGATGTTTGTTTTTAGAATCTCGGGGGCACGATAACTCAAAAATTGTTAATTGATCTACACCAAACTTCATTTGTAAAAATTTAGTCCTACTCTAGATCTGATTAAATGATATTTTTAGAACTATTTTATGGGTTATTTTATGTTAAGAACTAAATATCTAAACACAAATAAATTACAATTATTCATCAGTATTATAGTATAAGGCTTACAATTATAATCTTCCAAAATACTTAAAATTCTCGCTCTAATGCATAACTACATTACGTACATTTTAGTTCACCTCTGTTGGAATCTTTTATCCATCCGCTTTATTAGCCTACTTTCCAAAGGAAGTAAGATTCATCAAATTAATCAGACCACCCTTCCAGCGATATTAACTTTTGAACCTCTGCACAGTGTTTCCAAATGCCAAAAATGCCTGGCCAAAAATGCATTTTTCAAGTTCCTTTTTATTATGTTTACAATGTGCCATTTTGTTCCATAATGCCTGGTGGTCATAAAACTTCTACCCTCATAGCTGATTTACTTTTATCAAGTTGTTGTTGAATCTTGAAAGTGAGTGGTTGGAGTTGCATAGTTTGTGTTGTTGTGATCGAGCGCTTTTAACCTGTATTTCAAGTGTTTGTTTTGTACTCCATTTGTTGATTTAAAGGTAAATGTTAATATTAATTCTGTACAACTATATTTTGGTATTCTGAAAACATAATATTTGTTAATTTATGTGATAACATGATAGTCTGAGAACGCTTTTTCTTACGTTATGTAATGTTATTCGGCAACCGCATAAATTTAATTTTCAAAGAGGCCTACAAAAATGCCTGATATTGGCCAAGGTTATATTTTTACTTAACATGTTCCCTAACATGTCTACTTTGAAGCCACAAAGAAATAAATTGCTCATACAAGTTCCATTTGTTATAATTTAAATAAACATATTTGCTTGTATAATTACAAATTGCCGATTTATTACATGTACCTACATGTTAATAATATCAAATAATTTTCTTAGGGGCAAAAATATGATTATTTAGAGTTAAATAATAACAATAAGAAGATATATTACAAATCACATAGTTTTATAATTTATTTTCGTTTCGGAATGGAATACCGTTGTACACGGAGAGTTATTTCATAATTTGCAGGAAGAAAAGGGCGGTCGTCAAATACAAAAAAACTCTTTTGTTAAACATATTGCAACAAAAGTTGACGTACAAGCCTCACATGATAAATTTAAATTATTAGAAAAACAAGTATCTCGGTTTTGTAGGGAATTATTTCGCAGACTTGATAAGTCTAATAGAATCATCGACAGGTTTTTGAAAAACAATGAAGAATGGGTGGATAGGGAGTTTGTGTGTGATGTGAATGTTGTGAAAGCTCCACTTGGGAAAAGAGGAAGACCACAAACAGACTTTGGAGAGAGCAGTACTAGGTCTAAGCGCAGAAAAGCTGAAACCATAAGGAAGTCAGCAGAAAGTGCGGAAAGTTTAGCTTTCGCAGCGAAAATGAAACATCGTGAATCTGGTAATGTAGAACACGCCAAGCTGTTAGAAGAAATGGAAAAATCACCAACAAGACCTTTAAAGATACGAAGATCTTGGACGATTGCATCAACCAGCAGCTCTGTAATGAGAAGTTATAATGATGATGAAGCATTAGCAATTTTTCTGGAATCTGATCTGACTACACACCAGTATAAAGTGATGAGACAAGGCGCAAAAGATTTGAATGCAGATATATATATCCTTCTTACAAGAGAATTTTAAATGCCAAGAAAATGTGTTATCCAGAGTCTCTATTAGTCACCGAATCTTTTGCAGAAGTGAAACTTCAGGATCTTTTAAATCATACTGCCTGCCGCATTATAATGTCACAAGAACCGTTAATTGTCACAATGAAAGATGCCAAAATTTCTATGACAATGATATCGAAGTGGGGCTGTGATGGTAGCAGTGGGCATTCTCTTTACAAACAAAGGGCAGAAGAAGGCTTTTCTGATTCCGATATTTTCATCACTTCCATGGTTCCTGTGCAACTCTTTTGTGTGGATGAAAATGGAGAGAAAAGTGTGCTGTGGCAAAATCGTCGTCCATCATCAACTTTGTATTGCCGCCCTATAAAGATTCAGTTTGTTAAGCAAATTGTTAAGCAAATAACTTCTATTTAATGTTATTGTGTAATTTGTCTTGTATTTAAAAAGAAAAGTCGAAATATTCGTGTTAAAATTGCATTTAGTATTTTTGGCCAGGTTTTCAGGCGTTTGGAAACACTGTGCTCTGGATAGGTCTTCTTTAAACTTGATATGCATATTTCAGAACGATATAAGTTTTGTATCTGAAATCTTTTCCAAGAGAGTCATTTTCGATAAATTAGTGCAAGATGGGAATAAAAATTCTTATAGGAAAGCATTACGAGGGTAGTTTAAAAGGTATGGTAAAAAAACAAGTTAAACAAATTTTTTTTTGCAAAAAAATCAATTTTATTTCTCAACACAGTCTCCTTCAAGGGCTATACACTTTGCCCCAGCGAGTTTCCAATTTCTTCATTCCGTCGGAAAAGTCGGTTTTGTCCAACTCTGGAAATAGTCATTGACTGCGTCGATCACATCCTCATTCCACGAAAATTTCTTCCCACCGAGCCAAATTTTTAACTTCGGGAACAGGAAGATGTCGCACGGAACTAAATCCGAGGAATAGGATGGATGAGAAATCAATTCGAAGTCAATTCGTGCAAGTTTGCCATCGCTAGGGTCAATTTGTGAGAGGGCGCGTTATTCTGTTGAAAGAGCACTTGCATGTGACAGTGGTTGATTCAAATGACTGTCAAACGTTACCTACGCACCACACACAACTGAAAATCGACACAAACTCATCTGAAGAATAGAACAAAATGGAAGAGTTTCTTCATAGTGCTGCCCTCTATATGTAATTTACCATACTAATCAAAGACCCTCGTGAAACCTAAACAATAGATTTCTATTGATATCTTAAAGAATGGGCATTAATCCTTTTAGCTTATCCATTAATTTGCGCATAGTTGGATATGATTAAAATTAATCCAATATAGAAACTCAAATAAGTAACGCGGTTTTATTTATTTATTTATTTTTTTATTTTTTTCATAAAATTGGAAAAGTTTGCATTCAGTAGATATTATAAATTGATATAAATGTGGGCTTTTCGTTTTTGAACGACTTCAACAACAACAAAAGAAATTTTAAGGAACAGCATTTTATGGAAAGTAGCTTTAAAGTTCTTTCTTCTTTTTGTAAATTGTATTGTTGCAATGAATCATCAGCTTGTGACATACTTTCTTTATACACGGCGATACGGTTTGGTATAGAGTCAGAGAGACGTCTACAACTATCCTCCCATAGCCTTTGTAACTGCCACTCCAGATCGCAGATCCCATCAAGTAATCGTAGCCTAACTGCAATCAGTGGCACACCTACCTGCAACGGTGCTGTGACGATGTTTTGAAAAACAAAAAATAATAATTGCAATCTGTATAGGCATGATTAAACTTTTGTCTTTATGAGTCAGTTTAGGGCTATTTTTATTTTAAAATGAGAAGTAGCTCATAAACTTTGTTCTCGACAGTAGTTTAGTGGACAGAAAACTTTTAATTACATATGGTTGCATTTCTTTTTAGTGACCCCTTCCAAGAAATTGTAATGGCTGAGGAGGAGCACATATCTTCTTTCTATCCGTCCAGTGGCGAATATTTGGGGGGGGGGGGACGCAAAGACTAATATAAGGTTAGGTTAAGTAATTTTACGTAGACACCCCATGATACTTTACATTTGCTGCTCATATACAGAGAGTAATTTGCGCTGAATGCTGAATTCATTATTGCATAAATGCATGATTCATTAAAATAATTCAGATTACGGTACTTATTTTTTTCTTTATATTCATTATTTCGGGGGTGGCCCGGGTCCCCCCCCCCCCTTATATTCGCCCTTGTATCCGTCCGTCCGTCTATCACCACCTCTATAACTCAAATTACAATTCACTTGTAGAGGAGGGGATAAATACGAGTTGCGATCAAGGGAATAAATCCTTTCTGTCCCACAGTAAAATAAAGCATGTTCGTGTACGCTATGGACCCAGTTTTTGTTGGGTTTTTTTGCCCTGTTCTTTTTTTTTATTTATTTATTTATTTTTTTATTAACTATAATTTTCTTTGATTTCATGTTTTTTTGTATTCACGCCATTTTCTTTTTAAAGTTCACTTGATAATGTGATTAAACACTTGATATAAAACTAATTTTAGCAACAAAGTAGATTTAAGATAAGATATTTGGTAGTCAGATGTTTATTTGTAAAAAATGAAGGTTTTTGAAACTAAACTTTTAAGCAGAAAATAGTAGAATACGTTACCCATTTGAATTAAATTTTGTATATTTATTATTATAGTAAATTGCTAGATAATTTATATGAAATTAACATTCGTGTAAATTAAATTTGTTGTCATTGCCTTCTCTTTTCAGATCCCTATTAGCATTTATTAATTATTCGATTTTAAAAACTTAAAATATAAATTCGTTGGTAACTATAAGAAGACGTTATTATTATAAGACTGTTCAACACCTCCGAGCTAAGCACAGATTAAAAATTTGTGAGCAAAAAAAACAATGTCATAAACATAGTTTAATCCTGATTAATGGAATAGGCGACAGTCGAAAGTAGTTTTAGATCAAAAAATTTATTTTTTCGTCGGACAGACTTTCATGAATACTGTTATGATTTTATCCAAAAGCCATTTTATTCAAACAGACAACGAATGGTCAAAATATGCTGATAAATTTTTGCTTTTCTAGGTAAGTAGTTGTTTATTGATAATGATAACAGCTCTTTAATGAGAATGGTGCAGTAGTGATCTTTAGTCCAGTCTGCGCTAAATTCAATAGAATTCCCATTGAGTAACATCCTTATCTATTAAAAATTTCAGCTGTCTAGGATAAATAGTTTTTAAGTTTCCTTTATCAGACCTAGACTGAAATTGCATTATAAAACTTTTTTTGTTTTAACCATCATTTCTTTTTCTGCATTAAAATTTACAACTATTAAAAAACCCTGCAATATCCATTTTAGCTATAGTAATCATTCACATTTAAAAATGTACATGAATAATTGATTTTAAGTTATATCTGTAAAGAGTATAATCACCGTTGTTTCCATTTCTGTATATATATATAATTTTTCTAAAAGTAAGGCAATTAACATTCAACGTTTCGAACAGGAAATAAAAAAATGTAAAATAAGAAATTGTGAATTGTATTATATGCGCAGACATTAAAATGGAATAGACGGAATCTCAAAATTACCGCTGTGAAATTGGTTTTACTAAGATAAAAAATATATCTACAGTAAAACAAACTTTTTATCCAATCGAGACCCAAACTGTTTAAAATCACCTTCTTAACATTCTTTTAATAACGAGATATTACTGTTCATCATCATCAGTGTTCTGTCGCAGACAGGTCCAATGGCAAGCAGCAAACAAGGTCAGCAATGTCTCTTTCTCCAATTCGTTCTATCTCTTGCCTCCTCCTTCAGGTCTTGATATCCATTTGTAGTGATTAGGTCATCCAGGATCATTTTTCTCTTTCTTCCTCTTGGTCTCTTTCCTTCAATCTTCTCCTTCAATACTTTCTTCATGAGATTTTCACCTCTCAGCACATGACCAATCCAGTTCTTTTTTTCTTCTTCTAATACTCTTTAATAAACTTCTCTCTTCCCCTGTTTTTTACAGAACTTCATCATTAGTCATCTTGTCTGTCCATTTAATTTTCTTCATCCTCCTCCATAGCCACATTTCAAATGCTTCCAGCATCTCAGCATCTCTCTTTCTCAGAGTCCAAGTTTCCGAACCATACAAGGATATACTCCAAATGTAGCATTTTATATGTCTCTTTCTTAAATCAATATCCATATTATTTGTGAACAGTTTTTTTCTATTATAAAATGCGAATTTTCCCTTACGAATTCTATCTCTAATATCTATGTTGCATTTACCGTCATCCTGGATGATACTTCCCAAATATTTGTATTGCTTAACCTGTTCCACCTTTTCTTCATTCAATTCAATAAATACTTTTTCAGCATTTCTAGCAACTCGTAGCATTTTTGTTTTCTTGGTGGTAATCTCCATTCCAAATTTATGACAAGCTTCTCCAAATCTTTGCAGCAAGAGTTCCAAATCTTCCTCACTCTCGGCTAATATTGCCAAATCATCCGCGAATCTCATACTTTTTATTCTTCTTCCTCCAATACTGATTCCCGTATCCTCTTCGCAATCAAAAGCTTCCTTTATCATTTGTTCCGAAAAGATATTGAATAGCACTGGGGATAAGCAGCAACCCTGTCGCACTCCTCTTCCAATTATGCATTCCTTTTTGCTTCCTCCTTTTGTCTCAATTATTGCTGTTTGATTCATGTACAGTTCCGCAATTAGTCTACGATCTCGCCAATCCACGCCAATCTCTTTCAGTACTTTCTTCAGTTTATCCCATTTCACCATATCAAAGGCTTTTTTCAGATCAATAAAACATATACAAACTTCTCTATTTACGATATGTCTTTCACATATATAAGAAGAAATAAAACAAAATATAAAACGTGTTTTTTTAGATAATATAAATAATTTAAAATATATATTCAATGTAATTATGCTTTATGTTTTTTATGTTTTTTTTTTTTTCCTTTTTGAGAAATTATCAAAAGAAAAACAAAACAAAACAAAAAACTACTGTTTTCATTTAATATCAAAATACTTAATTGCACTTTGCTTTTAATACTTTGATATAGCTCCTTTTTTTTCAAATATTTTTAAAATCTAACTTTGTTTCATATTAAGTTACAATCGAACATTAAAAAAAAAAGAAGCTAATTTTGAAATGAATGATCTCATTATTATTTTTTTTTTAATAATTAGTACATCGAACTTTTAGTCATTTAGATTTTTTTAGTTTTCTTTTCCTTTTTTTTTTCAATATTATTTCATCAAATTCCATAATTCTTTTGATATTTTTAAAGAGGGAATATTGGACGTCATTTAGGCCTTGTGCTATCTTAAAGCAATGTTTAAATGGAGAAGTAAATAAATAAAGAGTAAGTCTGGCGTATCTTGTTTGACATTGATTGTCGAAGTCTTCTCAGCCAAACAGGGCAATAGATTTTTTTTTCTTTTGAGAACTTCCGTGTAGAGGAAAATTCCCACAAATTTATAACTCAAACTTAGAAAACATTTTTTTCACATAATAAATTTTTTAAGTGAGGTTAACATCAGTTTCCACTGAAATTATTGGACTAAGGATAATAATTTACAAGAACAGTCAATTTTGTTTACTAAAAAAAAAAAAAAAAAAAATAATCAAACACAAGCTCATTAAAGTGCAGACTTCAGTCTTCTAATGTCTTTACTTAAATTTATTTTTTTTAATTTAATTTTATTATTTTATATTTTTGCTTGACTTATTTGCTAAATGTAATTTTGAGAAAGAATATGTAATTAAATAATGATAACAGTGATAACAATATAAGATGAAGTGTGGAATGAAAACTCTTATTTAACATTAAACATAGAACACTGTTTAAGACATACTTTTACATTATTCAGTATTTTTGGAATCTTATATACCAAACTTCATCAAAACCTCTTAGTAATCACATTTTGAATACAACGTTCTCTTCTCATTACAGATACTAAATACAGTCAGACCTAGATATAAGGTCACACTTTGGGACCTCGTGAAAGTGACCTTATTATCGATTCATACGCATTTGTCAATAAATAAGCATTATATAAATACAGCATAATTCTTTGTAATATTTAATACGTACAAAAATATCATTAGGTTACAATTTTTTAATTTGGTTGAAACAAATAACATTAATGGAATCAGAAAGAAATTATTTTTTAAAATTTTAATTCGGAATAAAATTGTATACAAATAGTACTACTAGTAAGCTCAAGCAATTGACCTTACTTAAAATAATCCATAATACAGGATTGCTGCGATTTTGGTTTCATCTTTTGTACAAGGTTTTCTAAGTTTTGTAGTTTCTGAAAATTTAATGCTCTTGAGTGCTTCTGCTTGTGTCATCGCTTCACTTACAGTATCACTGTCGTTATCCTCACTTTCTAATGCATTGGAATCTAAAACTTGCAAAACAATTTCGGAAATCGAAGTTTGAGAAGTGGTAGCAATTTTATCATCAATTCTCACATATTCACTTTCTCCTTTTACAGCACAGCCGCGATTTCTGAGATCTTGTATAAACACAGGTAAAGGAATATCGTCTTCATCATCTTTTTTCCTAGAATTTGAGGGAATGAAGTGCTTTGTGAAAAAGCTGTCCCTCCGTCGGTAGCAGAAATGACGCCGATAAAAGATCGTACCACGGAAAAATTCTTGGAATTGAATCAGTGTGGCACTGAAATCACAGACAAAAGTGATCTTATATGCGATTACGGTTTTTAAGACCTGACCATATATCCGATAATCCATTTATCCGAATTCCTATTCAATGAGCCGGGACTTTAGAAAAGTGACCTTATATGCGGGGGAACTTTATATGTGGTTGACCTTACATCGAGGTCTAACTGTACTTGTATTTAATATGTATTGTATTGCCGGTACGCAACGAAGTGCGCGCTTCGTATCCGAAGCCTCCGTCTTCCAGGGAGTGCTAGTGTTCCCAAGATGGCGAACCCCTAGCAGACTCCCTAGAATTTCAAGGGAAAGATACTGGGGTGGTTTCCCGTGGCCTTCCCCAGGACGCCATTAAGGAATGACGTCAGACCGAAGAGAAAGTGAAGAAGAGGCTGGACAACACAGGAAAGGAAATTGAAACAACCATGCCACTGCCGGGATTCGAACCCAGATACTGGCGCACTGGCCGCCACGGCAGACCGCCGCCGAGACCGCACGGCCACGCCAGCACGGCATGTATTTAATAGTTTGAAGTAATTAAAGATAGACTTTATTATTTTATACATTCTGTGGCAAACCTATCTTTATAATAAAAGAACAGTTAGATGTTAATTATGTGAACAAAAGTAGCAGATATATTATAATGATTACAGAAGGGAATTAAGAGAAATTATCGTATAAATCAGTGTTTCTAAACCAGAGATGTGCGAAACAAGTCAGAAGATGAATCATTAAATTGGTAAAGTAAGCAGAAAAGGATAAATATTTTGTTTATCAAGGCTATATATTTATTTTATATTATTATTATTAGTAGTATTTGTATTATTATTATTACATCATGTACAATACTAAAAAACAGTTTAAAATTTCACAGTCTCTTTGTTGTCACAGGGAAATTTAATTTAAATATAAAATCCTTTTTGTATCTTTCTTTAGTTATACAGAGTGGAGTACATAAAACCGGCCCCAATAGGCATTTCTTTTTGTATTGTATTATTATTTTGGGGCCGGTTTTAAGGGCGCGACCCTGTATAAAACTAGGATTTTAAAGAATTGATCCCTTTATGCGCTTTTGATAGAGGTTTCAAGAATAAATTTTGAAAATCAAAGGTTGAGAACTACTGCTATAAAGTAAAGTTTAATTTTGAGTGAAAAGTAATTTCCAAATATTGAAAATAAATATTCTTATAAATAAATAAATAGTTTGTTCAATTTTGTTCACTATAATAAGATGATTGCAATAATATGTGGTGGAGGGCAAATTGTGATTCTTATCCTTCGTAACTGTTTCTTTGATATCAAGATGGTTTGCCCTTGGTATAGTAATTTTTTTCCCCCTATCTTTTTCTGATAGCATCGTTATCAAGTTCAGTACACTTGGCTGCACAAGAGATGAATTTGTAAATTAGTGACTAACTTCCAATAAAATAAGTTGAGATTCATTAATTTTAACCCAGGGGCGTAAATAAGGGGGGGGGCCGAGGGGGCCCGGGCCCCTCCCGAAATAATGAAGATATGTCCTCCCAACGTTTTTTTTTTTGGTTGAACAGATAGGTTTTCATTGTTTTTTTGTTTGGGTGAATAGATTTTTTGGCCCGGGCCCCTCCCCCCCCCCCCCAAATTTTCCCCCCAAACTTTTTTTTTTTTTTTGGTTTGGTTGAACAGATAGGTTTCCATGGGGTGTCTACTTAATTATATTAATCTTGGGCCCCCCCCCCCGAAAATATATTCTATATACGCCACTGACGACCCGTATAGTTACAGCTGTTATCTTTTTTTTCGCAAACACTGACGGAAACGAAGTAATTCACTCTTACTGGCATCTGTTTTCTATAATAATAATAATAATAATAATAAATATAATTGAAAATTGATTTTTAAAGTATAATTTCGGTAATAGGTTGACAATTTATTACCATTTCTTTTACTGTTGCACATAATACATTTTATCACCTTCAAAACAACCAAGAACATCATCGTAATAGAGTTCAGTTTACTTCATTGAAGAGTTAAATTGCAAAATAGTAATTGTTTGCGAATAAAATACAAAATTCACTATAATTTATTTCAAACTAATTCAATATATTAATTTCATAACTTCATAAAAAGGAAACTTTTCCCATTTGGTTCTTAAGATTTTTTTTATCCTTTACAGTAATTATTATTATTTGAATTAAATCACTAAAAGTACAGATTCAATGTTGAGTCACATTTTATTTAAGGAAACCTGTAATAAATAAATAGTGCAAAAGCCTCAATAGTGAAAACTGATAACGTTATTTATTACATAATTTTTTATCTATTTTTTTTTTTTTTTTTAAGCACAAAATAGTTCAAACGTTGAAGAAATTCCATCACGTGTATTGTAGATTTTGTAAATGTTTTTCTTGTCAAAATCACTAGAAATTTTTTCTCATATCTGAAAAGCAAATTGGTTTCAAAAAGTCTTATGTGATTTCCAAAATGTTTTTATTTTTTTTTGCATATTTAATATACCATAATAAAAAGCTTCTAAAGAACAGATGTTCAAGCATTAGAATTTTGAAATTTTTATTAACTTTTTTTTCCCCTTCGCAATGTGTTCGATCTCATTTCCCAATATTTTGAGAAATCTGTTGTGAAAGTTTTGTCATATTCACTCAAAAACAGGTGAAAAATAAGCAAATATAAATCTGTGTTTCATCAATTGTCAATCTTAGATTGCTATTAGGCCTATTTTTATTTTATTTTTTTTGATTTGTGTCGTTTTAAATAGATAAGTAGTAAGTTAGTAAATTTTTTACAAAGATGGATCGGTGGTGAGAGAACAAATGAACAGTTTTTAAAGACGGATTATGGGATCAGACTCTTCGAAAATGGCATTTATTAAAATTCTTTCACATATCTACATTTGAAGTGTATTAAATGGTGGCCACCAGTATCTTTACAGACGTTGCAGTGACTCAGCATGTTTTGTCGAATCCTTTTCAAAATGCCTAACTTGATTCATGTTCAATTTCCAACAATTTTGACTTTCATGGTCTCTGTTTCTATGGTGTCTCTTAAACGACAGTTTTATCATTGAATGAAAAAAAGGCAATCAGAGTCAATCAGGGATCATGCTAGTCAACAGGCGGTCCAATACTGCGAATCTAGTAACTGGAAAATGCCAAGTCCAGATGCTGAGTTTCGTCGTGTTTAATATGGGATCGGGTCTTACCATAACGGTGCCATCAACAGCCGGACTGTGTTTATTCACAGACAAGTGGGCAAGAAAGAATAATGCACAGACATAGCTCATAAGAAAGGTGATAATACGAAAGGCCCCTCCTACCAATGATTTTCATATTAGCCTGATGATAAACCGTTACGAATAGCACCAAAAGTTTCCGCAGTTCATACCTAACTATTTTACAGCGCTCTAAGCCCCATTCCTTGAGAAAGAAGCGGCATTTGGTGAACAATGTGAGAACAATTTGTCAACGCGGTACTGGCGTCCACATCGATAGAAAGAAGGCGTCGCCGATTCTACATCAAACTGGTCATCTTGAACTCGCGGAAAATTTTTGAAAGGTATTCTACAATATTCTGTAGATCTTCCTCAAAATTGTAAAACATACTCACTTACCTTTTACATTGTAATAAGAGATAGATAGATAGATAAATATACAAAACCATTTGACTCATCTACTTCTTTCATTTTACATTCAAACAATATGAATTAACTAAGAAATCGACGAGTTATATATTATTACAATTCGCCTAAAACATTAAAACATTACCCTACCTAAAATTCTGTTCTTCAACCGAAATTGGACACAATTCTAGGCAGAAATGTGGAATCCGTTCGCCACATTCGACTTGCTGCTAAAAGATACCAGTCAATGTAATCATAATCTTAGAAAGAACTTTAGTCTTTCAGTCCCTATCTCTGATTCTCTCAAGATTAAAGAGGGGGAAAAAAATGACATTCAACGCAGTAAAGTCTGTTCTTCATCATTAATTAGTTACTCTTTTTTTTTTTTATACCATATTACATTATTTAAAGAATAAATACATATATATATAATATTAATAATATGAAAAGAAATACTGAAATATTAAAACAAAATATTTTAGTCTAAGTTTATTGTAATCTTCTTTCTTTCTTTTTTTCTTTTGTTGCTGGTAAATTAAACTAATTTATTAAAAAAAAAAGCAGATCTAGGTTACATTAACTCATGTCGGAGGAAATTGAATACTTATTTATTACTCGTTCAGTACAATAACAAATTTTATTATTCTAAACAGACGGAACCTGTTTTCAAAGTAAACAAAATAACCCTGCGGAAATTCCCAACTGAATTAAAAAACAAATCCATTGTTTTAATAACGAGCATTTTTTCGTTGTGTTCAAAAGGGCTAGCCATTCAACATTTTTTCTCTTTTTTTTTTTTTTTTTTTTTCGTTTTTCCTTGTTGTAAAAGTAGTAACTTCACAATGAAGCATTGCAATCTCAATTCAGAAATCTATATCTTATAATTAAATCTATCAATGCACATTGAAGTGGTCTGGTCCCAAATATGAACTTCCCCAAAACAATTTGGCCGAATAATGAAAAGTTTTGTTATTCTAACGGAAGATAGGAAAACGCATGCGCACAGAAAATGAGACATTTTGCCATCATATCCGTCAGTTTTATTTATCAACAGCGTCGAGTTCTACTGTAATCTAGCAATATAGGAATTTCTATTTAAAAACTGGACAGTTTCTGTTGTTTGCTTATCTGTTATTCCTGTATATTTAGTTTCGTTTTTTTTTTTTTTTCAGTAATGGTACAGTTCTCAGTGTCCTTAGTGAATTTATAATCTAATACAAAATTATCAATGGAATAAAAAAAAAAAT
>JAFIDM010009631.1:153796647-153819191 GCA_023159025.1 Thereuonema tuberculata
ACATTCGATTTTTTTTATTATTATACACTGTCTCTTCAATAGTATTCAGATACCGTTGCTAGCGAACAGGATACTCTAAGAGATAACATAGAAGCTGCAGCAAATTGTTGGATTCTGGAAAATCAACTGGATGATGTAAAAGACAACCTTTACAAAAATTAATAGGATCGTAGAGCATTGAAAATGGTTCAGTCCTCCCCGAAGATGTCTTCACAAAACATGAGCAAGCATTCCTGATGTCATCAGGATTGCTTGAGTGTATGCCTTAGAAAGTTGCACAGTCTTGAGTTTTCATGGTAGGCTACAGCGCCACAACTCCAATATGACAAATATCGTTTGTGGTAGTGTCTTGTTACAAGGAGTGCTACGCAGTATCTGGCAGTCGCTCTTGGGATCTGCTGAAGGTCGAGAATATGGTACCTACAACAATAAAGTTTGACCAAGTTAATGCTATATTGTGAAATTGCTTCTTATTGGATAAGTGGCCATGTATTGTTGCTGCTCACAAGTCTACACACTTTGGCAAAAATTACGATCTACAGAGGATGAATTGAAGCGATCAGAGCATCTTCTACATTGTATCGTTCAGTGTTTCATTGAAAACTGCGTTAAAGACAAATGGTGTATAATTATAGCTTTCTATTACGGATCGCGAACTGGTCGAAATTGCTTCACTGTTGTTATTCAGGTCAAAGTGATGCCCAAATTTTACTAATTTCTTTGTAAGCATTAATTTCATTAATGTTATTGAATAATTTTGAGAGTTTAGTTCATACGTATACTAATACAATGTAAAAGATTTCAAAGCCTTCACCTTCGGAGATGCTCTTGTATTAATTATTACAAATAGTAATCATGTTTGTAACCCAGTATACTTTGATTTCTTTACAATTATGAATGATATATTTTTATGGACAATGAATAAGATAGCAATAAATGAACAAACAATAAAATTTATCTTTGTATTAGCAAAAGAATAAGAAGCTTACCATCATATGACAACAGTACCATCACTAAATACTTCAACTTGCTGAATAGAAGCAGACAATCCTACATAACACCGAAACCACTTGACTGATTTCAATGGATTTTTGTAATAAAAAGTGATTAGTTATATTCATCATATGTTAATATCATCAAAGTGTTACCAATATATTAATGTTATCAAAAAAACTAGAATATTAATAGGAAGAAATATGGCACCTCCCCAAATCTAAACTGAAACAAGAAATACACATTAAAAATAAAATAAAGAAAATTTATTGAGGCTGGCGGAGGCCAGCAATGAATTTTCTACGCGCATTTAAAAAAAGAAAAAGCGCCTAAAAATGTGTAAACATGCGGTAGGGCCTACAATCTATTTTTTTTTTACAAATTATGAGAGAGTGAATATTACAGAAATATTCAGAAATTTGAGCTTAAATTTCATTAGTGTCAAGTTAAAATAAAATAAGCAAAAGAATTAAAAAAATATAATACATCTAAAAAAACTTAACTTCTATCTATATCTAAGCTAAAAACAATGCATTTTTTTAAAATTATTTTAAGATTGAAAACAAGAAGAAGAAAAAATAGATAAACTAATTAGAAAAAAAAGTACATATTTTAAACCGTTTCTGGATTTAGGTTCTAAGAATTATACATAAAAATTTGTTAAATAATTTATTTGATCAATTCGGTGATAAATTGAAAGACTTCATTGTACATAATAATAAATGACAAGTTGCTATTGAGTGTTTATAGAACTGTTTATTTAAACATTGTTAAAATTACATTTCAATTTGAAAATTCAAAGTTCGCTTGAAGCTTCAGAACTTACAAATTAAATCTGCAAATTGAAAACAAGCTTCTCTTGAAAGAACTTAAATATACAGTTAATATTTAAATAAATATAAATAGACAAAACTGAATTTTTTATTATTTTCTCAAAGTTATTGCCTATGATTTTGTTAAATTAAATGAAGTAACGCCAGTTTCAGATAGTTTCTTGAACGTTTTATAAGAACGTAAATAAAATATGTTTCTGGACATTTTTAATTTTTTTCTTTGCTTATCTTTCTTGTCGTTATTATAAATCATCTCATTGTCTTCACGTACTAAAATGATTTAAATGTATTATGTGCTGAATAGAGATTTTTGTTTTTCTCAGTGCAGTTTAATTATGTTATGGAAACTGTACTTTTTTTTTTTTTTAATCTAAATACAGGTTCATCAATTTTCTGAATGTATATATATAAAATACGCAACAAGCACATAACGGATGATGAAATGTTACCAAAACATATGGTTACAAAAATTCAATAAGCTTTTGATGTCGTTTTATAGGGTTTTTTTTTTTAATAACGTAATCCTTAGCAGAAAAATTATTATTAAATAATTTTAAATTAAGAATTACAATAACACACAGACACACAAAAGAACAGAAATCCATTCATTGAGCAAGTACACTTTAGTCATATTCTAAAAATACCTCATTTTACTGACGTCGTTACTGTGAAAAACAAAATTATAATAATAAAAAAATGTGTAGAAATAATAGTCTACAAATATATAGACCCAAACAGAAGTTTACCAAACAAAAACTATTTTCTGTAAGAGTCAACCCAGACAATTGTCTCATTTTATCTTCAAGGTTCAAAGGGTTTGTCTTCCGATTGACTTGAGAAAAACAGATGATTTTATTTTTAGCGCAGAGCACATGTTGACTGACTGCATTATCAGTTTCTTTGACTTATCATCACTTTCTTAGTAGCCAGTAAAAAAAAAAAAAAAAAAAACTGCGAACTATTGGACGATGATTAAAATGATTTTTTTTTTTTTAATTAATATGATGAGGCCATTTGACAGAAGAAATTTCTACATTTATATTTTCCCAAATAAAACTCACAATAAAAATAATGTCGAAGATTTATATTAGGACATACTTTCTTTTCTTTTTTTTTTTTTTTCTTTTATTAAAAATCAGTTCGACTTAAAAAAAAAATGTAGATATAATTATAATTTATTATGAAGAAATAATAAAAGCAAAGATATTATAAACAAATCGAACAAAAAAAAAAACAAAAATACTTAGCTACAATTCAAATTAATAAATATGAGGGGGAAAATTAACCTTTTTTTTTTTCCTATGTACATCCCTCCAAAATTACCAACGGAATTACCGAATAGTTGAATGTTTTCACAAGCAAAAATATTTACATAAAAATATTCTTAACTGTAAATTTGTTTGCTTTTTATTTTAGAAAATAATTATAAATTAACATAAATAAATGATAAAAGATGTTTAATAAGTGATATCCTACAACAGCTATTTCGTTTTCTTTGATGATCATCAGCATGGAGTAGTGACCAGCAAAGAATGACCTCGGAGGTTAAGCTAAATAACCATAGAAATAATAATAATAATAAAAATGGTACCTCACTGTCTACTAATGATTGCACCTCATTGATGATATCAAAAAGCTTCAATTAAATGTTCTAGGATGTCACAAATTAAACACACGGGCTCCACTAGGTCTAATAATAAATGAAGGTGTTTGTTTTTTTCTCATTTTAAATTTGCTATCGAAATTCATTTGGCTTGTAAAAAGGTTAACAGATGAATTTTTCCATTTACTTTATTTATTTATATATTTATGTATTTATTTATGAATATATGCACTGAAGCTCGGTTATAACGCGATCTTTCGGATCCAAGATTTCGAAGATCACGATATAACCGCGATATAACCGAACTTTTATTACTTCGCGATGTCAAATGTCGTATATCGCACCCTTTTATCGCCCACGCGATTCCAAATCGATTTAAAATGGTCATTTCGCGATTACCTACATCATTCAGAGCTATGTGAGAGAATTTTATATTTATAAATACATAAATCATTACCTTTTCAACACGTTGATGGGTTATATTAGCCAAAATCGATTTGGCGCCGCCATCTTAGCATCTTGTACAAACGACGAGTCACGTGGGTCGAAACTAGGTATTCATACGCCTATTAGATTACCTGGGCCTCTTTACTGGTTGTCCTTGGCAGAAAAGTAGATCTCGATATTCATTTTGGTTAAACGAAAAAGTCCGCGATTCTGCTATTTTTTTAAAAAATACATATATTGTATTTGACGCATTTTCGTGACATTAGGGTGGGTGTAGAGTCTCAATTACTGTAAATAATAAGGGAACAAGCATATTAATTTACACCTTTGATTTGATTTTAGGCGAAAAAACGGTAAATTTTCCAATTTTACAATTATACACCTTTTCCAAAATAGAAGGGGTCCAAGACCAAATCGCGTTATATCCGAATTCGCGATAGAAACGACCGCGTTATAACCGAGCTTCAGTGTATTTATGTTTAAAAACATTTCTTATTATGCGTTATATTTAGGCTAATATATAATTATATATTAGCCTAAATATTAATAATAAATGTTTTTTTCCTCTAATGCCGGATTATATTTGTAATTATTATAGAAAGTAATATAATGTCTCCTTAGGCACTGAAGTAAAAAAGAAATTCAGAATAAAAAGTAATAATATATAAAAGTAACAATAATATACGGTATATTAAATAAGTCATCTTCTCAAATAAAAACAATATGTATTTCCACCATAATTATAAATATTAATTTTTTTTAGCATAGCACAGAAATTTTATCAATTAAAATCGACATCTTTCCATTTCTTTTGCAATATATAAACTATTATCCTTAATTTAGTATTTTAATATTGAAAAAGCCAAAAGAATCCTTAATAAAATGAAGCCCTTTCCTGGCAGCAGGCCAATTCATGTTACTGGACAAATAAGACTAACACATCACAATTTTATTTAAGTTAAATATTATTTATTGAAAAACGAAAAAGTAAAAACCTTCAATAACATCATGTAGCGTCTCGTAATAAAAGCAAAAGGATGAGCGATATTATTGTGGTCCAGCAATATTGTAAGTGGAACTGCCTACTCGTCGGATTGATAAGTTCTTCAGAGTTTCCGCAGGAAGTAATTACATATATTTTTTTGGAGAAAAAAAATGATTAAAAGAAATGCATTCAACATCTGTTTATAAAATTTCAAATGCAAAACAAAAATTGCAATAAAACAAGTGATTCAACTTAAATATTAAAACCAGTAAATATTGATTGTTTTTTGTTTTTGTTTTTAATTTTTTTAGTAACAATTAAAAACTGAATTCGACTGAAAAATAAGAACATATTTATTAGAATGTAAGATAAGGAACATGATTTTATTAACAGTACATAAAGTTCATCAAAGGGTAAGTTAGGCAAACTAATTGTAAATGAAACTTAGGAAATTTGTAAAGAATTAATTATAAAATTAATATATATATATTGATATGAAATTATTTTTTGGAGTGAAGAAGAAGCTATAATAAGTTCGCTAAAATATAATTTTCCTTGAAAATTGTCTTTACATTCTGCCATTTAGAGCTTGATTATGTAGGGATTATTTAAAGGCCACTTTAAATATGGCAACTTAGTAAAAGAAAAAATTACAGCAAATGGCATAACTTGCGTGAAGCGTCTGTTTGTTAGGGATTGAGGAAACATTTCTTTACAATCGGGAGCTTATTAGCAAATAGCATACATTCCGCTTAAAATTAAACTTACACGTATCTTATTGTCTTAGTTTATTGCTGAAACTTGAAAATTAACTAACACGATATTTAAGATTAAAATTTTTTTTTTCCCAAAAGTTTTAATTGTTTTATCTTAAAGGGTTAGTAGTTTTTTGGTCGGTGTATGTATAATGGGACCAATCAGAGCATTTACAGACAGAGAATGCAAACTATTCCGTCACCAACTATCAATCTTGTTAACAGCATTATCATTAAACTTTAAAATCAACCTTACGATTACTCGAATACGATTTTTCATTAATTTTAAGGATTAAAAATAAAAATAATACACGCTAATAATTTATGTTTATACCTTTGAAGATCACTTTCATGTTTATGTTTGCATTAGTAATTTACATATTATTTGTAGATTTTATCTACAGTGCTCTTATAGGAAGGTACTGTTTATTGTTTTCTATTGATATCGTTGATTAAAATCTACAGAATCACATACAATCAGTTCAAGGTGATTCTGATACCAATCGGAATCACAGAAGATAATTTATTCGTAAGAAAGTAAATCTGTTTTACTGTACTTTTTTAATGTTTATAAATTCATCGTATTTACAAATTTTGCTAAATTATTCAACAATTAATTTAGTGTACATAATCTAAACATGCAAATTCTGTACCTCTTGTTAGTGATGAATTACGCTTTTATAATTTATTAAAAAACTACATTATTATTATTAATTATTGTTAATGCTCAAAATATTTTCAATTTTCTACAGCTCTGAATAGTAAGGAATATTTGGAAAATCAACGTCCAAATAAAAGTTTTTTAGTTAGGCCTATCATTTAAAAACCGCATTTTAAATTAAAATAGTTGTAAGTTAATCGCAAATGTCGACTGTAAATCAGTAAGCAAATAAATAAATAAATGCCATGAAAATTTTCTGAAATAAGGACTTCAAATTTCTGCTTTATTTTTAATATCTTGGTCGTTAAAATAACAAAGTGTCGATAAATTTAAACCAACATAACATTTTAAAGTAATAACTTACATTTTGAAAAACATCCTCGAAAGAAACAGATGCTCAAAGAGGCAATTTTCAATTTCATTACATTTCGAATAACTTATTGCAATCGATTTACGGCCTCACATTCCTTGCAATAGGCGAATTAAAAATACAACTAAAATAAGGTTACCTCCAAGTCATTTCATTGCCATTGTCCTGTTTGTAAGAAGGATTAATCTCATCATTATTGCTGAAGATGACAAACCATCAACATGTCTACGATGGCTGGCTGCTTCAAGCAGGACAGTAGAACGCAGAGACACCAAGAAACTGTCATACGGAAAATAGTATCGGCTCTTTGAAATTAGACAAAAGTAGACATTTATAATAAATTCAGTCTTATTAATGTGTGATATTAATGTATGATGAACATGACTAACAATAAACTATTAAGTATCTCAAATAAGGATGGATTATTTCACTAAAAATCGTCAGTGGAAATTTCTGAGGATTTCCCTTAAACCTTCTTAATGACATATCACGCCTTCATCAGAAGTTCCTAATATTAAAACATTGAGAAATGTGTTACTTCCTGATTAGTCTCATTCTAACAAAAATAGTGATTACTTCAAATCAGTGCGAAGGCCAGTCAGTGGAACAACTGTATTAAGTATTGTCTTATCAATGTTGTTGTTGATTGTTTATTATTACATCAACTTTTAAACAGGTCTTTGTCATTTGCAAGTCATTCTCTTAACAACTTCCATTCAAAGCAATTAGATATTCTTTCAATATATCAGGAAATTTAAATATGAAGAAGGAAAACATTTTGAGAATATTAAAAATAAGGCATAGGCTATGTCATTTTGTAAGAATGAAATACGATATACCATCTCTTAGCTAAATACATTTTTTTTTTTTTGGCAAAAAGACATAACAGCTACAAAAGCAAGGCCCAACAATATAATAAATCTCAATAACTGTTGCTGACTATTGATTTCATTCCTAAAGATAAACTGCAAAACTTATTAAATAGATTCGGAATATATTTCAGACTTTTTTTCTCCTGAAATAACTACAAAACAGGATCCAATAATAGTAACCTTTCGTACAAACTCCAGTAAGCAAGAGATAAACGATACTTAAATCTGTAATAAAAATTGTTTATATATAAATTAATAGGAATTGGGGATTTATTTATCATTTTCATTAACGTCATAGGCTTTTATTAAAAAAAAGGGCCGGGAGATTGGAACGTTGAAAAAAGAAAGACTGATGGCTTTTTTGTATTGATATGATGGCCATTATCTTTTTGCTATAGTAACAGAAGAGTGGTTAGGGGTTGCAAATTACAGTGAGATAAGAGTTTGAGCTCAATCCCTGAGAAATAAGTTTTTTTTTTTTTTTTAATAATATATATTATCATCAGAATATGGAAATCAATAGGTAAAAGATCAACCACAGAAAGAAAAAAAAATTTTTTTTTTAGCAATTATTTAAGCATTGGCTGATATTAAAGAAGAAAAAGTAAGTTGACTTAAAATCATGATTCATCACTTAGGTGTGCATTCCTTATTTTAATTGTTTATTAAATAAATCAATCAGGCAGGTTCCTACATATAAGAGAAGTTGTCGGTAAAATGGTGCTGGTGTTGAACCTTTTTTTTTGTTTGTTTGCAAATACAAAAGAAGCCTGAAAATCATTATTCTTGCATAATTATAATTACTGACTCATTTGTGCAATTACTGATATTTGAAACTAAAAACGATTGCTCCATAAATACATTTGAAATACAAACTGATGGTTACATTACAGTTGCAATAACCTGATACCGTCATTTCTAACTGATACTGGGAGCCCTCACCCAATCTGAAATTGGGGCCCGGAATGTAAATGTAGAAGCTGGGGACCTGCAATCAGGATTAATGAGAACTAGGAAGGATATCATATGCTGATTTTTGATTAGATTTGGATTCATACGAAGAACTGACCGGTAGAAAAAAGATTTCCTTATCTGCTTATATTGATAGAATACTATAAAACTTCTTTGAATGTTATTATTCCTCAGAGAATAAAAAGAATTTCAATTTTATAAAATTCTTAAATTAAGATTCAGTTACAATTTAATTTTTTTCTTTAAAGCAAAATTAATTTTTAATTCGAAAAGTTATGTCATTATTAAATTTTATTAATCAATAAGTCTCGAAAAACAAATACTTTTCAAATAACAGTGTACAGCTTTTCTATGCGTATATCGTTTCATTATATATATATACTAGTAGCCGGGCACCGTCGCTTCGCTCTGGAACCCTTGCATGCATAGCATAAAAAAAAAAAAAAAAAAAAAAAAAAAACTTTATTTATTTAGCAAATTAATATCGAGATCGGAAAATATACGAGTTCTCAGCCCGTTCCCAGGCCTTCTCCGGATAACTCAGCTGTATTGCGGGTTGGCGCCACACACCTATATATCGATAAGGCAACTTTAAAGCGAAAATATAAATCCTCTTTATTCCCTATCCCTTGAGAATTTCGAAAAATCCGGCCTTATTCCTTGTCTACATCATAAAGGGAACCTCTGTGCAACATTTCAGCTTTCTAGGTCCAAGGGTTTGGGCTGCGCGTTGATAAGTCAGTGAGTGAGTCAGGACTTTTCTTATCTATGTATGTCGGAGGTACATCTGTTACGATAGAACTATCAGCGATACTACAGTGATTCGGAAAAAGCTAAAGTAAATATTTATCAGAAGTTGGTTTAATTGAAAGTGCGTTCTAGAAGACTACATCTAGTATCAGTGCTACATTGATCACAGTTGTTCTGTATGCAACAAAAGAAAAAATAACAATTTTTCCAATGCCATACTGATCTCAATGGCATACTTTAAAGCTGGTACATTAGACAGTTCTGATTAGAATAATACAGTACTTAAGTAGGTTAAGTATGACAATGTGCAGTGTAATTCCTATAATTACTAAGTTAGAAAGAAAGGCAATAATGATTCAGGAACTTACTAAATTACATTGCAATCTTTTTATATAAAGGCTTACCACAAATAAATTATATTTCAAGCGAACTACTTAAATTGTTTTTTCTTATAAGTTACTAAGAAAACGAATAAGAAGTACGTATCAATTTTCGATTATCTGTTTGGCAAGATTGTAAAAAGAAATTGGACAAAAATAACAAGAAAATATGAATAAGAAATAAAAAGAAGTCGTTTGGGTGCTATATAAAACTGACAAAAGTAAACAATTCAGAGATCAATTGGAAAGAAAAGAGCAATGGAAACATTTTTATAGTATCGAACTCCGGTTTTTCTCTTTGCTTTTTTTTTTAAAAAGAAATCGTATTAGAATTGAAGACCAACATATGTTGACGGTTTTTTTTTCCCGTAGCTCCTTATTTACTGGTTCTATTGTTAATCAATAGGAATCTTCCTTAGAAGAACCTAAGCCATCTTTCTAAGTTTAAGTTCAGTAGGACAAATAGGCTTTAGGTTATCTTAATCACGGACGAATGACTTTATATGGGTATTTAGACTTAAACTTAAATTTTAAAACTTTTTAGTTTTAGATCTTTTTTTTTTTTTCTCCGATGCATATTAAGGGGACTTTACAAATATTACATGAAACCTATCGTGTGGTAACTACTTACCATGTTCAGAAAATAATGTTATTAATTTATTTTTGCAGATATTTCTTGATCTTATCTTTAGATAGTAAATTCCTAAAAAAAATTACAATTTACAAAAGTTACAATTGTAGCTATAGTCGATTGCAGACATTTCCTTACTCTGGAATGCAGATTTTATCAAATTTGGTTGTTTTGTTTTTGTTTGTTTTTTTATTATTTTCAGAGAATATTATTCTTCAAATGAGCTTCAATACTATATAATTCACTATAATAACAGTTTAGACTATTATACAGATCTACACATGTGAGCCCGATACCTCAGCAGGGGTCTGCTCTGGTCTGAAGAAATCAATGATTTTTTTTGCAGATTATTTCTTCTCCCAAGGGTTCGGCCAGCCCTCTATAAAATAGGGATCGATTAGAACAGGCGAGCCCTGGATTGGCTATCTAATCTCTTTCTAGTTCTGATTGGCCGTAGAAATGGCTAAACCTTCATCGCACTGAGTTCAAAGGAACTTATTTACCAATCTTTATATGTGCAAGTATTGTGAATGTACACTAACTTGCCAGTACATTAGATGTACCATCCTTCTTTATGTAAATCGAAAGGTTTACATACTAAATTTGAACTCAATACACATTTATTATTTTATATCTATTTTTTTTTTTGTAAGGTACTGACATGCGTTCTATACATTACTCTATGAGTTGCACTATCCACTGAAACATATTACAAAATTCTTGAGAACCAATTGATGCTCTAACTTCCTCACGTCAGTCCGAATCAACTTATATAATTTACTAAGTTCGTCTGTCTGTCTGTCTGTCTGTCTGTCCGTAACTCGATATAATTTTGTTACCACTGTACCGATTTTAATGAAATTTGTCATACTTACTCAGTTTTTTACGCTGATTTTGAAACTCAAGACCATTTTTGCCTTAGAAGCTTCGTTCACAAGTTAGCGCAGTATTTAGATTATACAAAGGTGAGTTTTAAATGCCTTTCGGCGTTATGAGTCAAAAATATTAATTATTCTTTAGATAAATTAAACTTTAGATGTGGTTGATATTTCGTTTTTCTTTTTGGGTGGAAAATGATCCTTTAGATTAAACTCTCAGAATCTATATTACAGGTGTACAGGTAAGAAGTACACCTAAATAGGTCTGATAAACATTAAAAAAAAAATTCAAATCAAATCATCAATCGAATCAAAAATATATATATATACATATAAATTGGCTAAGTTCGTCTGTCTGTCTGTCTGTCTGTAACTCGATATAATTAAGCTATTAAGATAGATCCAACGGTTCTCAAAAGTACTCTTGAATCAAAAGTACTCAAATTGGATGAAAATATTAGTTCATTGTGTCATTCCATGTTGTTTGCATGAAATTTTATTCTTAGGAACTGACCTCGACAACTGAAATTCTAACAAAACATACGTTCAAAACCAATAATTTTGTTACCACTGCATCCATTTCAATGAAATTTGGCTTACTTACTCAGTTGTTTACGCTGATTTTGAAACTCAAAACCATTTTTGCCGTAGAAGCTTCGTCCACAAGTTAGCACAGTACAGTCGGACCTCTATTCAATGAACCTCTATTTTGCGAATTTCTCTATTTTGTGAACTTTTCTTTGGAACCAAGAACATTTTGCTAATTTCTTCGTAAAATAACCTCCAAATAGCGAAGTGCATTTTCTATATAACGAACTTGTTCGTGGTATCTATTTTTTTTTACTCCTTAAAATATTTTTATTATTAATATTCCCTTAGAGGAAATGAAAGAAATGTGGATACAGCTGAGGAAAAAAGAAGAAATTAACAATGTGCTGATTGAAGATTATCTTTCACTTGATTTTGAAGTTGAGACCTCGGAAACACTAACTGAATCGGATATTTTGGACAGTGTGAAAAAATAAAAACAATACAGCTATGAATTGCGATGAAGATGAAGATGATCAAAATGGAAATGATCATGATGCAGACATAAAAAAAAAAAAAAAAAAACCTTCCTATGATGAAATGCTAAAATCATTTGAAACAATCCGATGCGGATTACAAATTGAAGAAAATACTGAAGAGGTTTTTGGTGCATTGAAAAGACGTGAGTCGTACTGTGAGGGGAAACCCTTTTTACCAAAAAAAAAAAAAAAAAAACTCAGACAAAATTAACAGACTTTATTAGTAAAATTTAAATACGCATGTGGTAATGTATGCTTTATGACATTAAAATTATTACTTTTTTTAATAATATTTACTGTTTATGTATTTTAAATCTGTTTTAGGTGGTTTAAAGTAATTTTAAAAAGTGAATCTCTATTTAACGAATTTTCCATATAACGAACTTTTTTTCGGGATTTAGCGACTTCGTTAAATAGAGGTCCGACTGTATTTAGCTTATATTTACTTTATATTTGATAGTTGATAATAAAATGATTTTTCAGATTTTTTTATGCCTGTCGTCCGACAGGCTTTGCTGCTAGTAATGTAATAAACTGTTCTAACAGCATCATTAACAACATAAGAATAATTGCACCAACTTACCAGAATAAAGTTAATTGAACATTCTTTGGATTAATGTTACTTATTAATGGTGGAATATTACATGATTGAACACGTTATTTTCGTGCTGTTGGCTAATTAGTTTCCAAAAATCTCTGGAAAAAAAAAGAAAGAAAGGAAATCACCTTTCAAAATACTCTATTATCATTAAATAGGGCATGAATATAATAGAACGTGGGTGATCACCTTATTGTAAGGCTATGCACATTCAATCTTGTAAACACATTAAATTATCGTAATTGAAAGAACATTATTTATACGTCTTTTATTGATTGTTATTGTTTGCTTGTTTAGAGATGAAATAACCTATTATTAACAAGGACTAACTGGAATCTACTTTGATTTAACTATTGGATTTATTTTAAAATCGTTAAATCTATAAAAATCCTGACTTGAAATATACGTTTGTTTTAATTCTTTAGTTTAATAGATTTAAGCCAGTATACGTAATGCATTTTGTCATTGTAAAATTGATATTTATAATAATTACTTATATTTTTTAAGTTTTTCCTGGTGAATAAAAAAATTAAAAAAAAATGTTATACACATTATTTTAAGAACATTTTAAATAAATTTCCATTTGAATTATTTCTTAAAATAAAATTAAACCTATGGAAATTAAATTGTATTAGCTTTCTAAAAAAATTAAAATTGATGAAAAATAAATATCAGTTATTGACAAATAACATTTAAAACGATAATATTTTATGAGAAATCACAGAACGGGTTTAAAGTTTAAAAAGAAAGTAAAAGATAGACTTTGTACCTTACCACCAATTTCGTGGTGGGCTACGATGTCTGCACGTGAGTTTTTTTTTTATCTTTCATCTCTCATTAAAGATGTGGATGAATTTCTTCAGTGTGAGAGAACTCCTTGAAGCCCGTATTATCTAGAAATGAAGGATTAACTTTTTTAAAAAAAATAAAAAAAATAGAGGGTTTGTGTTTTGAAATAAAGTGGAAATATGAATGGCACATACCATCTTTCTTTGTAATATTCAATTAGAGAACTTTGATTCATTTGATGGATCATTACTTACACTATCCATTACGTTATGTTAATCTATGGGTTCCTAATTATAGACAGAGACGGTGCCCTAAACTCACGATCGGGTTACATTATTACTAAAATATTTGTTGTTGACGTGAAGTGCAAAGTCCCTCGTGTGTTTTAAGCGTGGCGGGCTGAACAAAGTCTAGAAAACCTGCGTGCGATTTTTCTATTTCCCTTTTTGTGAAAACATTGTTGTTTTTGTTTGATAGGTTGAATGCAGGCATGGTGACGTCAGGTTATGACGATATTGCCGTCCTACCATATCTCGCCATCCCAGCCAGGTGGTTGATGATTGGGGGTCAGCTGCGTTACGAAACTCGGTTGTGACTCGTCAGAGCAGGTGGAACCTAACATAGCGCGAGGTAAGTGCGTGGTACAAGCTCCAACTATTATATTAGGAAGTAAATTCACATCATCCCACGTAGTAAATGGGAAGACAGTGATCTCCAAGGACAGCAGTAACCCACAGTTCTTCTTCATCCATCACAAGAATCCTTCGGGAGGTAAGTGATGCTCCAATTTCGACAAAAAAAAAAAAAAAAAAAAAAAAATTATTATACCCGGCAGGTGATTTTTGCAGAACTTTTCAACTGTTGCATTTTTTTTTTATTATTATTTTTAGTAATGAATTACTTTCATAATTAAAAGAGATTTAAGCAAGTTAACTGGAAATTACAGATTTGAAAATTTCTCAAACTACGCTTCAAAATTAAGTAATTTAATAATTTCAGTTAAAAAAAAGTTATGGGATTTATATTGCGTTTGTTTTTTATTATTTTTTTTTTTTTTAATTTTAATCACTTCACAATTTTTAATCATCTTCTATACAGAAATGATTTCTTCTTATAAATTCTTTACTGAAAAACAATTAAATTGTTTATTATACGAGAATCAATTGTTTCATATCTTTTAGATTTTTACTTTAGCGTTTTCAGTTTTTTTATTGCGAATATGACACCATAATGCTAAATTCCGCTTTCTACCTATCGTAATTCTAATTTTATGACATCCCATTATTTCACAAAACTCTTGAAGGTTCTATTCACTTCTGAGAATTTGAAGCCTTAGAAAGAATTTGAACAATTAAACTTTTCAACTGATCTTTTCCTATCCGATTCTCTTCATTTTTCTTCATTTTTTTTTTTTATCTGTGTGTGTGTTATAATCAAAATTTTTGATATTTAATGTCTTTGGGTATAATTTAAAATATTTATAATCTCACTTTTTTTTTTTAACATTTTGACTAATAACTATTATGGTTTTTAAATTGAAAAATGTTTTTCATGTTGGTTAAAAAATACTTTTTTAAGTTTAAAATTTTTAAGACTTCGCTATCCAATTCCCAATAGCTGTTGTTATTGAATTATTTAATTAAAAGTTTTAATTTGCTAAGATTTATTTGTTAGCTCCATCTTTTTTATTTTTTTATTTTTTTCCTTGGGAGCCAAAGAACAAAATTATTTAAAAAATGTATTTATTAAATTGTGGAATGCAACATTTTGTGTTTAAATAGTCTCTAGTAATACGACTCCAAAAACTAATTAATAAATTAATTAATTAAACTACGTTTTAAATAAGTAATAATCAGCATATATTTTTCATTTTTAGTCAATTATTAACATTCAGGACTGTTGATTTTCGTTTTATGATAATTAGGTATTTTTTTTTAAGAAATATATTTTTCTATTTATATTAATGAAACTTAAGCAATTTCAGTGTTGTCATTCCCTGATTGTAATTTAAAATTAATGCATAAAATTAGTTGTTTTTAAGCTTTGGAATATTTTTTATAAAAAAAAATCTATAATTTCCGTTCTATGTTAATGTTTTAGTTAAAAAAGCTATCATTTGATTAAAATTAAATACCGAACTGTAATTACCAAATCAGCTAATTAATCTCAATTTCTATAAAGGTCATAGTTTTTTGTTTTTTTTACTTTTTTGGTTTTTTTGGTTTTTAAATTTTCTAAATTTATACTTTACCCAAACCAATTAAAATGTGTGAATTGCATTATATAAAAATTGATTTTAAACCCCTTTGTTTATTTGAATGTTTATTTTATACTTGTATGGTACATTGACGGTGTTTTAACATCCTAATTCCTTCCATTCAGGAAACTCATTGTCACAGTATAATCATTTATATATGAATTCTATACTGATAGAGGAATATTTCGTTGAATTCCTTTCGTGTAGTGTCACTATTGAAACTCGATTTTATTTTGAGATAGATTTCAGGAATTTTGTTTTGATCTTGCAACAGAAATTAAAATTTTACGAATCCTCTCTGCATTTATAGTAATTATCTTTATTGATAATCATTAATCTAATGTACATTTCAATATTGTCTTCACAAGCGTTTAATTTCTGTACTAAATACAAGCGTCCCATTATTGGTATAAAATAGAACAAGTTAAAATTTTCAAAAAAACATGAAACAAAAACAAGTTTTCATCGTTAACGTTTACATGGCTTAATAACTAGTTTCAGATTTAGTTTTGTAGCCTTGGCTATTAATATGAAATTTTGAATTTTACCAAAGCAATTCCGTAGTTTAAGATTTCTTTGAATTTGGGGTAGGATGATGTTGTCCCACATAAATTCTCCCACTGGAACAGCTTATAAGCCTTCTATTAACCTCATGGTTCTTCTTATGTCGTTTGTCCCGAATATTATTAATAGAAAAGAGTTGAAAATGTGAATTAGTTCGGTAGTAGAGACTAAACATTTTGTACGATCTAAAGGTTAAACCATATAATGTTTCTTCATGAAATTTTTCAAATTAAATTTTTATATAAATAAGCATTCATTTACACCAGTGTGGAATGTGTTAGTCCACCTATTCAATATGGTCCGTAAGTGGCACATAACTTTCACTTTTCTTTGAGCCACTGCTCCCTCCATTCAATTTCGTATCAAACTCCTTTACTTACCGGGGGTTTAATAACTCTTAAGACTGGCGCTGAATCCTAGCTAAATTATTATTAATTTTCTGCTGAAAAATAAACTTGACCGCATTTAGAACAGACCTTCTGAATTGTAGGATTTTTTTTTTAATTTATCATTATTTGTTTCATTGCTGAGATGTACTAATTATCAATGTCAGCTCATCACTATGTTCACTTTTCCACTTTATATTCTTTATTCCATTATATTCCTCTTTTCATTGTTTTCTATTTTCATCAGTTTTATTTAATAAAGTCGTAATTTTTATTGACCTACTACAGCAATCGTTTTGAAACGATTTTTCAAAGCAAATTGATCAAGTTATTTTTCTGCTCATAACTTTCAGATATTCTGTTCCGACAGTTTGTTGGTTATCATAATAGTCTACACATAATGACATAATTTCTAGTATCTTTTACGTTCAGTATTTTTATGTTTCACATTAACATTTCTTTCAAAGAAATGTTAGTGTGATGATATGGTGTATTTGTTACTTACATTTAAATTCTTGAATTGTATTAAATGGTATTTAAATTCATGAACTGTGGTTCTCAGGGTATTGCAGAATTGGAGACGTATCATTTAGGCAGTTCTTAAGATTACAAATGTACAGAGAAGGGAAAGAACAACTAAATCTTAATTGGGGATCAAACATGGATTTAATCGATCAGCAGGTAAATGGTGGATTTATCGAAATAACGAATAACGATTAAGGACCTTCGAAAGGGATGATGTCGGTTTGCGTTATTTATTTATTTTTTACATTTTATCTTTTCTTATCTATTTCGGAGATGAGATGAAGTCAAATTTAAAATTTCACTATTGATTATTGTGAAGGACTCAATAGTACAGCTTACTATGTACGGTAGCTTCATAGTACCAAAGATTATACATTATCTAAAATAAACTACAGATTAGAAATTCTTATTAGGGTTGTTGTTGGTTTTTTTTTTTTTTTCCCTTTTAATTTGTTTTCCAAACGCTTCAGCACGCGGGGACATACATACAGTACAGGCACAAGTCGTAAACGTTTTGTAAAAGATTAGCTAAGTAAAATGCTGAACAATTTACAGCAAAGGAAGGGATAAACATAGAAGATACATAAAATACTCAAAGGAGCTTCAGGTATCAAATTCAGGATCTAAACATGATAGTCGCGATTGTTTGCCCTCACTTAGACAACTTTATTTGTTTAGTATCATCCTTAATATTTTATAATATGCAATCATTTCCAATACAACATTATTCGTAAATGATTATTCAACTAAATTTTTGACTAATACAATAAAAAACAAAAAAAGCATGGTTGTTTAATAGCTGATAACATTATGTTCTCTATTCTGGATATTTAAGCAGTTAACGCAGCTTAAGTAATTTTAATTTCAAATAACTTGTCTCTTGATGTTTTTGCAATGAAAAAGGATGTCTTCTCTAGCCCTTTTTTATTTGACAATTTAATTTACTGAAAATTCCGTATTCCTCAGAATCCCTAAAATGATGTAACACGTATTCCTCATGTCCTTCAGGCAACTCTGTGTCAGTTGGTACCTATAGTTATTTTTTCAACAAAATGAATTATTCAATGAATGCAGAATTCTAATTCTTAATGAAAGTCGTTTCAATAAAGAATATAAACAATGTTTTGAAGAAGTTCCAAAATAAATTTCAGTTGGTTAAAAATAAAATATTTTTAATATCATAATCCCTTGAAAAAAAAAAAGAGAGCCTATTTATAAGAGATCAAAGTACAATGTGAGACATTTATCATCTCTGTAACTCCATCATCAAAGGAGTCATTTTTTTCTTACCATAAATTGGACTTTTTTTAGAAAATCTTTTGATAAGCGTGAATGCTGATTGTTATCAAATTTCTTTTAGAAGTTTCTTTATGAATTATTTTTTTTGTTTTTTTTGTTTTCTGTCTGATTGAAAATCACAAATCAATGAACAACTATTGTTTGCAGTAATTGGATTCGAATGCTACAGTATATTTCGATATCACTGAATTGTTACTAATTTACACGGTAATCTCAAATATTAATTACTATATTGGCTTCATTGTAAAATAGAAATTTATATTAGAAAATGTGATTTATTAAAAAGCCTAGATTTCCATTGCCATTCCTAACTGGACTGTCTCCGAAAACAAAAATTAGATTTTGCTGTAAAATTGCTGCTAAGAAATAATGAAAATTTATGCTTTACTGACTTTCATGAGGTTTTTCGTATAATATTTGTTCGTATCCTGTTGATCTGTGAATCAGGACAGAAGAATTTGGATTAATGTTGAAGAGCCGTTTTTGTTATGCCAGAAATTGCGTTAATTATTCTACATTTTTATTTTTAATAAAATATCCATTAAAAATCTGTTTTCTTCAAAAATCGGTGGGAAGATTTATAACTAAGATTTTTGCTTTATTTGTAATGCTTTACATAGTTATTACTATGAAATTTTTCATTTGATATATATATATATATATAAAAAAAAGAAGAGAAATCACGAACTTAATGTTAATATCTTCAATTTAAGCTATTTCGTTTTGATTTCAGTTATATAACTACAAAAAAAAATAAAAAAAAAAAATTGCAGTCTATAGAAATTTAATTTACATGTTAATTACATATAATTTTATTTAAATTCATTTGAAAAATGGTATTTTTCTTTGAGCAGGAGTTGATTTTTATCCTTTTGACTGTTATAAGGCTCCTCTTACTAAAAAAAAAAAAACATTTTAAATTTATGTGGATAGCATAAAATTTTCTTTAAAATTATTCTGAAAAGCAGACAAATACCAGACAAGAAAGCAACTTGACAAATACCAGACATTGGCAATCAAGTTCATTAAAGTTTTAGCTCAACACAAAAAGAAAGGCTTAATTGCATAGATTCATTGACCAATGTAAGATCTATGACATTTCATACAAAGTCTGATAGACAGATGCTTGAAACAGAAATTATTCATATGACGACGGCCCTGACCAGAGGGTCGTTGAAAAACGTCACGAAGACAATTTGCGTTGATGACATGTCTCTGACCTCCGTGAAGAAATAAAGCAGAAAAAAAATATTAGGAAGCAATGATTACAAAGAAAAGTCTTACCTAATTGTTAGGTACAAATTTCGTTATGTCGATTGCAAATGGATAAAATCCTTTGCTTTTGCTGGTCCTTATTTATTTTCAATTGCAATAAATCCGCTTCTACTATCTATCATTATACATCATTTATTATTAATTATTCAAAATCTTTGAATGCTGGAAAGTGGAAAGAATGTATTTGACTCCTTCATTTTGCTTTTGTCTGTAAACACTTTAATTAAGACATCGAAGGACCTTCCTTCAAATGAACCAGATATTGAACTAAATGAAGCTTATGGTTCATAGAAATGTTGGATTGGAAAACGTCCCTGCTTGAGCTAATGGACAATGTGAAACCTGTCAGAGATGGTATGACATTTTTGTAATTCCATAACGCAATTACCAGTGACGTAAAAAATAGATCTCAACAAAAACCTGATGTAAATCCTGATGTAAAGGAATGATTTGGAAATTTTTTGTATTGATGTTCTTGTTGAAAATTTCAAAATAATAAAGGACTTTCATAGCCTATCTTCAATTATTCGTATCATTACAGTAGGTCAGTGGTTTCAAAATCGCGGTGTGCGGTCCGTAGTGGTTCGGGAAGAGATTTTTGTGCAGCCCTTCAGTCATTTTGTAATTTATGTGTTTTGCTGCCTGATCTTGTTCTAGTTCAAAAGTTCGTGTTCTGTTTCAAGATAAAGCTCAAAAAAATACTATGAAATTTCACCAAAAGTGGAAAACATAATCAAGAGTGGGGAAAAAAAAGTTTTATATATATTTTTTTTTACCTTATTACTTTAAGATCTGAAAAATAGCTTATTATTATTATTAGTATTAGTATTTTAGACCTATTAGATGATTCGTGAATTTTACTTCGCCTTCGTTATCTTGCTGCAAAACCGAGATCGCATTGCAGTTCACGATAAGTCTACAAGCATTTTAGCCCTTAGACCGAAATATGTTTTGAGATCAGACGCCTCTAGTGTCTCTTCATTTTCTTTCGTTTTTTTTAATTCTTCTAAATACCTTCATAATCTTTGGATTTATATTTTCAATAATGCAATGTTATGGAAATTGACTAATTGCTTTATGAATAATGTAAAATTTAAAAATTCTGACAATATGACTTCCTTCCTTTTATCGAATTTGGCCAACTAGGGACCACGTAACTAGCTCAACCTGACAACGTCAGGGCGAGGCTAGTGAAATTCAAGAAAGGGGGGGCGAGAATTATATCCCATAATATGACTTCATTTATAAGAAAAGTTTTGTTAAAGTAGCTTATCTTTTTCTTTCCCCTGATTGAAACAAAGATGAATCCATTATCCGGATACAGAAAGGTATGAAAAAGAACAAACAATAATTTTGATTGGCTCAGTTTTGTTATTGTATAAATTTTTTTTTCCGTACATTATGGTATTTTTATTTTATAGTTTCTATTGCCGATGATATAGAAACTACATTACTATGTTTTGGAGCCTATATTAAGTTAAAAAAAAAAAAGGTTTCTAGGAATGTTTATTTGAAATTACTATTCAAATGAACATTCCTATCAACCTTTATTTTTTAATATGGGGTGAAAAAACCATAGTCAAAAAGATTTTTATTATTAATATTATTATTTGTTCTCTTAAAAAAAAAAAAAAATAGCTAAAAACAAAAGACAAAAGAAAGCAGAAAAAAAAAAGAAAAACGAGGAACCGGAAGAAAGTAAAACAAACTGTTCGGAAATTATTTATCTGTTGATGATTCAGTTTCACAGCTGTTTACAAGGATGATGTGAAATTAGTAAGTTTTATTCTTGTTTTCAGCACAATAATGATTGCATTAACACACGATTCCACGTATACATCTTCTGATTCTCAACAGCCAATAGGAGAGCGACTCCACACAATACATTTTCCTATTTACCAGGAACATTATGAAAAAGTAGGTAAAAGTTTTGAAAGATTTATAAACACGAACGAAAGCTCTGTTGTCGGAGAATTTTTGTTGAATAATGGAATCTTTATCAAATAAAAATAAAATAAAATAAATAGCGGCTTTTTTATTTGTGAATTATTTTTGTAAACTTGGAAATCAGTAAAATACTAAAAAATAATCAAATTAAACTAATGAATTATCATTTTTAATATATATTTTAAATTGGATTTTGTTTTTGTTTTTTTTTTTTAAATAGAGAAAACAATCGCAAAAATTGTTTTGTAAAATGTAAAAAAATGCCATATCTCTTTATAAAATTTTTATTGGAATATGTTGAATTTTGAAATCTATACTCATACACTATCCTACAAAAAAAAATATCCAACCACAATTTAAATACAGTAAAACCTCGTTAAGTCGTCACTCAAGGGACCAAACATTTTTGACGACTTAAGCGGAGTGACGACTTAAGCGGAGTGGGCATTTTTGAAAAAAAACAAAACATTGAACTACAATATTTTTATGAATTGCTGTAGGATTCGGTGAGAAAAACAAGATTTTCAGAAATCAATATATGCAAATGAATGAGTGGAAAATAAAATAAAATAATAACACAAAACACTTTATACTTACCACATTTTATTTTCTTTTACTGGCTTAAAAATAATTCAAGTGTTGATTGATGAAGGTGCTGATTGCTGGAAATAAATAATTGTGGGCGGTAAAGTTATCGACAATGATGG
>JAFIDM010009631.1:153819591-153895375 GCA_023159025.1 Thereuonema tuberculata
CTACAACGATTTGGGAACGACATATTCGTAAACTGGATTCTCAGTTTACGAATATGTCGTTCCCAAATCGTTGTAGTCATCCATGCATTTGAATTTGCTTCATATTCAACTGGCAGGGATCTACCGTTTTTAAAGCAGCGTGGCTTTTTGCTTTTGCCTATCACAAGTGGTTTAACGTTTCTCATTTCCACTCATATTAGCTCCAAGCAGAAGTATCAGGCGTTGTTAGCTTGCTTTTCCAGAAGTGCACTATCACCCTTAAATGACAGAGTTTTTATCAGGCAAAAGACGGTAAAATAAGCCTATTGTTTCATCGAGATTAAAAATATTTGATGCATCAAACCTAGATAAAATGTCCTTGAGAACACTGTTCTTCCAGTCTTTTATAGCATCACCATCAACAGCTGCAGCTTCTCCGCAAATCGTTTTAAAAGAAAGGCAATGTCTGTCTTTGAAACGTTCCAGCCAACCATTGCTGCCGCCGAAATCTTCCATGTCTTCTCCTTAGCAATTTTTCTTTGAGAATCACGGAAGAAATCGGCACATTTTGCGATCTGGCATGTTTTAGCCATCGAACTAAAACCTCCTCGATCTCGTCAAACTTCGATTTCCTCATTCTCTTTCTTTTGTCTTTGCAGTCAGCTTCTTCAATTACTTGTTTCGATGAAAGAATATCGTTTAATGTAGTCCTGGGAATATGATGTTCTTTGGCAAAAGCTGTTTTCGAAACATTTGATTTTTCAAAAAGTGCAATTAAGTCTTTTTTTTCTTTAAAAGATAACGAGGTAAGTTTTCGTTTCCCTGACATGTTACAAATGTAATCAAACCACGAAATTGCAAGATAAAAAATAGCCCTTATATCGGAGCTTTTTCGCTATGAAATGAACTCACACTCAGTAGCGGTCAAGAAAAACGTTAACACTTGACAAGAGTCGCAGCGAGAAGTGTGTAATTTCCCAAGTGAATTTCCCACGTGAAAATCCCCACGTAAAGGCTAGGCTTTCTTAGAGTGAAAGGGCGGGACTGGATAGATAGCAGGCAAAATTGAGAATAAAGATGCTTTTCTCCATTTTTGAGGGTGACGAGTTATTCGGAGTAGAATTAAATTTGGTGACGAGTAAAAGAGGGTTATTTTACATTATTGTCTATGAGACTTTGTCGGGATCAAAGGAAAACGACGACTTAAACGGAGTGACGACTTATCATGGTGACGACTTTCCGAGGTTTTACTGTATTACTATTTGGGGCCATATTAGAGCACTTTTTAATAGGATAGCATTGTAACAAATGATCTATTAGTATACTTGACTTAACTAGAGTAATATGTTCCTGTAGGGTTCAGTGCAAATCTATCATTTTTATTTTTTCCCATTAAGAATGAACAGTATAAAATACTGACGAATTGAATACCATTAGAATCTCGCCATTGTACCTTAGTTTTACACAAAACGCGCATCTCTTTGAGGTTATATAAAAGAATTAAAAAAAATTCTCTGCAGACTGTCTGTATTCTAAGCATCTTAATGTTTAAGTGTAAAAATCATCACAATCTGTACGTGTAATTGCAACTATATATTTCTTTCTTTCTGCTGTTTCTCGATTGGTGATATCTGGTTCGTACAATTGCAGAAGCTTATGAAATTTGGCGCTAAAATGATTGCCAAAAAAAAAAAAAAATCAACCAACATAAGTTTGAATTGAACTTAATCAACATATCCAATTTATTTCATTAATGAATTGAATTACTGTTTGAGCCCTTAATAGCTTTATATATATCTATAGACGACTTTTCCTAAATTTAATTTCAGTTACCATACTTTCATCGTTACTAAGACAGCAGTAAAACTTTATAAAAACATATATTTTCGAAGATTTGAAAATAAATACGGTAAAATATATAAATTTTAAAACGTATTTTCTTTAATTGAAATATAAAAATTTGAACAACGTAGTTTCAAAGTTCTAAGTTCAAATAGGTGTAAATCTGTGTCCCCTTTGAAATTAAGTTGGGCTTTTTAACATCGATGGTACAAATAAAACGGAACTATAATAGGATCGACCTGATTTCAACGACAGAAAGACTCCCATGTCTAGTTTGATAGAAGTTTGGGGTTTATTTAATCGAAAAAAAAAAAAAAAAAAAACTCCATTTCTTTTTATCGATTCCAGGACATGGATAAGCATCGTTTGAATTGAAGAAAATATATGAATAGTAATTCAATAAGAAAAAACAAATTACAATTCCACATCTTTAAAAAATAAGTTATTAAAATACAATTTCGAAACAGCAAAATGAAATTTAAAATTAAAATACATTTTTAAATAATGCACATTCCAGTTGTGACGTCCGTAAAATAACCTTCATTTGATGTTGTAATGTTATCGCTTATGCATGGAAATATATATATATATAAAAAAATATCTGCGTGAAACATGACACAATTGAATCGTATTTAAAATAGTCGCACGTGGACGTAAAATGCCTGAAAAACATTTTTTCATGAGACTTAGTCAAAACTAGAAGTTTCTCAAAAAAGAATGTAATGAAATTAATATAAGGAAATTGCTTGCATTTTAACACTATTATCATCTTCTTAAATCGAGGAAATTTGCCCAATTTATAACGACATTATCCCTCAAAAATTCCTAAACAGAAATGATAGAAAGAATCCTTGGATTACAGCGAAACTTGGAGCTTAAAAAGCTTTTATATAAAACTTCATTAGAATAGCACTAAGAAGAGTGAATAGATCAGAGGACAAGTAGACAATTAAAGCTCTCTCTCGAAACTATCTTTTCACACATAACTAAAACAGCCTTCTCTTTATTTTAGACTGTTATGGTAGTTTACTATTTTAATATTAGCCGAGTATCGTCGCTTCGCTCTGGAATCCTTGCATATGTAGCATTAAAAAAAAAAACTTTATTTATTTAGCAAATCAATATTGATATCGGAGAATATACGACGTCCCAGCCCGTTGTGGCCTTCTCCGCTTAACTCAGGTGTATTGCGGGTTGGCGCCACATACCTGGGGTTGCCGCCACACACTTCATCGTCAGTTTGCCAGATTATTCCCTATCCCGTAGGAATTTCGAAAAATCCCGCCTTATTCCTTGTCTACATCATAAATGGAACCTCTGCAACATTTCAGCTTTCTAGGTCCAAGGGTTTGGGGTGAGCGTTGATGAGTCAGTCAGTGAGTCAGGACTTTTCTTTTTATATATGTAGATTTTCATGAATTTTGTTTTGTTAACCTCATTGACTAGTTCTTTATAGATTATATTTGGATCTGTTATTTTCTCATTTTCAACTCTTATTATCCAAGATTCGTTCTTTACATATTATTCCGTGTTTCGATATCATGCTTATTTATGAAAATATGATCTACATTTGTTTCGTATTTCCATGAATTGTACAGTTGTTTCTTGTTGTTCCGTAAAGACAATTTTTGAAACCATTATTGCACATAAGTTTTAGGTATTTCTGTACTGCATTGTTTTTATTCATTTTGAAAAGATCTATATTTACGTCGCCAATTAGTATAGTTGGGCAGTTGTTTAATATATATTCATTTTTTTATGAATAGATTCTCTAATTCTTCAGTAAATTTACCTTTCTTTGTGTTTGGTGGTTTATATATGGCTAAAATGTTAATATTTTGTATTTGTTAACACAAACACATTTTTGTTAACGAAACATTAGGTTTTATTACAAAACTTCATGATAAATAACATGTTTTTTTGTGAAATTTCTTGAATCATTTTCCAAAAGATTTCCTTGCTCCGGCGTTTTAGTAATTTGTAATTTAACATTTTACTTACAGGATGACAGACAGAATAACGTTTTTATAATATATAATAATAATAGCCGGCTACCGCCGCTTCGCTGCGGAACCCTTGCATATATAGCATTAAAAAATCAAACTTTATTTATTTATCAAATTAATATTGAGATCTTCGGAGAATATACGACTTCCCAGTTCGTTGTGGCTTCTCCGGATAACTCGGATGTATTGCGGGTTGGCGCCGCACACCAAAAATTTAAAGCGAAAAATCACATTTTTGCATGTATCTTGCAAACGCAGAACGTTTGTGAATGACTGATATATCGTTCGATTGAACTTTCAAATATCAACATTTTCTCAATAAAATGTTCTCTTCCAACTTTTATACTTTTCGTTTAAATTGAGAAAAAGTCAAAATTTGATCCTTTAAAAGTTGCCATCTTGGAAAACAAAACATTTTTTCGAAAGATTTTTATAGCATTTTGTTTGTCTTAAAAAGATCTACATTTTATCCATTTGCATGATCAATCTCTTATAGTTTCGCCACAAAATTGGAAAAACTTAGTCTTTTGACAGATAGAATAACATTTTATAATATAAGATAAGCTCTGCCAACAGATAAAGCTAGTGTGGTAGCTTAATGTACTATCCTTGGAACAGATATTCAAACTCTAACAAGAAATTAGTTATAAGATGGACACTGAAAGATTAATAGAATTCTAAATTTATTAGAGTTTTATCTTTTAAGTTTTGAGCTATCAATTAAACTTGGATCCTAAGCTATCATAAGCCTATTTTAAAATCCAATGTGTATTTGACTTGAAGAATAGCAATTAGATACATGAGGGCGCGTTAGCTTAAGTGATAGGGGTTTATATGAAGACTGGAGGATTGGAGATTTTTCTTCATTTGATTCTTTTCAGACAAGTCTAGGGTTCACCCCAACACTTCGTCAGAAGGTTTTTGTTTTTCCCGCGGTTAAAGGGGATGAGCGAATGGATTACCCACCCCAACTCCACTTCATTCTGTTGCCTGAGAATCGCGGCAAGTCAAGACCTCTTACAATCTCAAGCCAATTACTGAGTCCTTTAATTTCAATTTGAATTATTGATATTAAACGTTTTATAAGAAAGTACCAGCACACTAGATAGCTGTTTGAGATTGAGACAGTTTATAAAATAGTTTCCATTTTCTGTAAAATCGTTAAAGCATCATGCTTGTTATCCTTAATACAGCAAAGGCCCCTACGTTCATTTGTGGAACAGAACAAATTTGAGATCAGAGTGTGATTCCGGCTCGTTACCTTTACTCTCCACATAAGAAACCCGATGCCCATTTAGCAGAGAGCTGCGTGAACCCCTCAAATGGTCAGGAGTTAATGTAATTTCTTAAAATTGCTCATAATTATTATATTAGCCTATCTTTTAAAAATGTTATTATTTCAATAGTAATTTATTAAAAAACATTATATTCATTAAATCGGTTAATATAAAAAATAAGATAATATTTTTTTTATTATTATTAACCCATTATAGCAAAATAAAGCGAACATTATGAATAAATAGATTACAACACAGAAAGAACTTTATTTCTTTAGTTTACTTAAAAGACTGAGAAAAAAGATCCTTTCAATCAAAGAAGCGAGCAAATGAATTGATTTAAAATGAAAAGAAATTTGACGTGCCTGAGTAGATCAAGAAATGGGTAAAAAACGAAGGCACAAAGCTAAAAGAGAAATTCGCACCCTGAGCTGTCTCTGGGACGGACCGTTTCGTCCTTTTTAGGACTCATCAGCGAGCCAAACTCCACCGATGACAGACTCAGAAGATGCAAGAGGTTAGTATCCCGGGTCTCGCTCCCGAGAGCGGTACCTCCCCCAAAGAAATCCTAACCAAAAATAAACAAAATACAAATTACAAATATTCCTTGTCCTGCGATCTGCTAGGCGCAAAAGGAATTTAATAAAGGCATTAAATAAAGCCAAAAAGTCATGTGTTGAACGCTCTCGGGAGCGAGACCCGGGATACTAACCTCTCACACCTTCTGAGTCTGTCATCGGTGGAGTTTGGCTTGCTGATGAGTCCTAAAAAGGACGAAACGGTCCGTCCCAGTCTCTTCCAGGTGACAGCTCTGGCTGCGAATTTCTCTTTTAGCTTTGTGCCTTCGTTTTTATCCATTTCTTGAATTGATTTAAATTTACGACTTTTGAAAAGATTCGACTGAATTCAGTATATTTTAAGCTTAGCCTAATCATAAGCTGTCTTACAATCTCTTAGGATTTGTTGTTTTTCATAATTTCGAATAGATCATACTTTTCTTTTGGTATTTTGCTATCGTCTCTTCCTTTCACTGCCCTGAAATTGATGGAGTTCACAAAAATTTGAAATATCCACAATTTATTCGCACTAATTGAAGAAGACATTGGTTTATCTTAGGAGATCATTTATTGGACAGCAGACGATTTTATGCAACAAATGTATTCTGAACTTAAGTTTATATTTAATTTGTTTACCACTTTAATTTGAAAGCCGCTTTAGTGGTTGGGTTTTATTTATTATTGTGTAATTCTTGAATCTGGTGCACTGGAAATTACTGTCAACTTTTTATTAAATATTTCATCGCCCATTTGGTAAATACATTTTTTTTTTACAGTTCCTTCCTTCTTGAATAAAAGTAAAAAAAATTATGATTTACAACTTAAATAGCACAGTTATCAACACAATTAAAAGTTTATAAGATAACCTCAGTGCCTTAATTACATAATTTAAGTGGTTTTTAGAAAAACGGGTGGAAAAATTAACTATCATTAGGCTCGTAATGATAAACACAACGAAACCTAAAGCTTGAATAGAGTCTTAAATTAAAAATTTCTCAAGTGGTTCTTTTAAGCATCTGAAGAAGAGGCAGGATTCCTTCAAAAGTTTATGCAATTTCTACAAATGAAATACATCAAATCGTTAGTATTAACTTTATATATATATAAAAAAAAATCAGCTTTACATAAGTAAAAAAAAAAAAAAAAGATTTAATTTAATAATTAAATTACTTCATTGGTACTCAATGAAGCTTTGAATCTGAACAATAACTTTATCAAATTTTTTATATTTTGTTTCGGTTGATAATTGAATTAGGCCTAAGACATCATGTAAATAATACTGATAATAAGGATGAAATATCGTTCAAGTTCATTTAATGCTCTGCTGATGATTTAATAGCCATCATACGATGTGCTCTTCAAGGACAGTTCCGTAATCTTTACCTAAAACAGCGAAACAGATATATTATGAAACCTTTGTTTACTTCTTTCTTAATTTCTGTAAATTATTAGGTCACACGGAATGACGCATTATGATGTAAATGTACAACTTCTTATTGGTCATTTAAATGTATGACTGATGTCTTATACATGGACTTCTGCACCAAGGCTAAGGTATTTCATATCTATCATGAGCATATTTATATGTTGGTTCTTAAAGAAACATTAGAGCTTCGTGCAATATTTCCTAGAAAACCTTGAGACAAAACACATTGGAACTGTCGAATGATAAGGAACACTGCATGATTGGTGAGGCCCTTGAAAATAAAAAAGGTTCGTAAAGTAAAAATAAATTAGTTAACTTTATTGAAAATTGTTGAACTTTTATCATTTCCAAATTTTATTCATTGTTTAACGGTTGGCTGCTCAGCAGATCTGGAAACAGTCTACATATTTTGGTTTAACCAAAGGAAATTCGCATTCATTTAAATTGTAAGTTACATTTACTATGCTGATATTTTTCTTAATTTATTTTAAAACTTTTAAAGTATTTTTTTGGCATTTATTGTCTTAATGGATTTTTTTTACTTGATTTTTTGGGGCGATCACTCCCTTCCAGAGCTGACATCTGATGGACAATAACAATAAATACAATAAAAACCAACAGGAAACGGATCCTCTATTAAGATTGAACCTGCAGATTCTGCAACGTAAAAGATGTGCAGTGTGATTTATGTGATTGTTTGCCACAGATATATAGTTCTATTCTTAGACTAAGATTGTTACCATATGTTATCCGTGTTGTTATTGAGATAACCATCTGTATCGTACGTTAGCTGTACAATTTGATTCATCGAAAGATTTATAACTTTCGCTAATGTTTGGTATGATTTTAGTCCTACTTAAAATACCATCTTTCTATAGTATAATTTAATTCTCTTTTCTTAAAAGTAGCCATTCCACTATTCATTTGTTGTATAGTTTAAAACTGGAATGTGATTATAGATTATATATTTAAAGGACTTTAAACTAAAATAACTTCAAGAAAACATTGAATTCCTAGTTTATCTAATTTGGCGAATTTTGTCATTTAACTCTATTAGAGAACATATTTTTATTCAATAGAGCTAATGCCACTTAATACAGAACTCATTACTATTAATGTTTTAAACGAGTTTCCAGAGTTATTGCTGTCATAGTTCTTAGAAACTATGTTTTTGAAATCAGTGGGTAGAGAGAAAAAAAATCGTAAATTATTAGGAAATAATTAATGATACGCCAACATACTAATTACTAATTGTGAAGTGAAACTTAAGAAAAAAATGAAAAAAAAGGGGGTTGGTAATTTAACTTTTATTAGTAATCATATTTTGTTCCAATTACTGTATACTTAAATCTCTTTATCAACACTATCAAATCACAGACATGTTTTGAACATTTTTTTATTTGATGCGATATCTGTGTTTAAATTCACAGCTATCGATGACTTAATACGCGTTGCCGAGTAATGTCAAAATCGAATCCTGTTTTCGAATGAACTTTTTCTGTTTTTTCTTACACGTTCATTGACATTTATCTATACCCATTTTCAGAAATTAAAAATTTAAATTGACCATCGATTGACTTTTCCTTGCTTTCTTTGGGGTAAAGTGGGACAATCCCTAAAATGAAAATGATAATTACAATAATAAATCCGAAGTGCACATCCCAAGGTTCGCCTAAGTACGCATGTCAAATTTAAGCTTTACAGGATTCTTAGTTACACAAACCTACATTTGCGTTTCTTTACAGTTATGTGACTATTCTTTGTATTTATGACTTGTACTTTCGTTTTCCGTAAGCAGTTTTCTTTCTTATTTTAATCATGAGAACATTGAACTAATTTTAAAAGTGATTCGAAAATAAAGCAATTTACACAAGGAATTAGTTGGTTAAACATTTTAGAGTTGAGAAGTGCACTGAACTAGGTGACTATTCATTGACTATTTCTATGTTTAGTGGATACGTAAATATCAGGAAATTCTTTTTTGGTTGTTTCAGGATATAACAAGTAAGTCACAGGGATAGTCTGTTACTCTGCAATAAAATTAAGAATCTTAACGAATAGAGAAACAGGATGGCTTTTGAAATGTTATTGAAGAAGAATAAAAATAAGTGTAATGATGATAGGAAATCATCTGATTTGGTTGGTATTCTCTCATTTTTGGAAAGGTCTAAATACTTTCTTGAAAATATATAGAACCAAATATCTTTCCTTATTATTTTTGATAATAGACTTTCTGTAATAAATGTTAGATTATTTCAGTTATGCTTCTCGAAACACTCCTAGACCAGTAGTGCGCAGAGTTTTGTTATTATGTATTCATAATATTTCGAAGCACCTTCTAACGTGATTATCTGGAAAGTCAAGATACTACAAACAGGTGTCTATCTGAATGTGTCCAAAGGTCCCACACTTTTGTTGGTCGAATTTCTTACGCGGGAAAAAAATTAACGAAATCTCTGGTTGATGCTCGGGAAACACTGATTAGTCGGTGATGTACTAATATAAAGTTTTACTGATGTATAACTTAAAAAGGCTTACATTTATTCTGAGTCATACTATGTTCAGCTAATCCATCGTTCCTCAGTAATTCAGACTTAGTAACGCTTTTTAAATGTAGTAGTTTATCCTTTATTACCTTTGTTATTAATTATGCAAAGAAGCATAAACGCTTGCCAGAAGAAATAATAGAATTTTTGTGAAAGTTTCTCGAAAACAATATCAACACTAATTTCCAAGTATTCCGTGTTTTAATTCGAACAAATCAAAACCTTACATTCTTGAAATTGTCAACATTAAGAACATAGAATCTTTACGAAATAACTTATACTAGTAAAAGCCAATGGTCATGTTAATTTCTTCTCTTTTTGTCCTCAGTTTTACAAGGCCTGTTGGTTGCAAAATGCTTTTTAAAAACTCATCAGAAATGACAATTTTTCCTTTCTTCATCTATTACGGTATAAATTTAAACCGACTGGAGTATGTATTTTTTCCATTTTTTGCACCTAAACATTAATAACTTAAATTTGATATATAAGATGTGGATTAAAAAAGAAACATTATATTTCAAGAGAGCTTTGTGGAGATTTCAAGCTAAGCAGTTGCATTTGTCAGTAATTTATAATTTGTAGATGTTTGTGTTAATATACAGTATATTTCTTAAGTCCTATATTCCTAAGGTTGAAAGTTAAAATGGGTGCAGCAAAAGGTAATAGATTAAACATTCAAAGTATCTCAGCGACATCTATTGTTGAAAGTTGAGCTGTTGTATTGCTTGTGAATGAATCTTAATTGTTTGCCAAAAGAAATAATGGAATTTTGTGTAAATTTTTCGAAAACAATATAAACAATAATTTTCAAGCATTCATTAATCTGATGATGATGTGAAAATAATGGGATGTTGCTCATTACTGTAATTACTTAAAACATATTGCTGTTTTAATTCAGATATCAACTTAATTTTTTTAGTAAGTTATTAAATTCACTTATTAATTAATTTGTTTTATTAACGTTGTGAATAACTGCAGTCATGGAGTTCAAGCCATGACTGATTGTTATGGTGATTTCCTTAAATGACAAACTTGCTTTTGTGACAGTGTAGATAATAATTAAAAGTGAAGCTTAATCACATTATTACATTATAGATCACATCAGAAACTTAAACAACTCATATTTCTATTAAGAGTAGGGTTCTTTTCAGGTCGCGTTACCGAATGTTTAGAGTATGATGCTTGGAATATGTGCGAATGGCTTCCTTTAGTTGCTATTGTTTTATATCTTTCTTGACTGACTTTTTCCTTAACAATTTCTAAGAGAGCGTTATCACTGATAATAAGATCCCCGCATCGTGGAGACCAAGGAAGTGGTGTTGGACGCTGTTTCATTATCTCTTCTAGTCCGTCTTCTTGGAGAAGATTCAGATAAAAGATGACGAAGTGAGGAGGAACTCCATGACATGAAATAAATCATTTGTGAACTGTTTGAGGCATTTGTGCTACCCACAGAACAATTAAAAACAAAAGGTCATGCGAACTATCTGCTATAAACTATTAGACCATGATTTGCGATTTGTTTCTTTTTAGCTTCGTTAAAGTCAGGAATTTCTTTACAGTAAAAACACATTTCATTGATGACTGCTTCGATGAATTTCACCCTCGTTGCTAGAAAGCAATTTAAACCAAGAAGGAAGTCTACTGAAAGGTTGAAGTAAATTCTCACTGGCTTATCTCCTGTTATATCTTGATTGGACAAGATATTCAATAAGTCCGTTGAAATTCTTTCTCTAATGTCTTATAAGTCTGAGTTTGGCATTACCAATTCTAGGAAGTGTTTTCAAATTGATATCTTGAGTGATTCAGAAGTGATTCGAGGATTTTTTTTTATTTTTGCTGGCTTTCATAGACAAATATCATTTTTTCCCATGCAAGAACTATGGGTTTTGATGAAGAGGTGTGCATCATTGTCATACCAACAGATATGGCTACGAGCTAATCAAAAGAAGGAAACAGAATGATGTTGGTGTTGTCATGTCGTTGTTAGAAGGTCTTTCACGTCATTTGGTGGACGCTCTGACTTAGACGTATGAAGTTGAACATATGCCCTTAATGGGAACAATAATTATTTAATGTTTTGTTCTTAAAATAGCTTCAAAATTTAATTTTTCTTTGTTTAGAATTGTAATTATTAAATGATGTCGATATCACCTAAGCTGTTTTTAAAATATGGCAAAATACCACCTGTTTTGAAATTAAAACAAATAAGTAAACAAATTTCCTTTTTAATGCTGGTTTAAAATTTGTGGTAGTTCAAGAGAATATTATAATGAAATATAATGAAGTAGTAATATTTTCATGACGATTGCTAAAAGAACTTTAATTTTTCTTGAAAACTAATTTTGTCGCTTTCTTAAAATACTTGATTTTGCTTAAGGCTTCTGAAACATTTGAGTAAAACAAAAACTTAATTTAATTTCATTCTGCATAGTAGAATATACAAAGAATTAATTTTTACGTGATAAAAAATATAGGAAGAATTCATTTTTACATAGTAAATTCTCTGTGAAAGTTGCATTTTCAATCACTATGTTTTAAAGACACAAGTGGGATAAAATAGATATAAATAAATCTTTCAAAATGTTTCACTATGTTTTAACTATCAATTATGTACAAATAATGATTTTTGATTGTTCGCTGTGGTTCTTGTCATGTAACAGAGCACTAATTAGTCTGACGACTTAAGCGGAGTGGGCATTTACAGAACAAAACTTGACAAATATTTAACATGGCAACGACTTTAATGCAAAACGGAATGCCCACTTTGGGTCATCGCAAAACGAAAACTCCTTACTCCAATGGCTACACACAGGAATCAACGAACGGGGCACCAATTTGGCAGCGAAGAGAGGACTCACCTATCAGAAAGAAAGACATTAATGTAGAATGGACCACTTCACTAGAACCTGAAGAAGTTGCCAGACTTCGAAAACAAAGGGTAGCAGCTCTTGTGGCTAAGGAATGCATTGACGATTACGAACCCCCTCATCAGAAAGGTATTTATTTATTTTATTTTATTTCATTTATTTAGTGAAATTAAAGTACTATTTTATTTATGGATATGATTCCCCAAAGAGTTTTAATTTACGATCGCTCTATAAAAAGATATATTTTAACATCTGGTTTATTTTCCTAAAGATTTTAAAAAATATATTGACGACTAGCACGTTCAATGCTAAATCTTCCTATTTCGTTAACTGAAGTTATAAATAAAGAATATTGTTACTCGTTATCTTTATCACTGACATAAAATGAAAAATTATTTTTATATAAATAACTAGTTATTAGTGTAATATTATTCAATTAATATTACTTTTGAAGGGACTTATGTTATTTATTCTGTTTATTTTTGCATATAATTATAGAACTCTTATAAATAAATCTCATCTTCAATCTAGATAAGATTTATATCTTGGGACCTAGTTATAAATTGGTAAACATAACAATACAGTAATACATAAACAGGAAGCGAAATGTCTTAGCACACATATGGTTAGTCTGAGCAAATCACAGGTTTGAGTGCTAAGTTTACAGACATTATGTGGCATCTTAGGAGATTTATTTGATTTTATTTCTATAAATAAAGTGGAGTCATATTTAGTATCCTATGAACCAAAGTAGAGTAATATCTTACACTAATGAAACGATATTGACTTGAGAAATGAAAATAACATTTTCTATAATATTTACTGTATTTTGAATGATGAAGGTTGAGATTAATAATGTTTGAAAATACTGTATAGAACAGTACTAGTTACCAAAATCTACATTTTTACTCCTGAAGGATGCAAAAGCTTTGCTTTTTTCTTTTAATCTTAAGGACAAATGAATCTATTATTTGATAAGAGATGACAATACAACAGTGTCTGAGCTGATTTTTACATTTTATTGAGTTTTAAGTTCGTCGCAGAACGATATCAGTTGTGGGTATAAAGTGTTGAAAAAATGAAAAAAAAAAAATGATCGTAGCAAAATAAGAGTTGTTATATAATATGTTATTTTATGTTATATAATAGAGATGCGTTTCAATTGATAGAATGCTACTTGGGCTCCTTTTAAATAGGCTCTTTTAATTTATAATGAAAGAGGAAGATAATGTTTAGCCACAATGAAAATCTGCTGATGTTCGTGGCATTCTTTCAATGTATTAAGGAATGCTTTTTTTTTTAAAAAAATCTCTTATTTATGCACATTTTTCATTTTTTTCGCGAAGTTTTTCTGTGTGGGTTTTTTTGAATAACAGTATTTTTTTTTGAATTTCCAAACAGAAAAAAAAATATGCAAAAATGTTGCTTTACAAACATAAAAGTAATTTATTCATTGCTTTATAAAATGTATATATTTTTCACGCCATTTGTATTGAAAATCTGTAAATATATACCGGGTGATTCATAAAGTACTGGAAAGTACTAGTGGTTTTCACCGACCCATATCTTTTAAACTACTGCTCATAAAAATCTGAAACTTTTTATATAAAATCGTCAAACATATAAGAGTTATATTTTCATATTATTATTTATTCATTATTATTGAAATTCATTTTATTTGCGTTCAAACACTCCCAATACATCGTATATATAAATAACTGTTGTGATGGTGTTTAAACTCTAAAAGTCTGGATCCAATATTCAAATGATACAGAAACCTAATTAGGAAAATTTAATCTAAACACTTTTGTCATTAATTCATTTGTTTAATTTAAAAAAAAAAATATTTTTTTGAAAATGCATTCTGACAAATGACTTTTTTGGGAGACAGTCGAATAATTTTTTTTGGATAATAATTTCGATATATCGGGGGTGTTTGAACGCAAATAAAATAAATTTCAATAATAATGAATAAATAATAACTTTAATATATAACTCTTATATGTTTGACGATTTTATATAAAAAGTTTCAGATTTTTATGAGCAGTAGTTTAAAAGATATGGGGCGGTGAAAACCACCAGTACTTTCTGGTACTTTTTGAATCACCCGGTATATATATATATATATATTATTTTATTTTATAGATTTTGAATACAAATGGCGTGAAAAAGTCAATGAAAGCTACTTTCAATTCAGAGTGAATGCATAATAAAAATAATAAAAGGGTTATTAGTAATCGCATTGCCTTTTAACCTAGATTGTGCAGTTTCTATTTCAAAATAATAACCAGAGTAATAAAGTTACTTTGAAAGGAGAATGGGCACAAATGTATGGGAAGTTACCTCACCCTGCGTAGTGATAAGGTATATACCTACAGAAAGATCTCCTCAAATAGAACATATTTTATTATTACGACTCGTCTCAATTATTAGTCCGTTCGGAGTTATGTAAGTCTAGATGTGACTATCTAGTTGACATCTTAATTCCCGGATTTATTATTTAATTAACTTTTAATAATTATTATAAGTAAGTAATAATTAATATTATCATTTATTTCAAGTAAATAATAATTATTAAGAGGTAGGTAGATACTTGTTATTTTTTATTTTGTTTTGTTACTGATAGAAACAACGCGGCGCGCGCGCATTCAACTGGGACGACTTGCGGTGAAGGGGGGAGGGGGCGATGGGGATGAATAATTATAACTATATAATGAGTATCCAATAATAATTATTTACATGTAATAAATGAAAATAACATTTACTGTTACTGAAAATAATTATTAAATGTTAATTAAATAACAAATCCGCGAATTAAAGACGTCAACTAGATAAGTCATATCTAGCATTATATAACTCCGAACGGACTAATAATTGAGACAAGTCGTTATAATAAAAAATGTTCTATTTATATAGGTCTTTCCTTAGGTATATATCTTATCGCTATACAATGATGGGGCAGATCTGCCCATTCTCATTTTTTTTTTCTTTTTTGATCCTGGTGTTAAACATATTTTTTATTCAGTTGCTCTTCTGGTGTATACAATAGTTAATAAATGTTAGATTTTGACACCCCAGATTATGAATGGTTATTGAATTTTAATATAATCTAAGAGGATTAAGCATAGCTAATATTAATCTTCCCTTTAAATTTTATATAAATGATTATTTAATACAAATTGAATAAATACTGAAAAGTTAATCGCGGAGTAATGTAAAACGTAATCACCATTAATATTTTATTAAGGATATTATTCAACGTAGCCCGTCTAGTTTTTATTTGCTAATATAGCTAAATAAATGTTACATACTTCGATCTGATTTGCCTGGTTTTCCCCTTTGATTTGATCCTGACTTCGCCATTTGTCTAAGATTAGATCCTTTTTCAACACATTCACACAAATTTACACTTTAGATTACACATTTCAAATTAACCCATTCGATTTATTTATTTGTATTGTTATTCCTAAAATAAAATCTTAGGAATCTAATATTTAATCCTGAAAAGTCATGGGAATTGAAATATGGACAATACAGGGCAGCTGTAAGCCATTTTCAACGCCCTGTTAATTATCATTAAGTTTTAATAAAGGTTGAGATTAATGACGTAATTATGGCACATTTACAGTTTGAAAATACTGTATAAATAGTGTATAGAACAGTACTAGTTACCAAAAATCTATATTTTAACTTCTGAAGGTTGCAAAAGCTTTGCTTTTTTTTTTAACCTTAACGACAAATGAATCTATTATTTGATAAGAGATGACAAGACAACAATGACTGAGCTGTTTTTAGCGACTCATTTGGAAGCTATTGTGACCAAAATCGGTAGATATTGCGTTTGTCCTGTCCGTCCGTGTCAACGATTTCATCATCATTTTCAGAGGCCCAAACACCGTAGGAATTGGGTATTTTTAGCCCCCCCCCCCCATGTTCGAGATATTTGGCATTGTTTTCATTGAATTTCCGCTATTAGCTTAAATCTTAGAAATGCAAGTATCTCATTTCAGTTGTCAGCAATAGCTTGATGGGTAAGGTCTCGGACTCATATGTTGTCGGATTCGAATCCGTATAGCTATTGTTTTGTTTTTTCTCAATATTTTTTTTTATTTTTGTTTTTCTTATTTTCTTATATTTATTTTTATTTTTCCTTACGTTAATGTACTTCCTTTTTTCTTACTATTATTGTTCGCCCTTAAATTTATGCTTTCTTGAGTTCTAACTTCGTCTCGAACTCAACTTCGAGCTTGTTGAATTTGATAAGAGAAGTTCGTGTTGCATAAATGAAATAATTTTGACGTCTCTTCCGTCACATAATTTTGGTTGAAAGATACTCAGTAAGTACAGATATTAATAAAAGTATTATAATTCTGTGCATCTTCATAATATAGTAGAACTTGGTTATAACGACATCCAAGGGACTTGAAAAATTGTATCGTTGTAAACGAGTGTCGTTGTAACCGAGATTTATGCTATCAGTCGAGTGAGGTGGAAAATGATAGAGAACATAAACTTAATTAGGCTAATTTTAAATTGTATTCACTTTTAAGCCTGGCATTAACAGTGAAAAGTTGAAATACAATATAAAATACAGTATTAAATTTCATAAAACAGTTTTAGCTCCTACAGTAAAACTTGCAACTACAGTATGTACAGTATCCACCAAAGTTCTTTAATTAGGACTAAAGTCATTTTTGTCTGTCTTCTCCTGCTTGCTCAATACACACTTTCTAAATTACGTTCTATGTCCATAATTTGCATCACAATTTCACTGCTCCCTCCCCTAGCTTCGTAGACCATGTTCACAACTCTATGGCTTCTAAGGCATCACTCACTGTTGGGCTTTTTTTCTTCCTCTTCTTCCTTATTCTTTACTTTACTTACAATATTGTCGTCCGTTTGTGCCTCCATTGTAACTAGACCATCGTCTATTGTTGTATACTTTCGTAGTCACAGTGATTCCGAATATCACAGTCGATTTCTCGTGGCAGTTCAGATAACGGCAGATTATCATCACTGTTATCGACATAGAGATCTTAAAATATTTTGGTTCTTGAAAAATCGTAATCCAAACTGAAGTTTAAAATGACATTATATACGAGGTAGACGCATTTATGTTTATCGTATTAAGCAAGGCTGAAAAACATTCCTTATGAGGAATATGTTGGTACCACAGAATACCTAATGCCACAGACGAGGTGTCGCTATAACAAAATTCTACTGTACTTATCAACGAATCAGTGTATTCGTAGCAATGGCATCAGTTATTAGATGTTATTCTGTGTATCGTAGTTTTTCGTATTATCGTAAGTTTTCCTTCAGTTTATTAATATATTGCAGACTTTAAACATAAATTTTTATTGGAAAAAAAAAATCAGTGATGGCTCCGGGTACGAAACCTTTCTTGTTCCTATATGCCTTCCTTGTTTGTCTTTTTTATATTAATCTAGCCGCGTTAAATCTTTTTTGTTTATATAAATGTTTGTTTTTTTTTAATTTTTTGCCACATCAGTACAGTAAGACATGATAAAGATGTTAAAGGAAAGAAGTTATATTTCTCTTTTATTTGAATTTTAATCACTTGTAATTATGACAACTCTTTTATTTGATTTTTCTTTAATATCCATAAAATTGTTGCCAATGCAGACGGAAGTACTAACGACTTTAACTGATAAAAAATACTCCCACGCTTCTTGCAATTTACGCAACATCAACAACTGTAGATGAAACAAGCACGTACACTGCAATCAAACATCCCACACAAAACCTAGGCAATAATTAGGAAAATGCTGCCATAGGGTGGTCCTTTGCTTTTACGTAAATGTCAAATTTCTGTAAAAATAATATAAATTGACGCAATTGAAAACATATATCCTTGAAAAGCACTTGTAGTCAATTCTATAAACTAGTATTAGATTAAATTAATCATTTTAATTTTGTTTAGCAATAGCATATTTGAACAAACAGACTGTCAACAAGAAGTCTACAATTGCGAGAACTTTGATCAAAAGGTCATTCAGTTTTCTTCTGCAGTTTGAATGTTTATTTAACGTCAGTCATTCCTAATGTTAGTTCTTGCATCATTATGCAAACATAAACAGTTGCTTTTATATATTCATATATACATTTGATCTAAAATGTCATTCAGGACGAGATGTCTAATCAACCTTCAATATAGTAATGAAGTCTAAGTACATATCAATTTATTTTTCATTGTCAGGATTAGAATTATCTCATTTGTTGAATATCCGTTAATAATTGATTTTGATAATTTTCCTAGATTGTCTTGCCCCGTAAAATTATAAATTATAAATTTACATATAATATTTGACTTGCTTTTCAGAATTTGCACAAGATTGGGAAGATGGATTGTGCAAGAGGGTGCTACAGGTGCGAAAACTGTTTCTCACTGCAATAAATTTTATAATTTTTCAAATTTTACACCCAACAAAATATCTGAAAAACAGAAAAAAATTATTCTCACTCTTAAGTAGCATCTATACGAAAACAACGAGAAGAATCGGCTGCAAAGATTGAAAATGAATAAGATATTGAAGTTTCAAATATTTGTTAATAAAGAAAATCAAAGATATACGGGAAATTATTTCAGAAATTAGAAAGAAAGGAAAATTTAGCGGAATCTTCCTGAAAAGAAACAAAATCGAAAATATAGCCAGAATAAATTGTTAAGTTATTATGTACTAAGCTTTTTGTAAAATACTCGCATCTTCTATTTCATTTCACACCTTCTAGCTACTGAGAATAATTTAGTGAAAAGCTATCCGAAGATTTACAATTTGACAAGCCTTAATTTTGATGAAAACTGTGTCCCTACTTCTTATATTGTGTTGAATGTTATCATAGCAATTCAAGATCAAATGTAGACTGAAAATAAAATAAAAACCGGGCTAAGTGCCAAAATCTAAGTTCTGAGAAAAACAGCAAAAACATTTTTGAAAACTAATACTGACTACAGTGAAAGTCTAACAATTGGCTAAAGTTTGAAGTACTTGCAGACTGAATATCATACAGCCTGGTTTTTACCGCACTGGCCTAGACACATAGACCATATTTTAGCAATAAAATCGAAATCGATTGTTGAGGCATTTAGCCGGTTTTTATTTTCAGTCTACAAATATAATAAAGTAGTAAAAATTGCAGCGCGAAAAGTTGCTTTTAGGAAATCGTAAGTCTTATGATTAAACACAAGTGTAATTAATAGCAGCAAAGTGGTTAATAAATCATCCTGTTTTTATAACTTCATGTATTATAACAATCATTGAGTTTAACAATCCCCCTTTTTTCTTTTAATTTAAAATTACCTGAAGCTGCATAGTGTACGTTTTACAATATAATATTAATTTTAAAGAACTTTAGAACAAACATTCCGTTTCAAACAGATAAAAGCATTATGGTCAATGTTTCAGTGATTGCCCCAATCCCAACTCCATTTCTACCCAAAAGCACCTAGCGGCTTCTCTCTACTATTAATATACTTGAAGAAAAACGGGTGAAAAAATGGGAAGTTACTAAAAGTTTCATCAAAACAAACAAAAACAAAAAATCCTAAATAGGCATCCTCTTTGTGAGAAACCTCCTTTACACACACACACACCCTTTAGAATAATGTAAATTGTATCTTGTTATTGTGTAAATAGCGAAATTAGCTGAAAATTTACAAAATTTTTAAAGTTACAGATAGAAGCTAAAACAGAAGATTTAAAATTATCACGAAATATGACCAAAATCAAAGACAAATCGAAAAAAAGATGAAAATAGATGATTTTCGTTTTCTGACGTATTCGTTTTAAATTCCTTTCTACTTCTAATAAGACTGTGTTTTATTTCTGTTGTTTTGAAATCAATCAATAAATAAATAAACTTAGCTAAAATGGCATTTTTTTTTACGTTCACGAAATTATTTACTTGAAACTTACATAATTTCAATTCTATAATGATATAAAGATATTTGTCTGATTGCAATTTTAAGTCCAAGGCTAAGTAAATAAACATATATAAAAATATTATTTTAAAACTGAATCCATCAGAGGAATACTCGCAGAATAATGAAAAGAACTAAAGGGCCCCTAGACGGTCAATATTCGCTTCAATATTGACGCTCTACATTGAAGCGCGCATCAAGATGCTTCAATAAAACGCATCAATATTCTCACCAATACTCATTCTGGCAAAAATAATTGTGCTACATGGTCGGGGCTGTTTCAGTGGTGTTTTTGTTGTGAATTTCGAAATGTTGTCCAGTTCGGATTTGTGTTTTTTAGCATTGACACTTTTACTGTGCAAACAAAAAAAAAAATCAAAGAAAAAGAGAAATAGACGATGGTCCAAAGAGTGGTACAAGCTGAGAAGCCGCTTTACACACGAACATTTCACGGTATGCAGCTATAAGCAGGGAGATCCCGATCCCGAACGGAACCCTGATCACTAGAAGGAGAGCTCGGTGGTTCAGTCATGTTTTCACTTTGCGGTCTCACAGGCATCTGAAATATTGAAGGAAATATTGACAATAAACTCCTAAACGTTCAAACGGTTCTGCAATATTGACAGAAAATATACTTTTCTATCAATATCCGCCAATGTTGATAGGACGCTTCAATACGCTCCTAGAAGATCAATATTTCCATCAATATGGTCCTCCATCAATATTGAAGGGAATTATTGACGATATTGATTGTCTAGGGGGCCCTTTAGTCACTGTAAGTTTCAAAAGCATTTAGGAATATTTCTGGTGTAATCTTTCATTAAAATAAATCCGCTGTATTTCGTAGATTATACTACAAATAATTAACTTTTGGACTTAGATTCTTGCTTCATTAATATGTAATAAAAAAATGAATTTCTGAAAACTAAAGTTGAACAAGCTTAAACGGTGCAAAGCAACTGAATAAAGATTTATTCACTGCCAAGAAAAATCAAATTCAATTGAGCCCTTTTATAGATAGGTTTCCATTTTCTGCGGTAGAGACGCGCAGTTTACCGAAAATCTAATCTCAATTGTATGTTTCGTTCGATAGTTAATGGATCTGCATAAGTGTTTCCTAGGTCTGCACAGTAAAAATTCTGTAATGGCGTTTCTACCTTATTACTTGTAAAATGCTAAACTTGGAGATCCCAATAAAAATGTAATGTTGCGATTCGCGATTCAAAATGTTTGGAATCTTTGATCTATAAAATGAAGTCACAGTTTACTTATTTTATTTATTTATTTATTTATTTATTTATTTATTTATTTATTTAATATGTATTTAGTAATGGAGAATTAAATTATCTGTCTCAAATGAAGCCTTAGTCCAAAAAAAATATATAATTAGTAGAGAATGAAAATGAGACAAATTTAAACTCCCTGATGGAGAAAAAGAAAAAAAAAATCTTCCTTTGATTCAAGTATAAAATACGGAGTGTAGTTTTTCCAAGGAAGAAGTTTATGAATATCTTGTAGGTCAAAATGAAGTCATTGATTATTGTTTATAAGGACACATTTTTGAAAGAGTTTTCTATAAATGGTAGAAAAGGCAAAAAAGTAGAAAAAGAAACATGGATAGCAAATGTGTTCCCAGATCTAAAATTGAACAATATTCAATGGTGGAAAAGTGCTTATTGATCTGAAATCATGTAATGGATGGGATAAATATTAAACAGTATTACAGCTAATGCAAGTATGGTCTTTTAGCAAAAATCTGTGTTGCTATATAACAAGCTTACACAGACTGTGGTGAGGAAGGTCACTCCTACAAAGAAATCCAACCTAAAAATGTAACTAATAATATTAAATGTAACAGTTGCATTAGGTGGTCAAATAGATATAAAAAGAATTTCTCTGTAATCCCAAATTTTCTGTTGTTTTTTTTTTAGAACATGGAAGCAATAAGTGGGGCACCGCATTATTTATAACTTTGGATAAGATAATTTACCTTTCCTCTATTTATTGTAGATTTTAATATGATATGTCAGAAACCATTAATGAATTACAGTCTGTATAGTCTTGTAGATCTGCATAATTCTGTGGTTGTTGATGATTTTTATTATCACGCGAACAAAAATCATGCAAGAAGCAGCAGACTTACCCTGTCAGAGAAGAAAACCTGGAATGAAAGCTGTTCCATAGTGGACACATAAAAATTAACTATATTACCCAAACATATTAACAGATTTAGAAGGAGATTTCAAAGACAATCAAACCTAGATTTAAGAGAATCTGAGAGATGGAATATAGGATAGCAAAAAGGAATATATGATTGAAATAGATAAAGCGAAGTCCATGTCTTTAAAAAACTCTTGTAGAAATGAGGGTAATTTGAATCCGTGGAAGAATATATACAAGGTTATAACCAGAAATGAAAATAATAATAATAATGTTGATATTTCTTCCTCTGCTACAAGAGATGTTAGGAATTTCCTCAAAGATGTTGTAGAAGATTTATTCTCTCAGGATGACTATAATGATAAAAATGATGTACATAAAGAAATAAAAAATAATTGTAAACAGATACAGAATATGAGGATTAGTTTCAACCTAATTACAAAAACAAAGCTTAAAGAAGCTGTGTTTTCTTTCCATCCAGAGATGTCTCCTGCAGAGGATACCTTATTTTGCTGAATTTTTTTAGCTAATTTCAAATGTTTTGGAAAGTAAGATTGTGTTAAACAAGCATTATATAACTTAAGCAATTTTTCTTCAATTAACTTACAGCCATAAGTTAATTGAAGAAAAATTGCTCAAGTTATATAATCCTTGTTTAACACAATCTTACTTTCCAAAACATTTTAAATTAGCTAAAGTTTGTTTAATTAACATAGTTAGTGGAAGATTTCGCTTAGTAAGTCTACTGTCTGTGGGAGGAAAGATTTTTGAAAAAAAAAATTAGATTAAACTGGTATGCTACTACTAGCAAATGGATATCAGAAAATCAATAAAGGGTAAATCTTCGAAGAAGCTGTTCATAACTTAATTGAATCTTAATTGAATATATTCAAGAAGGTTTTAAGGAGAAGAAATATAAAGCAGTTTATTTGCCGATATCAAAGGAGCTTTTGATGTTCTTGACATCCCAGCATTATTAACGAACTTATCAAAATACAATGCCCTTCCTATTTGATCAAGATAATTTATTCTGACTTGGAGGATTGAAGAATCAATGTTAACTTACAAAGCTTTGTAATAGATAGGAATTTGTAAAAAAAAAACTGTTTTTATGGAATATTATTATAAACAATATTTTAAAAGGCAGTTGGAATTATAATATAAAAATCGTAGCCTATGCTCTTGGCTTAATTATAGCCTGTGAAAATTTAGTACAACAGTTATAAGTGATAAAGTGTAGCATTGGGAAATCTAGTGAATTGATAATAATTATTGATAATAATTAATAATAATTGGTAATACAAACGACACTTAAGTCAAGAAAAAACAAAACAAAAGCAATGTTGTTTACGAAGAAAACATCCATTGTTATAGATGGGAAAAATATTGATTGGGTTGACTCTATTAAATATCTTGATATACTTTTAGATACGAAATTAGACTATAAGAAACATGTTAATTATATTTTGTCCAAAATTAAACAAATAGGTAGCCAATTAATTAGATGCGATTAATTAGAAATACTTGTGGTTTTAATTCACAACTTGTAAAATATTATATAATGGTGCAGTACAGCAACCTGGAGTAGTGTTATCTATAAAAGAAGTGTAACGAACCAGATCACAAACGTTCACAGGTCATGGTAATTTGAATGCTGACCTAGCACATTTAACCTGTTATATAGTGCGTTTTGTGAATGAGATAGTGGAGAACAGGAAACATACGGCATGTAATTATAAAAGTTTCAAATTTGAATATGAAAGGTTGAAATTTCTCTTTAATTTACAGAAACATGATACTGTATGGCCACACCCAGAACTCCTATTAGTACAGAAACCTGTTTATAATTATTATCTGAATTATTCCATAATGTGAAAGAAGCAGAAATTAAGAATCTAATTCATTTAGGAAATAGATAAGTTACGTATAATCTCTGTTGATTTATGATTGTGATCAGCCGCCTTCCATGAGACACCTGGGTTCGAATCCCGGCCTCGGTATGGATGTTTACTTTCTCCTACTGTCTCTATGGGTACTACGTGAACTGCCTCCTATGATGTATCTGGGCAACGATTCTTTGGCTAGCGGCTCACAGTTCTCGCCAAGGCACAACTGCCAAGAGCCCAGGCATAAGACAATAATAATAGTAATATGATTCCATTGTTACAGATTTATAAAATTCTAGAGTAATATGTATCTAGTTATAGTAATTACTTAATAATTAAAACATGATATGAATGTTAATTAATAATTCTAATGTACTCTCCTGAGTGGTGTACTTAATAATGTTCTTCTTCTTCTTCTTATTATTATTATTATTATTATTATTATTATTTATTTACTTATTTATGTTTTCTGTAAATTTGAGCTCAGAGAATTCCAAAACATCGAGAAAATTCAAGGAAAGTTTAATTTAAAATGTCTGTATATTGAGGCGCTTGCAGTAGTTATGGTTTCGAAAGTAACATTAATAAAAAAAAAAGTACTTTTGAACTCTTATAATATGTTGCATTTATCATGTCAGCTGTTCAGCTGTTGTAGAAATTACAACATTTGTCTTGTTTTTGTTTTTTGTTTTTTTTATTATTATTTTTGTTAAGCTGAAATATTGTAAAATTATGAAGATCGGTTCCGATATTTCTTTAACCTTCTTTTTTTTAGAAATAAAAGTAATTTATACATAACTAAAAGATTGATGTGACCTCCACCCAAAAAAATATTTAAGAAAATAAAGTCAACCAAAACGCTTTCTTTTTTTCTTTTTCACTGTGACAACATCAGACAATTGAGACAACAACAACAACACACACACACATATTTTATATATATATATATATATATATATATATATATATATATATATATTTTTAATGTTATAGAAATTCCATTGTCTTTTTTACAATTGTAATCTCCTACCACTGTACAGCCGATCTAGTTTTGTTCAGAGGTCCTGACTGATAGGCGCCAGTAAACTTTTAACAGCTGTCTTAGGATGTCAGTTGTGAACAGAAGGTCTCTATTTTTTTTAATTAATTTGTACTATAAAGAATTTTCTTATCTTTTTCCGTAGGTCCTGATTATATTATCCCTTGCAATAACTTCACGACATCAAATCCTGAAAAGCCAGTCCGGATCCGGATACGTCCTTCCGGTCCTGCCTCAGCTCAACCCATCTCTATCGTGTCGTACTTAAAGCGTGAAGTGGATGCCGATCCGACCAAGCTTCATTTAACAGTGAAAAGAAATGGAGAGTGGGTTAATTGGACCTTAATGAAATATTGGAACGATTCCCGGACAGCAGCTAAGGGTTTTATCAAAGTAAGATTTGAATTTCAAGGGTTTTATTTTCCTATGGATTTGAATAAGAGCTCAATCTTTACCTAAGAATTCTACATAATGTCGTGTACAGTTTCCAAATTCAGAATCATTTTTTGTCATATATAGCTTCATTTTATTAAATACTTAAAATATAATATAATTGGACCAAGTCGCCTCTAATATATTACTTTACGAAAAATATATTTTTTAGGAAATAAGACTATGACAGCATTTATTATATCCGAATCTTAGCTATTTGTCCGTCTGTAATCAAGAAAATTTTAAGAAATTATTTATTCTACAAAGTTGAAACTTTAGGAGATAAAATTTTTATTGATTTTGGTGCATATCGGACGAATACAGCCAATACCCCTATAATAACATTGCGCTTTTCAATTCCATTATCACGAGATCAAAAATAACAACCAAGAATCCTATTCCTTTTTAATACATTCCTCTTTTCTCGGTTGATCTTTAAACTTTCTTCTCAATTTTCGGGAGCCTCTAAGCAGCTTCTTCTTTCCTATTTTCTTTGTGGATAATGAATAACTTGTAGTCTATTTGCTTCTTTTTTCATTTTCTTTTCTTTATTTTGCCATCTTATCGTGTGGATGTTTGAAAGTTGATACATCAACCATATCTTATTTTAATACATTCTCTCATACTACTAAGAAAGGTAGTAATCATAAATGTTTTAATAAAATATTTGGATGTGTTATATATTCAATTATCTGAAAGTCGACTGTTTGAATTCCACATATTCGGAGGAAATTCATAAATAAAAAATTAGCTACTTTTTTTTTTTGTTTTGTTTTGTTTTAGTCGCCTACAAAAACAAGAAGTAGATTGTAGTTATAATTTTTAAGTTTTATTAGATTTACATACGGTAGGCGTTTCGTGAATTTTGTCTTTTTAGGAGTCAAATAATACTTTAAAATAGATATCTCCCCTCCCTATTAAACATATCTAGACGTCTAGCAAAGTACATTTTTTTAAGGTCTGTTTACTGTGATCACCCTTGATCCCCAATTTCTCAACTGTCATATTTCCAAATTATAATGAAAAGAAATTAATGTCTTCCTTCATCTGGACTCGAGTTGAATTACGAAATTAAAAAAAAAAAAAAATTGAGTAATTCAAAGGCTCTTTCATTATTATTTTTCTTACTATACAGTTATTCCAAATAAATCTAAACCGAAATATAGTTACTATCATAATCTATGACTATTTTAAAGCTTGTGTAATTTTATTTTCTAATACTTAAATTAGTCTTTCTAATTTATAAAGTTACCCTTGCAACGATTTCTAAAGGATTCAGTTTTTTTTTATCCTTAATTATTCGAATTCGTTTTCTAAAATCACCTTAACTTAAAAGAATTTAGTACTGTAGTTAAATTATAAAACTTGATTCCAAAGTATTGGTTCGTTTACTGCTAAAATTTTAATAATGATTTTTCTTATTACGTTTTGTTCTTATCATTTTGAAGCAATAAAAATCAAATATTTTGTTCACATCTGATCAATACTTTTCGAAGCAAAACATTAGAAAAATAAATAAATAAGTAAGTAAAATTTGAAATAAGGACAAGCTGTTCAATCATTATAAATGATTTATTCACTTGTTACTTTTTAAATAAAAAGATAAGAATGGGAGGCTATATGAAGTGCACTTATATCATATTTAAAATGTTCTGTAAATCGAATATATCATAATGAATCTTTACAAATAACTTGACAGAACGATATCTTTGTTATTTTAAAATTAGAAAAATGTCTAGAAAAATACTTTGAGGAAGAACAATCATAAATTTTGTAATTAAAAAAACTTTTTTTTAACAAAAAAAAAAGAAGAAAAAAAAATGATTTTAATTAAGTAAGAAAGTTTAACGTGCATTGAATGTAACATGAAAAACGATGGAAATGAATATTCGTTTGCTTTTACGCCTTGAGCAATCATCGACGACAATCTGGGACAGCTGATGATCTGAACTTGATCATCGAGGATAAATCTGGCTGATGAGTCCTAATAAGGACGAAAAGGCTGTCCAAGATTCCCATTGATGTTAGCTCAAGGCGTGAAAGGAAACGAATGTGTATTTCCATCATTTTTCATAAAATCAATTTTTCTTTTATTTATTTTTTTATTTTAATAAGTTTACAATATCTGTTATTAGCTTAAGGTAAAAATACAAAAAATAAAGTAAAAAAAATGTTTAAGGATTTTAAAATGTATAAAAAGTTTACTTCGTCTGATTTGATATTTATCCTGTTATTTGAGAAATCGTAATAGAAACGATCGATCCCATTGAAACGAATTTCCCTGTCTTAGTTGAAATTTCTTCCTGGAATTTTCATTATTTTTATTGTAGGTTGTGATGAAATATTTGTAAAGCTTTAATTGTTAGTTAGGTTAGGTTGATGATTGCGAAAGCAGTTGCCACGAATATAATGGATTGAATTGCAGTAATATAAACAGGAACTTCTTATGCCTAACCACTAGTTAAATATTTATAATATATATATGAAAATTTAAAGGACAAGAAAAACTAATGGAAAGAAAGTAAATGAATAATTGTATTGGTTTTTACTTAGAAAAGAAATTCAGTTTCGAAATCATGTACATATATATCATATTAATCAAACATCTGTGATCGGTTCTTTTGTTTTGCTTGAATATTTTTCTCAATTTATATTTACATTTAGTAAAATAAATTAGTCTGTTCACGTAAATTGATGAAAAAAAAAGTGATTATTGCACAACTTACCTGATATGTTTAACAGAATCTAGAAAACTAATTTCAGAGAATCTAAAAAATTAGACCTACTTTGATTAATTAAATCAAACTACTAAAAAAAAGAAAACTAAATAAACTTGTAAATAATTAAAAAATTAAAATCGTAAACAATATTTTTAACTACTAAAAATCTAATTAAAAATGGAACGAAAGAATAAATAGAAATGTATTTTCTTACTTTTCATTTTTAACGATTAATATTATTATTAATGCATTAAGAATAAAGAATGCCAAATTACATACAAAACAATTAAAAAATATTAAAAGCAAAAATATTTGTATTTCCGGACGTTTTGTGCCATCTTGCTGAAACACCGGGAATTTATAAAGCATATTTTTAATACATTTTTAATAGTCTTTTTCTTGATATTTTTTTCAGTCTTTTAATGTTGGAATCATTGATAAACTTAGGATAATTGAGTTCGTATTTTAATGTATTAGATATATATTTCTTTTTATTTCAGCTTGGGCTTCAGCGCTTTCATGGTGTGGGAATCCTGGGTTTTAATGCTCCTGAGTGGTTCATTTCGAATATGGCAGCAATATTTGCAGGGTAAGTCTGTTACCATAATATTAAAAGTATTTTTTTTTTATTATTTAAGATAAATTTCTGAGAAACAGGTCGAATAAAGTCATTGTTATCAAAGCTGAATAAAAAATAAAAAAAAAAGTTTACAGATATCTTCAAAGAGTTTTTTATTCGGAAAAATAATTTCATCAATTTCTAAGATTTATATTTAATAACGCAGAATATTTTCGAATTTAGTATCATAATCGCACCACTGTCCATATCATTTTCTATTAAAACGTTTACTTTTTGAATTTTCTATTTAAATATAAAAGTTTTTATATATTTGAGTTTTTATTATTTGCGTCAGTTGGTTAGTTTTTAGGAATTTTCCGTTGGGTTTTTGACATCATTAAAAATCCGTCAAAAAACTATCCTGGGGAACTCATTTGATTTTTTCAATTGAAACTAAATATCTGATTCATCCACATAACCACAGTCAACACGGATACAAAACCAATTTTACAACACAAGTCTGGTTATTTGACTGCTTTTTTAATTTTATTCGTGTGATTATTAAAATTGTTTTTTACTTACAATTGTATAATTAATATATGAAATAATTTTTTTCGTTGTTAATGATATACTGCTCCAAGAAAAAAATAAAATACAACATACAATAAATTCTGTTTAATAATATGAGAAATCTATACAGTATTAAAACCAATTCCTTAATTCGCTTGATTCTGATAATTTTAACGAATGAATCTTAAACTGCAATTAAACATTCCAATTAATTTCACAGTAATAATAAACTGAAAAGTAATGTCATTAAAGTTTTATGAACGCTCTTTTTAATTTAACATTTATTCGAATTTGAAATCAATTTAAGAGAGCTATTGACTATTTTACATATCAATACAGGATTGACATCAAAATACAGGATTTCTTAATACGAAATGTAATGAAATACAATATTTTCAATATGAAATATAAATAATTATTCCAAGGATAATTAATCTATGGAACAGGCAGGCGAGAGCTCCAAATTAATTTTAATTAAAATCTATAATATCATTTTTTTAATTTAATTTTTTATTCAATACATAATTTTAGAATGCTTACAACGAAATGAATTAGCTGAACTTATTCTAATATAATATATTTTAACTTGACAGCAATTCATTTTGTAGGCTACTTTATCGGGTTTCTCTCGTTTGGGTGTTTCTGAGATTATGGAAAACTAATTCAGTCATTATCGATTTCTTTCCACTTTTTTTATTTTTCTCCAGATAAAATAGATTTTGCATTCCAGTATAAAATTAATGGTTGGCCTATGACATATCATGGTTTCTTTTGCTCATTGAAAAAGCAACTGAAATAGGAATTACCAAAAATAATTGAAGAAAAACTCTTACTGCTTGTTTATTTTTTAATCATAATAGAAATGTTTTTCCAAAAGTGTAAGAAAGTAATCAACCTAAAATGCATTTAATCACAAAAACTTTATGTGCAAGTTTCGTACAGCTCTTTTGTGTAAATGTTTCCGACAAGCACACAAACCGATAGAATATTTATTTAAAACATTTCTAGCATGATTGTAATTGGCAAAATATAAAAATTTTAATCAAATACCATAAAAGTAAAAGTAGAATTATGGATTCAAAAGTTTGAAAATAAATTGGCAATTGAAGTATCAAAACTACCAGTAACCATTTCGATTTTAAACTTATTTTAATATTTAATATTACAATCTATGATTCTCCAAAGTTTGGAAAGAGATTATTAACGTCGTATTTTACTGTATAATAATGGTTTCAGGGCTGGACAAAAATCCCCCTTTGCCGGCGTCCTTTAATATAGTAACACCAGAAAAGTAAATCTTTAATATAAGTCTTCGGAAAAGTTACACAAAATAGCTCTACAAAATATATAATAGAATTCACATTATTAAAGCATTTCAGTTGCTTTATGACTTGTTTTTAAACAGTATATAAAAGCTAGGGTTCTTCAAATATATTAATAGAAATTTGATTTTATAATTTCAACTACTGTATTTGCAGTATAGTCCAATGTTTAACATCGCAACAAAATCTAAACTTTCTTTAATGCTTCTTAAAAGTTTAAGCTTATCGTTTATTATCAAATGTCGTTAATTAAGTAGTAAAAATTATATTATTTTTTAGCTATTTTTTCTAATTGAAAATAGCACTTTTACATTTTATTCAAAGTTGATATGAATGCAATAAATTCTTATTATTCTCTAGTGGTCTATCTGTTGGTATCTATACAACGAACTCCCCTGAAGCTTGCCATCATTGCCTAGAAGACAGCAAAGCCAATATTGTAGTGGTTGAAAACGATCTTCAAGTGAAGAAGATTCTCGAAGTGAGATCCCGTTTGCCTCATCTTAAAGCAATTGTTCAATACATTGGAACACCCTCACACCCAGATGTTCTCTCGGTTAGTCATGTTTTATTTGAGTCTTTTAATATATTGTAATGTTGTGTTTGTGGGTTCAAAGGACGAAAGGACGGCAAATCAGACTGAATGGAATGCTTGGAAGTTCTATATATCTTTATTTAAAAACAGGGGTTTTTATACATAAATCAACAAAGAAATCACCTGCCATTGGTAGGTTTGAAAAACAAAGGAAAGAGTTAAGAAACGGAGGTAAAGGGTTAAAAGGCCAAGGGGCGTGGTCAAGGTCGTTGACCTGAGGTATCATAAAACTAACGGTTATTTTAAGGGGAAAAAAATAAGAGAATAGAATTTAGTTAAAAATATATATGTAATAAATAAATAAATAAATGAATATAAAAATAAATCATTACAATTTGAACAACAGAAATAACAATGTTAATTGAATATTTTTGGTTATTTTTCGGATTTACTTCCCCCCCCCCCCCCCAAAAAAAAATGAAATTCAATAACTTCTATTGATCAAATTATCATTTTACGTACGTAATTTTATCTGAAATATGATAATTATTAGCATAAAATCATTAAAAAGAAAAAAAACTCCACAATTATTTGAAGAGTCATTTCACAGCTAGGACTTAAAATGAATTAGTATATTGCCCAAATCAAAAATATAAAATACTTAATCCAATTAATGATAAAAACAATAAAATAGTAGTCTTTAGACTCCATTGTCGGCAGGATTATTTTTTGTAATTTGATGTCTTTTGGTTAAATTTTATTTAGAAAATCTTTAACCATTTCGAAAATGTTGTATTTTTGTTGTTGTAATTTATACTCTAATGAATGCGCTTTGCCTAGAGTCCTTTATTAATCAAAGTTTCGAATTCACAATTGAGTTCGTTCATTTATAATAAATATGATCTATTGCAATATTGTTTTATAATGGTTCTATTGTTTATTTGATAAAAATGTTCAGAGTTTCTAAAGTGAGTTGCAATCTGCGATGCAATCTTTGTAATGTTATTATCAAGGTAGGTTTAACCCAAGTGTAGCAACAGAATTTCATTGGGAAATTGATTGTTCATGAGCAGATATTAAGAAACCATAATTATGAAATCACTTAATGACATCAAAATTGAAGGTCATACGCATTTATTAAAGCACCTTGATATCGCAATTCTATATTGTAATTACTAAATATTATAAAATGGTGATGATATATTCAAATTGTTACAACTTTCTCTATGAATCTGTAATACTACCTCCGACATTACCTGCAACTCTCTATCATGCCCTACCCTAACTGATTTCCATCATCAATTTCAAATTATCCTTTCTCAGATCTATCTTTATGGGTTGGCGACTCTTATGTTGTTCATAAATTCTTTTCATTTAAAATATTTCTAAGTTAGTTCAGATGGACTCAAATAGAAATGTTGATAGTTTTTGCCAAATAGACCATACATTCAGGTTGTTGTTTATTTTTTCCATAAACTTTGATCACTACTGATTTTCTCAATTATCTTAGATTTCAACTTAATAACATTACTTTTCTCCGCTAGCTTCCATCTATTTCCATCTATATTGACAAAGTCAGCTCCATGTAATTTGTTTATTTTTTTCGTTCATTGCTAATTTATAATAATTCCAAACCTTCTTAGAGAAATAGGGGGCCGTTCCATTATTACGTAAGCACATTTTTAGTCATTTTAGACCCCTCCTCCTCCCTTGTAAGTAAAAATAAGCAGATGCCCCTCCCCCTTGTGTTTACGTAAGCTTTTCCAAATCATTAACAGTAAATAGCACTGAACAATAAATTAAAACGATAAAACCGGAGATTAGGGTAACAGGCTGTTTTGTAAGATGGCTGCCTTGGCACTACTTATAAGATATGAATTTTAGTTAATCAATTAACTAGTGAAAAGTAGAGTGAGATTTGCAGGTAAGCTTATTTAAAAATTCTTTGCACGATCTTTTACAAGAAAAACTAACCCTCATCTGGCTAACTGCGATTTGAGATAATAGTATGCCCCATCATGTATCCCTGAGCGGAAATATCCCTTCGAAAACTGTGATTGGCTTGTACCCTATTCTCCGTTTTAGCCCCCCCCCCCTTCACCCTAAATAAGCATAAATAAGCAAAGCTTGAACAAAACTTTTCTTTTTATTCTTTTTACATTCCCAAAATATGAGGTAAGTTTTTAAAATCACAGGAAGACATAAGTTATCACATTTCAGTAAAACGGTAAACCACTTACTTTCCTGACTCATTTCTTTTTATGATAAAAGAGTTGAAGTCGATTTCCTTTGCGTTTTTGAGCCATAAGATTACTTCTACATGGATATTTTTTACAAACAAGAAAGCGCCTTCCAAGAAGAGAGGCAAGATGAGCATGACCTATTTATCCGCCCGTTAAACTGAAAGAACTAATCCCCCATCACAAGTTGACCTTTTGACACCAGTTCTGTGTATTCAAATTCTTGCTTTGTTTTGACAGATACATTATGTCAGCGCAAATCAGGTTTTGATTATTCATATTTAAATATTAAAATAATAAATATTACGGAGATTTCCTTATTTGTTTTTATTTGACAGTAACAATAAATATTGAAGTTTAAAGTGTAGTGATTGAATGGGATCTATTATTTTCGTTTTCATTGCTACAATTAGTTTTGCTCACAATATTTACTCTATTACCTAAAAATCAAAGAAATAAATGCATAGTATAAAAATTAAACATACTATAGGCTACGTGATCACTTAAAATTCAATGATTTTGTTTGTTTAAACTGTCTTCAGTTTTCGACCTGGAATAATGAATACATTATCTTACGTGATATGCGTCCTCTGGTAATTATTTTTAACATCTTCAATGACATTCAAAGAAACGGAAATTTTGCAAACTTGGATGTTTAATATGTAATTCTAAAATCACAAGGCATATATTATAAAAATGATAACAATCCCCATTTTATCTTACAATCTTACGACGTGACAATTTTTTGCATTGTTTGACTGAAAATGATATGTCCTAATTTCTATCATACACATTTCGAAATTTTTCTCCGGTTTTATTTTTTTTTTTCTTGTTTTTTATCAATGAAAAAATTATTTACTTCCGGTTGATTTTTTATTTTTTTTATTTTCGAATTTTGGAATTTATAAAATATCGTTTAATCTCCAGTAGTGGAATGACTCACAACCACGATATTTTATTATTTATTGAAATTTGAGCACTTTTCTCATGATTTAGATGAGTAACGATAACAGCTCATATGACTAATTTTCCATCGTTCGTATATTTCTGTTAACCAAATTTATATTTATCTTAAGAAAATTGTAGAATTGAAATGCATTCATAATGATCATTCTGAAGTCTTAGAACTACAGTATACTCTCGATATTTCGAACTTCGATATCTCGAAAACCTTGATATGTCAAAAAATTATTTTTCCCCTTGATATTACATATTCATCTTGTTAATTTTAATTCTTATATCGAAGAGTTTTCACTCAAAACCTTGTTATGTCGAATATTTTTCGAAGTAAAAAATGAATTTTTCCGGAAAAATCGCCTTTCAGTTGTGTCGAAGCAAATAGAGGTATTTTTTAAGAAATTCTAGCAATGTAAGTTCATTGTATTTTACTAATTCTTTTCAATTTAATGTAATTATTTTCGACTACTTTTAAAAATTAAAATTATCATTGCTGTATTTAGACATATTGCTAACTATCATTACATATTTATACTTATTCTCATCTATCAAGACTCTAATTTTTAGAATATTATTCCGTATCTCGTGTTTTTACGTGAATTTTTATGTTTTGGTTATGACCTTGTTATCTCGAAAACTCGCTATATCGAATTTTTTTTAGTGTCCCTTCGACTTCGAGATATCGAGAGTATACTCTAATTAAATTACAAGCTTTGTATAAATTACTGCAATAGGTTAATAATTTAGATATGAATTAACAACTTCCGTGAAAGTTTGCAGAAATTTTCATTGGATGTCTCCATCAATTTTTCTGGCAGTTTTCCAGAAAGATTTTCCTTACAAGTTAACATATATTGAAGTGTATAGGGTAATATTAAAAGTTATATTAATACTAACGATAATTGTTAGTTCTCAGTTTTAAAAACATGCTATTTCTTAGTTACACATTTTTTTAATGTCGATGTCTGTCATTAGCATAATATAAAAAAAAAGGATAGAAATAAGATTAATAACTTTTCAATAATATCTTTCAAAGCTCTATCAAAATTCATGTCATGTTGCTGTGTTCTAATATTTTTTTTCTCTGTATACTTTGAGTTTTCATTTGAATTATTTTTATATTTATTTTTTTAAACAATAGATGTTGTTTAGTTCGCTTCTAATTAACAAAGTTAGGGATAGTTGCAAAATCTATTAACTATGAAAACATTAAAAAAAAAAAAAATAACATGAAAATCTTTTTTATCGATTTCAGTGGAATGAACTCTTAGAAATTGGCAGCTCTGTTCCTGATTTAATATTAGAGCGCCGAATCAGAAGTATTGCCATTAATCAGTGCTGCACTTTGATCTACACAGTAAGTGAAATCACAAACACGTTAATTTCTTTATATTCCGTTACGAATATTTAATCAGTAGGTCACTTTAACCTTAAACCCTTTTTCTTTTTAGTCGGGCACAACTGGCAAAGCCAAAGGAGTTATGCTACATCATGATAATGTAAGTTTTCTGCTAGTCAGACAATTACTTTTAATTGATCAATAGTTAAGAATTGTTATGATTTTTTTTTTTTTTATAATTGTGAGAAACTTACTTTCAATTTTTGTGAATATTGTTTGCATAATTAAACAATTAACTGTTTTCTAATAATCACTGTTTAAGTCTATTTTCAATTGATCGTTCTCAATGAATGAACAGAGAAAAAAAAAACCAAAAAAACATTGCAGTCACACTCAAGCTCACTAGTCACATTCAGTATAATTGGATTTCCAATTATATTATTTTAATAGTTAATGAAGTTGTTTTAATAACCTCAATAACTGAATTGTTCATACAATTAATGTTATAACCCATGGAAACCAACTTTTACGTTTAGTTTACAGAAAAAAATGAAAACAAAACAAACCATGAAATTCGTATTGAAATATGATAATATAGTTTTATTTTGTTTACTTTGATGATGTCTCTTTAAGGTTCATTAACCCTTTTAAGAATTATTATTTTAATATTTAACTCATGTTCAATGTTTACGTGAGTGAAGAAATAGGTTAAAGTTATTTTTTGAATAATTCACAATTATTTTTTATTTCAAAATGAAGAAAACCAACAACAACGAAAACATTTAAAATAATACACGAGATATTGAAAAAATATATATATATTTTTAAGTGCAAATTATCATGCTGGTCAACACAAAAATTCCAAAAATATCTGTTAATTCCCAATTTGCATCGAATGTTATTTTAAAATGTGAATTTTAAATAATTTTGAAAATATTTTTTAATAAATGTTTGTTGTATCCTTGACTGTGGAGTCATAGTCATAGAGTTATTAGTTTTTTGGTGGAGTTGCATTTACTAAATTTTACTAATGAGGAGTTTGGAGTCCAAAGAATTTTTTTAGACTACTTAACATTGCAAGGGCTATGGAGTCGTGAAATCAGCAGATTTGTTTTTTGGCGCAAAGTTGGATTTCATTTTATTGTCTGTGGAGTAGGAGTCAAACAAAATTTTTGTCGACTGCACAGTGCTGGTTGTGTTACTGAAAAAAATTCAGTACTGTACTTTTGCTGTATTTATATTGACTTCGGTGGAATACTATCGGAGGAGGAGAGCAAATGTGATGAGTTATGTTGGATTGGTTGCTTAAACGGCTATTTTTTGGTCTAAAAGTTGAGAAAGATTGCTGGCCAAGGCACATTTTGCTGGGAAAGCTTCCATCTAGTGCCACTTTCCAAGAAGCTGCTCTGGCTTCAACCATTTGGACCATTATTATAACTTGGCACATTTGCACTTTCAAGCCACTGATTTGCTAATAATAATGATTAGGACTTAATTATCACATGTAAATAGAAAAACTTAGAATTGCTAACAGTTACAGCATTGAAATTTACTATGTTAAATTTCTTCTTTGTTACAAATTACTTTTAAGAAAGTTCTTTCTTATTCTTATTCTTCTTTTTTTTACAGCTTTGTTTTTCTGCAATGTTCATTATTCGAATGTGGGTATCTGGAAAAAATCATTATAATCATTCTTTTGTAACCTACCTTCCTCTAAGCCACATTGCCGCACAGGTAAGAATTGTTTTTAGTTGTAGTATATAATTCATAGTAAAATGAAAGTAAATAATAAAAGAAAGTTTTAGAAGACTATATTTATAAATTCACATTATTTTATTATTATTATTATTAAGCTATTAACACAGAATTATTTTGTGCAATGGGGTATCTGATCCTTTTCATCTTGTTTTAAATTTGACTTTAATCATTTTAAAATTTTTAAGTAAGCATAAAGATCAAAATGTTTAATATTTTAGTAATTTCTGTCTTTGTTATATAGATTGCTGATATCTATGTTGGTCTTGGAAAAAGAATAGTGATGGCATTTGCGCAACCTGATGCTTTAAAGGTAAAAAGAAAATCACATGAAATTAACCCTTAAAAATAATTTACAGAAGGTATTTGAAGTATGCAAATAGTTATGGAGTGATCACAAATGAAATTAATTTTTACTTTTGCACGTAAAAAGTACCAAATCCCATATTGCCAGCAATTGAAGTGCATTTCAATATGGTTATAATATTTTATATTCCCAATTAACAAATTTACAGCAGTAAAGTGGAACAATATTTTTTATATCTGTTTTAATATTTGTAAGTTTCTTGTAAATTCATAAATTAAATGAAAGAACATCTATATAATGTGCAGACTATTTAATTTTGCAGAGTAATTTATTCTGCAGTGGTTTTCTGTAGAGTGTCATTATCCCTAATGGATTCTAGAAATTATTTCTAGATTTCCTTCTCTCAACCATGTATTCAATGAGTGCGTTCAGTAAGACTGTTGAGGCCAATTCTTAGAACATTTTGCCAACCTTTTAATAAAAAAAAAAAAATCATACAAGGTTCTCATAAAACTTAGAACTTTTTACCTTTCAACAGTACTCTGAAACTTAATTATTTCTTGTGAATTTTATTCTATCTTAGGGAAGTCTTGGTGAAAGCCTTAAAGAAGTAAAACCAACCATCTTCCTTGGTGTTCCAAGAGTCTATGAAAAAATTCATGAAAAGTTCAAAGAAGCCTTGGGAGGAATGAGTTACGTAAAACAAGTTCTAATCAAATGGGCAACAGGAGTAGCTTACCAGCATACATTAGCAGAATTAACAGGGTAAATCATTCATTTCAAAAGCTCACTTTGGTTTTAAAGCCTGATAATATTATTTTTTTTATTATTTTCTATAAATATCTCAGTAGAAACAGATAATCAGCTACTTATAGTATATTGCACTCAGACACTTTAATGTCTTTCATTATTAAAGAATCACTTCACCAAAATAGCAGAAATCCACATTAGCATCTTATACATGATACAAATTATCTTTAGTTAAAACAAAAAACATTTAAAGTAGTAAATCCCACGTAAAGCAAGTAATGCTTATGTTCTAAGTTGAATACAAAGCTTTTAAGTATCAATTTAATCAATTTTAATTGATTATATAAATAATTTTTATTCAACCTAACTTTTTAACAGCACATATAAACTTGAATCATTGAAACTAAAAAAATTGAGTATAAAAAAATAAAAATAGAATATGTTTTTAAAGTAAAATGAAATAAAAGATAAAAATTACTTTTCATGGGTTCAAATAACATGTAGAAAAAAATAAACATTTAAATAAACATTAAAACATTTAAAATAAACATTTAAATTATTTCATTTAAAACTTTTTAATTATTAACATTTTACATGTTAAACTTGTCATTATTGGAAAAATTCCAGAAATGTAAAAAAATTACCTACAATTTATCATATTGTAAATTTTCAACTATTATAGCAGCTTTTAGATTAAAATAAAAAAGCAGTATTAAAATTATATAGATTTATTTGAGATATTAAAAATGAGTTTGTATGATTTTGTAGAAGAAATCAGATTCCTTATGGATATGCTTTGGCTGATAAATTACTGAAGAAGGTGCGTAGAATGATGGGCTTTCAAAAAGGAGAATTGTACTTCAGCGGTGCTGCTCCAGTTTCTCAGGAGACAATCAAGTTTTTCCTTGGTCTTGGCATTGTCATCTTAGAATGTTACGGGATGAGTGAATTGTCAGGTAAAACTTGACTTATCATTTACTTTTTCCTAAAGTTTGCATATCTTCACTTCAGGTTATAGTTTTCTACCATTGTTTTTGTCATTTCACTCTTATGATATTTCTTTATTTCACTTGACATCTATTTTCTTTATAGTAGTCAAGACATGCACATAAATTAAGCATTAAAATTTTAGTTAGTTTTCTTTTTGCTAAAATCTCTACTCAAATCAATAATGCAGTTTAGACTCTGGTGCATAAAATAACTTTATTTCATGTTAGGTAAATAAAAAATAAGGATATCTTTAAAAAAACTGAAAGCTGATCACAGTACTGGTGGCCTACACAATGAAGTAAAATACTGAATAAAGTTAAACATAAATTGAAAGAATAGTCACTAAAATAAGAACTGCTAAAGTACAGAAACATGCGTTTTTCTTGGCTTAATGTTCCTGTAATTATTTGTCTTGAAACATTCATTTTCATCTTTATCGTATTATATCATTTTATATTACTTACAATAATTGATACAAAAGATGATTTTGAAATATCAGAACTTCAGCTTGTAAAATACATTTTGCAAAATAGTTGCATTATTTATTATCTAGATATCACTGTTATTACAGATTCTCCTCACTTTACAATAGAGTTACCTTCTAATGAGCTTATCATAAGTAGACAATTTATGTATGTCGAATTTGAATATAATATGATAAATACTATTAAAAAAAAAAAGAAGTAAATACTATTAAAAAAAAAAAGAAGTAAATAACTACTGTCACTGAATAAGTAAATAAACCATGAATACAAATTTATCCTATCAATACATGTGCTATACAAAAAGAAAAAAAAGAAAAGTTTTACACAAGGATGATACAGATACAGTTCATGTGTAGTACAGTAGTGACATGTTGTACTTGTTGTACACGTTGTTGCTAGTCCAGGAACAGATCAAAATTCAAAGTTTGATGACCACTGATATGCATCATTGTCACCCCATCGTAAAGTCCAAATATCATAAAGTGAAAAGCATCTATATATAGATAGATAGATAGATAAATGGATAGTATTTTTGAAAAATAATTTATTCTTTCTATTTTATAATCAGGTCCTCATATTATGAACACAGTCTATAACTACAAACTTAATAGTGTTGGTAAATTGCATGACAGTTATGAAATAAGGATTGACAATCCTGATCCAGAAGGCAATGGAGAGGTAGGAAACTATGTTCATAAAATACAATAGAAATAAATTGAAACAAACAATATCTTTGCAATTAATAATATGAATAGTTCATAATGAAATTGAATGAAATTGCAATTTTTTTCAAACCCGAAATTTAATTTAATAAAATAGAAAAAAGGTTGTTGCAGACCCATAGCCAGAACTAGCTTTAAGGGGGGGGGGGGCAAAAAAAAGGAACATATATTTTTTCATTGTAAGTATACATCAAACTGCAATTCCCTTCCACTTAACCAACGATGTATATATTTTTAATTATAAATTGTAACTGGTTTTACAAATTTTTATTTACCATATTTGTCGGATTATTAAATTTATTAAATTAATAAAATTGATTTACAGTAATCTTGGTACCCATATGCTAATTTGGCAACAGAACTTTTCCGTAAGACAATAGGTAGATTAACTGTACATACATTTTCCTGCTTAATAGTCTTTCAGCATTTATGTTAATGTTAAATGGACTAAAGTTATGAATATATTTATTATAGTCAATAGAATTTTATCAGCTTATTGAAGAAATTATGAGTTGGTTTTAATTGTCTCTTTATCTCTAAAGTTTCATTTACGCAAGTCTTCTTCCCTTATTACTGCAAGTAATTATTTAGTACAAGTAAATAATAATAATATATCTACTAAGTTAAATTCAGTTTTAACTAAGTTTACATCCACAAGAAAGCTGTAATAAAACTTTAAAACAATATGTCACTAGTAGTCTACCACTGGTCAGGAGAGCTATCCAAGAGTTTGGACATCCCTAGAATGGCTTCAGGGAGACTGCTCCAGTAGCCAAAACAGAACCACAACTACATGTTCAGTAGAAGGAGGAAAGGTGACATTTCACACAAGTTTCCCCACATTTAATGACAAACATTTTATAATGTCAATACTTATATCCCCTTGTTGTTATTTTCTAAAATCATGTTAGGACTGGCAAGGCCCCACCCCCTTCCGGCTACGGGTCTGGGTTGTTGTTTTTTTTTCTTTAATGCTTTTTTAAATTTATTTCAACAGGAATTATGTGTAAAAAAAATAATAAACAGAAGGATTTTAAATTGTGTTAACAAATAAATATGATTTTAACTATTAATCCAACAGTATTTATATTGTTTTAATGTAGTATACATTGTAAATAAAAATACTATTCTGGAGACATTCATTTTGTAAGGATAAAATTAATTCCATAAAATAATGATTTTTTTTTCCTTACTTATTGGTATTAAGTTCTTAAATTTATTTATTATCCTCTTATGTTTTTTATGATTATTGTGTTTGAAGGTTTGTCTTCGTGGTAGAAATGTATTTATGGGTTACTTGAATCTGGAAGAAAAAACAGCAGAAGTAATGGATGAAGATGGATGGTTACATAGTGGAGACATTGGAAGAATTGACAATGATGGGTTTTTATCCATAACAGGAAGATTAAAAGGTAATAGATCTTAACAAAGTGGCAAATTTAATCTTTCTTGGATTAAATTGATCTTAGCATATTTGTAAATTTAATAATTTTCTCAATCATTATTTGCTGCTCTTACTGTTACTATAATCAGAAGAATGTCTATTTTATTTCCTTGTACCAGAACCTGATTTTTTTTTATCTTCCTCTTAAAACTTTCATTTATAACTACTGACTTTAATTGTACGACTTTAATTTTAAGGGAATGAATGAATAATGTATAAATGTCTTTCCCTGTAGAACTCATTATCACAGCTGGAGGTGAGAATGTTGCTCCCGAACCAATTGAAAAGATGCTAAAAGGTATTTTGCCAGTAGTTGCTGAAGCAGTGCTGATTGGAGACAGAAAAAAATTCTTGTCGATGCTTATAACTTTAAAGGTAAACCTATGAAAATAAAAACACTTCAAGACTACAGATCTTCTATGGTCATAAATACTTATATAATTCCAGAACTGTCAATATTACAGAAAATCATTAGATAAATTCACATAATTCAAAAAGAATTTATCAGTAGATTTTATTCTGGCACATTTTTCTTATTCTAATTTCAGATTCTAAAATCTTTTGAAGAAAACAGGACTTTTTTTATTATTATTTTCTGGGGGGAGGGGGCTCAAAAAATCTTTTAATGCCACTTTATGACATATTATTCTTATTGTACTCTCTGCTTGGACACACTGCATATATATTTTACCATTAAGTGTATTGTTGCTTTGGTAAAATAAATATATAAAATCAACACGATTGTAATTCCTTAAGTCTAAGTTTTAATCAGTAGTGGAAATCAAAATATTGTAATTGTCTTAATTGTAGATGATGTTGAAATGCCCACATTACCAAAAAAAAAAGCACATACTACTATAATTAAAAATGTTTTGATATAGATAGGATTTTTAATTAACTATTTTTAGGATTATTTAAAACCATTGTAATTTTTTTTATATATAAGTAAAAGATAATGGTTTATAAAAATGATCCTGAAAAATTAGCATGCTTAAAATTACTTCTTGCTTATTTACAACTGTATTGGAATTACTGAAGAAACTATTTAATTCTAATTTTCAGACTGAAATTGATATGAATACTCTGCAGCCTTTGGATACACTCGCTCCACTTACACATCAGTGGTGTCGTATGCTTGGTAGTGATGCAGTAACTCTTGAGGAAATTTTAAGAGGACCCGATGCTAAAGTAATGGCTGCTATTCAAGAAGCCATTGATGAAGTGAACAAACATGCCATCTCTAATGCTCAAAAGGTACAGAAATGGGCAATTCTTCCTCAAGGATTTTCTATAGCAGGAGGAGAATTAGGTTGGTATATTTTGATTGCTATTCTGTTATTTTGTAGGATTTTATTTTTTTCTGAAAACAATTAAAAATTTGAATTAAAGACTGGTCTAAGTAACAAAATAAGAAAAAGTAAAATTATGAATAAAATACTTTCCACATGTCTAGGCCAGTTAGACATCTGTTTTTTTATTGTATTATTCCATTTAATAAGTTCCTTCTAATCCAAAGGTCATTGTATCAGGCTAAAAATCAGAATGCACTAAATATTTTATAATTTTATTGATATCCTAAAAATTTCTTGAATCGAAGTCACAAAAGTCTTTTGAATTCATCTTTCTAAAATCTGACTGATCATCAATGGTAATGATTGGTGCCTTATTTTTAAGCAACTGGTAATTGATTATTTTTAGATGGGTAACAAGATAAATTGCAGTGCTTGTGCTAGCATTGCATTCCAAGATAATTCATTTCACAGTGTTCCACCCAAAGCTTTCATTTACATTTTGGGTACTGGTTCTTCTGAGTCATGTGGAAGGATAAACTCTTTATGTTTCCCTTTCACATGTCTTAGTACTATCTATTCTCAAGTCTCTTGTGACGAGGCTTAGCAATAGTATGTACCAACAATGCAGGATCTCGGATGTTGGCAGATACTGCTACACATCAGATGACCTGTTGTTTAATTTGTAGAAACCACATACTAAATTCAAGGTAAATGTATCAAGCTTGGTCAACTGCTGCAACTTTTCTAACTAGTGCAGCCATTTCTGTCTTACTTATTCAAGATTTATCTCTTTTATTTTACTTTTGTGGGTAGTTTACTGAGAAACATTAATTGCAAACATACTTCTAGTTCATGGTTATAATCAGTGTCTGTTTACGTGATTCCACTTTACAGTTGACAATATTTCAATCACTAAATAAAAGATTGTTGTAATTTTTGGCAATCTGGAGAAAACTACTTTAGATTCCAATTTCAGAAGTGCCTTATGAAATCTTCACAACAAAGATCCTTAACACACAGTCCTAGCAGCTATCTCTGAAATTAATGTGTGAACTCTTTATGAATCAGATTTTTGTGATGATTGTGCTGCTTCATAAGTAAGAATTCTAAATTATAAAAATTTATCTCCAATGGTTGATCCACGTAACTTGAGAATGAATGTCATACAGGCTATATCTTCATATAATTATGATCATCTTGATGTTGTTGACAGTTTTTTTTTTAAAGAAATAGATTATCAATTTCCTTTCATTTCTTAGAATGGTATTGCAGCTAAAAAGAAAGTTATATCCAAGATAGTTATATCCGCGGGTTCATCTACGAATCATATTTCTTTCAGCAAATCCTTTGGCATTAATGCTTTTTATTTAATCACTGGAAATGGAGGATGCTGACTTTACAAATTTCTTCTTTCTTCTTTCTTCTTTATCCAAAATGATCTCTTTTATTCCATGGGTTTCAATTTTTTGACCTTTTTAAATAATCTTTATTTCCACTTGATTGACTGTTACAGAAGAGTTGCAAGTCATCTTCAGGACTGATTTATTTACAATAATGAACCTGAGATTAATTGCAAGCAAAGGGAGTGGGTGTAAAATTTGAATGTATCTCCTACAAGAAATAATTCATTCCTTTTTTTTTTTTTTCATCTATTTTTATTGAAAATCCTATGCTGTAGGATGATAAGCAGGTTCAAAAGTGTAGAACAGCCTCTGTAGTTGGAAAATAGCTAGTCTGAGATTTTGACAACTTTTCAATATTTGATTAAACATTTATTTCTGAGTGCAATTCAGCAAGCAACACAAGACAGCCATCAATCTGGGACTTCTTTTATCACAGCATTATTTGATTGACAGTCTCCATAGTCTATTCCATATGCAGTTACATTGCAGATAGAAATTCCATTGAAGATAACATGAAGATAACATGAAGAAGATAAGGAGCACTTCCCTGTCTCCTTGCAACAGCCTCTGTCAAGCCTTCAGTATAGAGCCTTGGCAGTTGTAGTAAAAGGTACAATTTTTCTGACAAGAGTGTACGATCATGCCATTCACTCATAGATTAAGTTAGCAGTTGATGCAATCCAGTATGATTACCTTGTTAACTCCACATCTCATATCAATGCCAAAATGAATTCATTTGATAAAAATGTTTTGTTTTATTTTTCATAATGTCTCTCTACTCTAACCATTGCTAAGGCTAATGCAGAGGCCTAGCAATGATTACAGAAATAACTTTATGAAAGGAATTCAAAATTTTGGATAGACAAAGTTATTCCTCCTTGATGACATTAAACATGTACCCAATACTCTTATGAGCCCTTGTCAATAACTAGTTCAAATCAGCTATTGCAAATCTTCTAGCAAGTGAAGCTGTTTCTATCTTACTATGTTACAGATTATCATTGGGTTTTACACTTTAGGGAGGATTATTAAAGACATATTCCTGGCTCAGAAAGAAATTTTTGATCTTAGTTCTGTATGACTTCAATTAGTAATATTCTTACTGATGATCAATGAGTGCTCCTTGTACTTCACTGAAATCCCTGGATTGAAAGATCCCTATTCTGGTCCTTCAATCCGGAAAGGATTTTCTTGGAGTTCCACTTCATCATGTGCCAGTAAAATCTAATTAATTAATTTGATTCTTTTAAGGAATTGCTTAAGAATAATTCCAATAATGGCATGTCCTCTTATTCATTGCATTAAGTTAAACGTAATGCAAATCAAGTTTTATGTCTGTCTATAGATGTAAAAAAAAATTGAAAAGACTGTTCCAGATCAATAAGAACAATTTGTAAAGTGTCTTATCCATGTCCTACTCTTCCATCAATTGTCATTGTAAAAATTAAAGCCTAATGATGTTGGTGACATCTTCACTTAACTGATATCACCAGCATCATTTTCCATTAGTGAGAGTATCAGGCCTATTTAACATGTTCATTTATTGTAGAAGTTCTGTTGGTCTGAATATTGGTCTTCACAGTATGAAGGCTTCTTTCTTATTCTCTGCAGCTTTGTTGAGCTTTACCATTCCCTCACATTCAACTAATTGAGCCTTTTGAAATAGGCTTGACTTCCACTGCATTGTAATGTTATTTAATGCAGTAATAACAGACTGATGCTAATACAACAAATATAACTGTTGTTGGCAGAAGAAACAGATGCTTTCGACAAGATAAGTTCATCCGTCTACTGCCACTCCCTCTTAATTTTTTTCTTTCTTTTCCAAAAGTATGAAGTCAGTAATAAGCTCTTTTATTTGTAGCATTGCCTATGTAAATGCATAGAAAGTATACAAGGAATTTAACTATTCTGCTTATCCATCCAGTCACAGTCACAAAATTGCTGTCTGTACCTACAAAGCATTTTAGGCTCTCTTGTTAAATATAAGATATTTTTATCAAGGTTAGTCATACATTGTTAAATCCTTTTAACAATTAATATAATTTCTTCATTGCATATAATGAAAATTGCATGCTACTGCTTTAGTTTTATTTTATACTACTAGATAGTATCCTGAACAGAACTTCTTTTGCAACTATTCTTTTGTTTAAGCATTGGTAGAGTTTCCTTAGGTTTTGTTTGCCAAACACTCCTAGAATTCACAACCTAAGCATAAATATCTTTAATAAAGTTCAGCCTGTCTTCTCCTATGAAGTTATAATATTGAAATTACCTCAACAAACCAAGCCTTTATCTTAGGAGTAAAGTAAAATTCTCCAGAAATTTAAGAAGAATTTCTTTGTTAGTCACTTCACTAACATAAATTGCATCTGCTAAAATTAGTTTTTGCTGAATGATATTAGACAATTAATGCTAATTAATTAAACAAGATCAGCTTAATGTTATAAAGTCCTTTGTTGAGTAGGAGCATTTACGAAGATATTTCGCCATCTGTGAAGTACAGTACTTCTTCATTAGGACAATCTACATGATGCATTTCATCAGTAGAAATGGAGGACATTTCATTTCAGGTTTCTTCCTATCCTGTATGATAGCAACATATTAATGCATATGGAAATGTACTTCTACTCTTCTAACAGATTTTATATCAGTAGTTCTCTGTATGCAAAATGATCATGAAGAAAGAAACCAGCTTCCATAACAGCTTGAGAAACATTAAAGCATTAATTGGGCTCAGTTGGCTTTGGTTTGATTAGATATTACTTTATTGATGATATTCATTGTGTCGTGCTGAATAACTTGCTGATAGTCAGATAGAATGAAATTTCACATTCTTTCCTACTCTAGCTAATTCCAAGTTGATAGTGAAGAAGTCTCATAGTGCTAAAATAAATTTCAGAATTATTTGCACAGTTACTGCTACCTCTAATTTCATAAATCTAGATGCTAGTATTAGGGCTAGAAAAAAATCAGCTGTGGTGTGAAATTTTAAGAATTTGAACATTTCCATATGCTTTATCCAGTCTCTTTTACCATAGCACAGATTGTTTAGATTGATTGTCATTGCCTTACTTTGGTATAAATGGCAGCCTCTTCCCTCTGGACATTCATTATCACTTAATTGATAATGGAGTTAGAAGAGGATTCAAATAAATTATGAAATATAAGAATAAGAGTAAAGATTGAAAAAAAAAATGAAAAAAGAAGTGAAGATGAGAAAAAGAAGTGAAGTTGAAGAAAGGAAGATGTAAGTAATGGAAGGTATTGGATAAGAAAAATGAACAAGAGTGAAAAGGTAAGTCTAATATTTTAACCTAAGAGACTTCTTCAGTGTCGAGATTTCTTGCTTCTTTGTTCTTTCTGATTCAGGTCTTATGAAAATACAAAAATCCGTGTAAGCTTTTTGGGAAATTATTCAAACTATAGTTTTTTTTTGCTGAAAAGTAATGTCTGGAAGCTGTGACTCTGAGATTTTTTGCATTATATCTATTTGTTTCTGGTTATTAGCTCCTACTTTTTAGTAGAGCCCATGCAACAGACAGAAGGAACATGATGTGTATCAGCTGCCCAGATGATTTCGAATAATTATTGATTTATATAGAATACTCATTTCAAATGATAAATGTGCAGGTAAAACATTGCTTCAAAGAGCAGCTGATTATGTTTGTGCAACAAAATTAAACATGCCCAGAATTCATCTGATGAATGTTATATAATATTGACAAAGTCATATTTTAAAAAATTAAATGAAATAAAAATTTTTGAAAATAGTAATATTTTTAAGAACAGTATCAAATAACCCTCAATAGGATATCAAAATATATAATAAGTTCACAAGAGCATTTTCTCTAAATACAGGAACTATTTACAACAGATATGTCTTATGTCAGTATTTAACATAAGAACAATACTTTTCTTTTAAAGAAATGAATTTTTTCTCTTCACAGTTTGTTTTTCTTAATTTCTTATTATACTTCTCAGTCACTGAATCTTCGATAGCTGTAGCTGGACAATTTTAATGAACATGAAATAGCTGCTCTAGGATCTCTTTTAGTTAGAATTTAAACAAAACATAGTTTTGTATTCTGTAGAATTTCAATTAATAAGTATAAAATTTTGGTGTTTGGCTCTCTATAAAGTTTAACTTCATCATATTAACTGAAAACGTTCCAGCATTTAGTGATTCTTAAAAACTTTTTCATGTTTTGGTATTGGTATTTCTTTAAAATTTTGGCATTTTGAATAAATGAATATTCCTTTATTTCCAAACATTCTTAAACTCATATATTTTCTGTAAACTCTGATTTTAAGTTTTGATGCTTAGACTGTTATTTAATCTTCAGTTTATATTAAGCAACACTGATTTCTGACATCAATATCCCTTAATTTCCTCAATTTCAAAAGTGACTATTTTAAATATAATTGTATTTCTTTGTCTCTATGAAACATAATCTAATTATTATTTGATTTATGATTACCTTTATATTTCTGGATTTTGAAAAGGTTCAAATAGCTATGAAACCTTTATTTAAAAATTCGTTCTAATTTTAAATTCAAAGATTGATTTCATTTTTAAAATATTTATGATAATTCTTAATAAATATCTTGTCTATTTTTCTAGGACCTACGATGAAACTCAAAAGATCTGTTGTAGTGAAGAAATATAATCACGTGATTGAAACCTTTTATGCCAATTAAGAATAAATCAGTTAATAAACATTTTATGCAGCACAGTTTGCTCATGTTGTAATTCACGTAATTCTTGTTAACTGTGGAAAGTTTTCACTGGATTGCAATAGTTTCTTTGTTCTTATTTATCAAATACTGATAAGGTATTTGACATCGAGAATTTTTACTTTCACCTTTTTGAAAAACAAATTCTTATCAAACTAAATACTCTTGAACAAAAAGCATTATTTTGCTCACAATTTAGCAGCGAAGATCAAAATGCAAGCTTGCCAATTTAGAAGAGACAGTTTCTAGAAGTGGATCTCTGCAAGTCAAGTGCTTGAATATTTTGTAACTTTTGTAAATATACTAAAAATAAAGGTTTAATAGTACTTAGAATAATTTATGAACTGTTAAAGGCAATTGTGTTAAATTGTTGTTAGTTATAGGTTTTCATGGTATTATTTTACAACATTGTCGGATTGATGATGTCATTATACAACGATCTTCTTACTAGAAATAATCACTGTTAGCTTCTTCTTTAAAAATAACTGTTAATGTAAAGTATTACAAATTCATTGCTAGTTTTTCTTAGAAGAACTACAGTAATGAATGTCCTAAGAAAGACTTAGAGATTGAGTTGGTCTGATAACAACAGACTTAAAATATTGGACAAGAGAAATTTCAAATAACGTTTTTATTTCTATTAAATGATTTATAAAATATGAAACTGTTTTTGTTCACTAATCTATCAATTAGAAAATCTCAGTTGTCTGCACGAGCTTTAAGAGGACATAATGAAAAATGAGTTCCATCAAATTTTTTAAACAGTTGCTTCAACTGTATTAAGCAAAAAAAAGATTAGCTTGAGTGGTTTAAAAAAAAAAGTTAGTATAACTTTATTCACAAAAATGTTCAAAAAAATATCTGTCCAATTAATGAACCAACAACTAATCGATGAATATTAGTAAGTAAAAAATAATTGAATTCAAAGCCCATTCCCTCTAGTTTCAAGCCACTTATTAACAGAAAAAGAATAAATTATATAAAAAATGTGCACATCTGTTTTATCAGTGTATTGCTATCAGTTGTGTAATTCATGAAATATATAATTGACGCCTTTGTGAAAACAGTCGAGAAGTTTAACAGCAAACATTCAGACCAAAACAAGTAGGACAAAGTATTTTATTTTTTGGAAATTTGATGTGCATCATGTGAAATTTATCTATTTATAGCACTAGTAGTACATAAAAATACAAAAGGTTATGGGATACATCGAGTGCATGAAAACTCATATCGGGTTCTATAATCTTTATTCAATGGTAGATAAGTCATTCCATTACTGGATTTTAGCAATGTTACAAGAATGTTATACTGATATTTCAAGAGAAGTTGCAGACTATAAAAGAGAGAAAGAGTGCGATGAAGATAGGAGGTGAACTGACCTCCATTATCAAATGTTCTTCATGTCTTTAATTAACATTATTCAATGGTGAACTATTTTAGTATTTTAAGTATAAAAACGATTAAGCCTGTTACTCCTAACGTCCAATTTTTGAACATTTTTCTTATCGTTAGCATAGTTGTTAAAACGTATTCCTTATTACTATTAATGAAATAATATCCCTAAATGTTATATATAAAGGATTTTTTTATTTAAGTGTTTGATCGATTTTACATTATTACAGTTTATCTTCATTGATACAAGACTCTTAATAAGAAACTTGAACTTGTGTGCGAGCAAAAAAAAAAACATACTTTCGATTTGGATTTTGCTTGTCAGAATAAGAACTCCATATTGAGGCTCGAATAGCTGTAATATTTTTAGTTCAGGGGATAGACATTGTCCTTTTGGGTGATCTTTCTTACTGTAGCGACTCCCATGTTTAGATAAAGTAATAATAAAAACACTAGTTTCAACTTATATTTTTTGTTGTGGAACTTTGTTAGAATTAGTGAAATGCTTCCCACTAAGACATTCAGTTTTATGATGTTTGTAGTCTGAGATGTAGTGTAAATTAGACAGTGGGAATACTGTTATGCCTAGAATGTTTGCCAGCTCCTTTTAAAATCTCCGATAAAATCCTTATAATATACCATTATAATCACGAGATTGTCGAAATGATTATGATTTTATGCGTGGTCCCTTAAAATGCCTTTGTAATACAAAATTTGGCAAGCAGTAAAATACCTATTTATGTCAGAGACTTCACTAAAATATTTAAATCTGCAGTTGCAGTGGTCCTTTAACAGCAGCAAGATGATTGATTTTTCTTATGGCCAATTCATTGTTGTCATTTCGAGGTTTTTTTTTTTTATTTATCTTCTGCCGTTTTTATATTTATTACTTTTTGAGAAATGCAGATTAAATTTTTTTTTCTATTTTTCTAGAGAAAGAAAAAAAAATTGTGGTTAAATATTTAAGAGATTATAGAAAAGTTCCCTTTAGAGATTACTTTGTAAGAGATAAAAGATTGAAAGTAGTGAAAATGAAAAATTTTGCTGTGCGGACATAAATAACAATGATAATTTGGAGAAGAAGGATAGACAAATTTCAAGAACTACTACAAATTTTCTCTTCTATTGTGATAAATAAAAAGATACCAAAATGTTTATCTGTTGTAGTCATATTACTAATTAAAAATGTTTGTTCTTCAGAAAACAAATAAAACAGAAATGCTTGTAAAATATTGACAAATAATCCCCGGCAACCAATGGATTTTTAGTAGTCTACGACGACAAACAATCCTGACAAGACCTGCTCAGGTTTGATGCACTAATCTGAAATTATAACCTGGGTCCTCTTGTTTCGGCGTATTCAGATACCAATATTTGATGCAAACGATATCACAACTAGAACCTATGTAAAGATTGTAAACCTTTTCTTTGACGACAACATCTCACTTTTTTTTAAGTAGATGGAGTACATGGTTCATGCACGGAGTCACAGAATTTTTAATTGCTTTACTTTAAAAGAGCCGTTTTTGGAAGGGATGTTTTTAGAGAAGAATATCATGCTTCTTTATTCTTAGAATATCATTGTAAAGTTTTAGATGTTTATTGTCTGTTTTATTCATAGGTTTCAACATTTTAAATAATTTACGTTATCTTTTAATGAAAGATTGTTTGATTTCAACAGTCAAAATTTTATTGATTTTATTTTCATTAGAAAGCATATATATATATATAAATATTCATATTTTAAGCAAACTATAAATTGTATATTAACTAGCGTTGGGATATGTATGAAAAAAAATATATATGTACTTCACCAATGGTAATCCTTTTTATGTATAGCATACGTTTGTAAGTAACGTCCATTGCTCAATTGCCGTGTACCAATAAAAATCTAAAAATCTTGTACTTTTTGAGGGAATGGTTGTATTTATTTTAGAACTTCTAATTTTTTTTTTTTATTTTTAATTTTTTTTGTGTTGTTGAAATTGGAAAGTTACGATAAAACTTGCAATAAAATTATGTTGTAAAATAAGACTCAGTTGAAATTTAATTTTTTTGTATAATTTATTGTTTTACATATTTTCTCTGTTATCTCTGTTCTACGAATCGAAAGTATCTATATTTTAAAAATGATAAAGATTTCATTCATGTTTCATAATAACTATGACTAACTTCAGAGATGGATTCAGGATCTAACAAATATAGAAATTCATTAAAAAATACGAATATCTCCCATTTCGCCTGTTTTCAGATCACAGCTATTTTTGTGTGTCAGAATTCCTTTCGACAAAACTCATTAACTTATTTAGCATTATTCAGATGCTTTCAAACAATGTTCAATATTTGTAAAAGTGAAATAGGAAGCGTTCCGCGGGTCATTACAAGTCTCTCGACGGGACTATTGCTATATTTTCGTGATTTTCCGTATTTCAAGTAATAATGTAGTATCCTATTGAGACTGTATAGTTCATGAGGAGGTGGAGATAAACCTTAATCCCATTCGGGATTACCAGGAGAACAGACGGTCAGTCTGACGCTTATCTGCTTTTAACTCCCATTGCGTGGAGGGTTGAATGAACTCTTAAGGACTCATCTGGAAGAGAAATTGCATGGAAAAAATCCCATTCAATGAAATTACGAACCTTATTTAAATTGAGAAATGTTGATTATAGAATGTAATAAACATACCGATTTCCTAACATCGTCTGGCAAATAGAAAGACTGATCAGGGAAGTGGTTCATTTTGAAATTGGGTTCATGTTATTAGAAATGGAATCATACAATTCTAATTATATAACAGTCCATATAAATGCAATAAACACATTAAAAGGTTGGGACCCAGTGTTTACTAAATGACATCCCAGGATAGCTATTTCACGCTCATTAGCGTTCATTATCTGGGAATAGTCCCCAGTAAAACAGCAAGGTCTCAATACGGAGATGAATTCACATTTCTTTGGGTTTCAACTTAAAAGCTCTTGTGAGACTCCTGTAAGAGATCTTAAGTTTTTTTATCAACATTGTGAAATGTACAGAAATTAATATACTTCAAACAAAGAATATTCCATAAGAACTTTCCCTCTAAATTTGGCCACATAATAGTGGACAATATGTATACCATTTTTTCCTCTTTGTCATCAGTAAGTTACAGACATTAACACTTTTAACTGTCATCCATTGAAAGGCATTGAATAGGAAGCTGTTTGCTTGGTGTATCGAACTTTCGATTCGGAAGCATTTCGAAATGGAGTTCTTCTATATGCTATCACTACCAGTACTGAAACCACGGTTACTAAAGCGACGATATATAAAATAAAACAATTTATACCGTCACTGATTAACATCTAAAACGATATTACCAATGATGCTGATTTAATTAGCTCAAACTTGTAGTTAACATAAGATACCATGCACTGGATTCTGCAATTGACATCCATCAAGACCATGGATTGATAAGAACAATTCACCAATATAATTAAAATAATAATAATAAAATAATCAACCTTGAATTTTAACGATTCCACAACTTATGATTCGGATAACAACGATGTTAATAAGAAATAGCTGCCAAGATGATTTTTCATAGTATTTTTAATACAGGTATTTACCTTAATTTTTGGAAAATAGCTTACATGATTCCTATTAATAAAGGTGGCAAAATTGACAATTACAGACCGATTTCTACCTCAAATGCTATATACAACTTTATTAAAAATAAGAATATCTTAACTGAACATCAATACTCTTACCAACCCAATAATATTACCGTCAAACTATTACAAAATTTAAATCACCTCATAAATGAAAATTTAAATAATGGAAATATCATATGAATTATTTTCATTGATTTTAAAAAAAGCCTTTTATAATATAAATCATAAATTATTATTACAAAAACTTAATCTTATGGGTATTAGACACAACACTTAAAAAGTTATTTAGATAATAGAAAGTTTAAAATTAAAATGAATAATTCTACTAGCAAACTATATATTAAGGCGGGTGTGCCACAGGGATCCAATTTAGGACTCTTATTATTTAATTTATACATTAACTCAATAACTAATAGTATCAATTTTACTAAAATATATATTTATGCTGATATCCTTCTTTCTTGTAATAAAGATCCATCTATTGTTTTTAATTTTCTACAAAATGACTTAAATGATGTAAGAAAGTGAGCAAATAATAATATTATCACCATTAACTATAACAAAACCAACGCTATGATTATTAAAAATACAAAATGTATGCAATACTAATAAATGTTCATGTACAAAAATTGATTTTGTAACAGCAAAAATATTTAGGCATATATTTAGATCAGAAATTCACCTGGGAAATAAACTATGATTTTTTTTATCATAAAAAAGTTACATGCTTACATGTATCTCTTTTTTTTTTTTTTTTTTTTTTCATATTAAATTACTTATTCCATTTAAACAAAAAAAATAATAATTTTCTAATCTTTAGTGGATTCGATTTTGGATTATGGCTTTGAGTGTTGGATTTTCATGAATAAACAAAAAATGAAAAACATTAATAATTTAATTTTTAAAATTTTGAATTACATTTATACAAATTTCAGCAACTTATCCATCTTGGAAAAAAATAAGATTAGGAAAAAATTTAAAATACTTACTATTGAAGAAAAAATGATTTTTAAAAACATTTAAAATGTCAATAGGGCAAAAAATAAGCTAAATAATGAACATCGTTGAATCAACGTAAGCTGAATAATGAACTAGATACAATTGGTTAAAAATCTTCCAAATTAACAAATTAAACAATATCTTTGGTCAAAGATTGGAAAACCATATAAAATATAAATTATTTAGTCAAATTAATTGGGAAAAATATAATTTTAAAACTCTCAAAAGTATTAAAAATATAAAAAAATTATTAATCTCTGATGTAATTGATGAGAATATTACGCTGAAGTTTTAACAATTTTCTTTTGTTTGTATTAGATTATTAACCAAGTTAATTAATCTACAATCTGCATTTATATAATAATGTATTAGCACCTATACTACACGTATTCCTTATATTAGAGTAGGCGTAATAGGACTGGCGAACATTAAAAAAAATATCTTCCGCAACCAATTCGAGAGGAAATTTCCTTCTGCGGCTTGAAGCAGAACACGAAACTGAAATACAGTTGACACGCGATAATCCGATAGTTACGGGACCGGGAGGGGGGAGGGCTGGATTACCAAAGGTTGATTTTTTTAAAACTGAATTTTGACTTCTAAGCCAAGAAAATTTAAGTTGTTCTGTATTTACAGTACTGTACGTATTAGTACGTATATTGTTACAATACATATTGAGTACATATTTTACAGCCATTGAGGATATAAAAAAAACTGATTATGCATAGTTTTACACAAATGAATACGTATGAATGTAATACTAATTTATTACTGTATTTATGACTTAAAAAAAATAAAATTACAGTGTATAATGTAAAATATAATTTTATGTCTAAAAATAAAAATACGTATAAAAAAAAAAATATGTATATACGGCTTAAAAAAATCTGTAATCGTTTTTTGTTTCTTCTTACGTAACGAGTCTGTCATGGCTTTTTCTTGAATATCTTTTAACATTAAAGTGTTCTCGTTGTCTGAACCCACTCTAGAAACCTAACAGCAATGTAATCACTTTTAAGTCACGGCAAATCTGCCACTCATGATTATTGTACTTTACTTCTTTCAGCAGCAAAGCCAAGTTTTCATACGCTACCTACATACTTAATGGAGTGAGGAGTGTTGTGCTCTTTGGTGGAAGTGTTTGCAGCCGATATAACTTCATCGCAAGTGATTGTGCATTTTACCTCCTTGACCGCCTCAATCGGGTCGGTTTTCGAACCAATCTGCGTCGGACTACCGAGCGTGTCGGACTGTCAAATGTCAGATTATCGCGAGTCAACTGTAATTTGGAAGGGAAATTCTACACTAAGATATTGAAAAGTTGAGTAAGATTTGTGTTTTTCCCTTTAGTTCGGAAATGATAAGCTTTATATTCTTATTTTTCCAATTAACCATTGTAGTTTGGTCAAGAAATAAAAATCTAACCAAAGGGAGGGGGGGGGGGAGAAGGGATTAAAGGATTTTTCGCGAAATACGACATTGAAGAGAGGAAAATTACTTATTTTAGAGGGTATGGTTTTGTGAATTTCTTGCAAAGTAGTTTTCTTAGAAAATCACTTCCGTTGTGATTGAATATTTGCGGCCTACATAATTATAATGAAATTTTAATCTTTTTTGCATTTAACTAAATCTATTAAAATTTTTCACAGATAGTTAGAGATTGTTGCAATCAAGGACATCGTTCAAGTAAATGTGTAAACACTCTTTCAAAACCATACATCCTATTGAGTTTCACATAAGAAAAGCTTTTACTGTACCATCCTCACTACATAAAACTGATAAGCCTTTAGCTCTTTTAACTTCAGAGTAAATCTTTTACGGCATATTTCTCCAAATAGTCGTAGGCTCTATCCCTAGATGAAGTCCAATGGAATCCAGTAGGTGGATGGGATCTAAACGCAATTTCCAGTGTTTATAGAGAGAGCCACCCGTCTCCGGAGTCGTTAGCAAATTCGGCCCACAGACACCTTTGTTGAAAACTAATTTTACCTTTATTTCTTAAATAACAATAAATAAATTATATGCTTTTATGCTATAAATCTGCTTTGCCATTCCTTGCCTTTATGTGTTCTTGGTGTCTCGGATGTCCCATAAAGTATAAAAAAAAAACCAGCAAATTTGTCTGAACCCACTCTAGAAACCTAACAGCAATGCAATCACTTTTAAGTCACGGCAAATCTGCCACTCATGATTATTGTACTTTACTTCTTTCAGCAGCAAAGCCAAGTTTTCATACGCTACCTTCATACTTAATGGAGTGAGGAGTGTTGTGCTCTTTGGTGGAAGTGTTCCTTAATTGTGTGTACTTGTTTTACGAGTAGGGTGATGAGGTTGACGAGTCCTCGGCCTCCCTCCATGTGGGGAAGAGTCATCCTTTCCGTGGCGGACTTAGGATGGTGCATGATGTGTTTTGTGAATGTAGTGCGTGTTGTGCGTTGTAGTGCTTTGAGTTCGGTATTTGTCTATGGAATTATGCCGAAGGAATATATTAGTGCAGGGACGACAAAAGTGTTGATGGCTTTAATTTTATTTCTGGCATTGAGTTGTGTTTTGAGGATATTATGAATGCGACCACGGTATGTGTTCTTGAGTGCGTTTTTGATGTTTGCGTTGTCAATGATGCGCGCTTCCTGGACGCCCAGGTACTTGTAGGTCTCTCCCTCTTCTATGGATTGGATGGCCAACCCATGGTCCAGTTCAAAACCCTCCAAATTCGTAGTCTTCCCGCGTGTTATGTGTAGCTTGAGGCATTTGTCGATTCCAAATTCCATCCCAATGTCTTTAGTGAACAGTGTGGTGACTTGTAGTAAATTAGTAAGTTGTGCGTTATTTGTGGCATAGAGTTTAATATCATCCATGTAGAGTAAGTGTGTGATTTTGTATGGTGTCACAGTGCCTGGGGTAAGCCTATAACCGTGTTTTGTATTGTTTAGCATGTGGCTTAATGGATTCAAGGCGAGGCAGAACCAAAGAGGACTCAAGGAGTCTCCCTGTAAAATACCTCTCCTTATGGGAATGGGGACTATAGTGTTGGAGGTGCATAGGTGTAATGTTGTGTTCCAACTCTTCATCACGGCATTCAGGAATGTCGTGATCTTGGGGTGTATCTTCTAGAGATGAAGAGTATGTACGAGCCATGAATGAGGGACAGAATCAAATGCCTTCTTGTAGTCGATGTACGCGATATGTAAGTTCCTATTCTTCATGCGCGCCTGCCGCAGGATTACTGAGTCAATAAGGAGTTGCTCCTTACAACCCTGGGAATTCCTGAAACAGCCCTTCTGCTGTTCGGAAAGGATGTTACGTATTTCGATGTGTGTGTGTAAATTTTGTCTGCAAGGCAGGAGGTGAGGAGTTTGTAAAGTGTGGGGAGGCAAGTGATTGGACGGTAGTTTGCAGGGTGCGCTGTTTCAGTGTTCTTGCTCTGTAGGTATGTGACACCCTATGTGAGGAAACGAGGCATATGTTCTGGGTGTTGGATTATGTCAGTGAATATAAGAGCTAGCTTCCCATGCAGGGACGTGAACCTCTTGATCCAGAAGTTCCGGACGCCGTCTCCAAAAGGAGCCTTCACGTTGTGTGCATGTTTTAGTGCTGTCTGAATGTCTGCGAGAGTAACCTCATGGAACGACATGTAGGGTAAGTGTTCAGTGAGTTGTTGTTCCTCTGTGATCCACGGTGCTTTGTCATTGTGGGGGATGGGGTTGAACCACAGAGACGACCAGTATTCATGTAATGCCTAGTTGGTGGGAATATTTGTATCGGATATAGTAGGGGGAGATGTAAGGGATCTGTAGAATTTTTTTTTCATTATATTGGAAAGTGTTGTTCTGTTGTTTGCGGAGTGCAATGTTGTATCTTTGTAATCTTTTACAACTACTAGATTACTTCTAATGATTTCATTGTCGGAAAAAAAATAATTCCTCAACAAGTCCACTAGTCCTTTATCTCATACGTAAATACGTAAAAATCATTCCTCATAACAATATATATATACTCCGTTTTACAGGTTACATCCCTTGCACTTGTAATTTCGGTTCCTTCCATAGAAACAGAAAAATTGTACTTACAAGTTGATGATTCTTAATTGTATTTTTCCTTAGGTGCATAATTACTCTCTAGTAGCCTTGAAAATACCGGAATAACTTCCAAAGGTAGTCAGGGTTCTGATAAGGTCTCCAAAGCCCTTGTTCAGACGCCTGCCGGTCACACACCTTCCTCGAGGACATCTGAAACTGAACACCCCCATCTCATCCTTTACGTCAGAGTTGACGTTATTTCTCGTTTCTCCGAGATTAAAATCTTACTGTCGTCTGCTCTTTTTTTTTTTTCGTAACAGAATACAACAGCCTTAACATAACTAAAAAAAACGGAAAAAGAAAATACACTAAATTAATTGGCAAACTCGGAAACACTCTGAAAGAGGGTTTCAATCTACCCCTACTTTGGGGAAAGGGTGAAAGAATAAGAAACTCATAAGAGAATAAAATAAAATATACAATAAAGGTTCAGCAGATACTATAGTTTCATCTCACCCAATGACTACTAGGAGGAGAGGAGAAAAAAAAATCCCTTTTACCGGTTCGGAAATGAAACAAGATACCCAGAATCAATTCAATGGAACATGTTGTAGATAGTCCTGACTCTGGTAATAGCGTTTCAAGTGTCCAATATGAGATTTCACTATATGCTCATTATGATTCACATCCCTCAATTTGAAATTTACAGGTGAGTTCACTTCAATGATCACAAAAGGTCCTATGTACAACGGAGAGAGTTTTTTTTGCATATTTATTAATTTTGGAAGATTTAACAAAATTCTTCACTAAAACTAGATCTCCTACTTTAAAATTTTCTTCTCTCCTATTGCGATCATAATGTTTTTTGTTTCTTTTAGCTATCTTATCCCTAAAATGACTTATTACTTCGTCTAAGTTTTTAAATTTCTTGCTTAAGACAGAGTAATTAGCTGTATCTTCTCCTTTCGCTTGACAAAAAGAATTTCTAAAAGATTCTCTACCAAACGTAGCATAAAACGGAGCCCCTTAAGCAAAACAGAATTTCGTCTAAATAGACATCCCAATGATTATGAACACCTTTCAAGTACATTTTCATGGTCTGTTTCAGAGTACGAATGTAACGCTCCGCAGCATTGGCTTGTGACCAGTACCTGGAGCAAAATATATGTTGGATATTAAATTGCTTTAAGAACAATGCTAACGATTTGGACGTAAATTGAGGACCATTGTCTGAAACTACACTGTCAGGGAATCCAAATCTAAGGAAAATAGATTTCAAAAATTTGATTACTTCGGACGACACTGGAGATTTCAGTTTTATGCCATCCTGTGTTCCTGTCAACTCCAATCAGAATATTTTTGAAACCGAAACGGTAGTAGGTAACGGACCTATGAAGTCCAAATAAAATGAACTCCACCTTCCTTTTCCTTCCACTATTATAGCTTTACCCAATGGGCCTCCAGTGGAAGTTTTGTTAATTTGACAAGTATGGCAAGTTTTTACAAATTTAGAAACGGAAATGTTCATACCGGGCCAAAAGTAGTTTAGCTTCAGCTTATTCAAAGTTTTCTTGTAACCCAGATGCCCTACAAACATAGGATTTTCATGCCAAAAATCAATAATCTGATGTTGCAAGGTCAACGGAACTACTATAAGGTGACTACTTTCTTTCTTCCATTTGTCAAAATGTTCTTTGACAAGAATGTTTTCTTTTAACATAAATGGGTGTTGGTTTATTCCATTATTTAATTTATTTATTATATTACAGCAGAATGCATCAGATTTTTGATTTTCTATCCACATACTTTGGTCAATCGTGAACTTTCCAGAGAACACTCTAGATCAGGGTTTCTCAACCTTTTTTTACCCATGGACCCCTTTCCCCCCCTTTTTTTTTGGTGGACCCCCTCATAGCTATTCGATAAAAGAAAAGTTTAGTCCATTTTTCACTAATAAAAAGTAAAGGGATTATATTAATAATCAAAGAAATAGTAAATGATTATGCTTTATTTTGAATGAAAACTAATTTAATGCAAATAAATTATTCTCAGTTAAAATATGTGATTCAATAAGACCCTGTAGTTGATGCCGCTGTGCGAGTTTCTTTATATCTGGTTCCATCGATGTTAACGATATTCGAAGATCATCTCTTTTCACAATGTCAAATCTATTGCGAACTTTTGATAAGTGAGAAACACGACTAATCCTGATTCAACAAGGTAAGATGATGGAAAAGCAAATAACGTAGAGCTGTGCTTTATCCCAGAGTAATGAGTACTTTGTAGCAATATCATTTGTTTTCCATATATTATACTTCCCATTTTTGAATTTTGCACGCATTATTTCATCACTTTGTAATTCAATGAGGGGCTCTTTCAAAGAAATGTCTATATCGGCAACATTAACTTCGAAAGGAATTGTCACCCAAGTTGGTATATCCATCATGAGTAGGTCACTAAACCGACTTTGCATACCTTCGTGCATATTTTCCAAATATTCGCTATATGATACAAGGTCTTCATCGTGCAAATCGCTGCTAATCGAAGCCAAACAAGGAAACTGTTGAAATGCACAACGCCTGATATTATTTTTGTACAACTGTAATTTTCTCAGAAAAACAGTAACAGCACCTTTACTTGATATGAAATCAGAATCTTTTCCTAGGAGCTATTTATTAAGTAAATTTAATTTTTCAAATATATCTGATAAGCAGAGCCGTCGCATGAGCAAGGCGACCGGGGCGATCACCCTGGGCGCTGAGGCAACGGCAAAAATAAAAAAAATTGAAAATTCCGGGTTTTTTTTGGGTTGTTGAATTGGAAATTCCTGGGCGCCGCGGCAAAAAAAAAAAAAAAAATTGGGAATTCCGGTTTTTTTTTTTTTGGTTTTAGATTTTTGGTATGGTGGGGGAGGCGCAAATATCAAATGTAGGGCGTCTGACGAAATCTTGCCCTGGGCGCCAACAAACCACGCGACGGCCCTGCTGATAAGTACTGACCGATGGTTGAGTAGATAGGCGAAAAAGAAATATAAAATAAATAAAGTTAGAAAGAATTATTCATATATATTCTCTACTTATTTCAATATGGGGTAAATTACAGTAAAAATTTTATTTTGAGTAATAACAACCGTTCTGAAGTGGAATTGCCCCATGGACCACCAAAATATCACTATGGACCCCCAATTTGTTATTTTTTGCCTGTAGACCCCAGGGGTCCATGTGGACCCCGGTTGAGAACTCCTGCTCTAGATAATGCATCAGGTAAAATATTATTAGCACCTTTCTTTAATCTTATTTCATAGTCATAATCTTGTAGGAATAAATTCCATCTCGTCATCCGACTAGATATATCTTGTTGTTTGAACATCCATCGTAATGCCGCATGGTCTGTATAAATTATAAATTTCATTCCAAAGATATAAGGCTTGAATTGTTTTACTCCAAAGATGACTGCCAAACACTCTTTTTCAGTTACAGTATACGACATTTCATTTTTATTCAAAGGACGACTAGCATAATAGATAACCTTATCCATGCCTAGATCATCCTTCTGCATAAGAGTAGCTGCGATACCTTTGTCAAAAGCATCACAATGGATTGACAACGTTCTGCTCCAATCTGGTTGAGCTAAAATAGGTGCCTTTACTAGCATTTTCCTTATTTTGTCAAAAGCTTGCTGATGCTCTCTAGACCAATTCCATTTTCACATCTTTCTTTAGCAGTTGTCTCAAAGGGTGAGTGGTCATGGCAATTTCAGGAAGGAATTCTCTATAATAGTTAATTATACACAGAAACCTTCTTAGCTGTCTTACAGTTTTAGGAATGGGATAATTGTTGATGGGTTTAGTTTTCTCGGGATTAGGAGTTAATCCTTTTTCACTAATTAGGTAACCTAAATAACTAATCTCCGTCAATCCAAATTTAGACTTTTCAAAGTTCAACTTCAAGTTAATCTTAAGGAGATGTTCAAATACTTCTTTGATGGTGTGGATATGGGATTCCCAGTCTTTTGAAAAAATCAAAATGTCATCCATGTCAATTAATACATCCGGCATTGAATTTCCTAAAATGTGGTCCATTATGGAGTTTAGGCACGCCGCCCCGTTCTTCATACCAAAAGCTAGTACTTGGTATTGAAATTTCCCTACTCTAGGAACACAAAAGCTCGTTTTTGCTCTACTTTCTTTATCCAAGGGAATTTGCCAGTAGGCCCTTTTTAGATCAATCACAGAGAAAATGCGAGCATCATTTAATTGACTAACGGTTTCCTTGATCTTGGGTGGGAAATACGCAATACTTTTAGTAACCGCATTTAAGGCACGAGCATCTAAAATAAACCTGGATTCTTTTCCTTTACAGTGTTTGATGAAGAAGGGAAGTGACCAAGGGCTCTCGCTTGGTTCTAATATACCTTCGTTTACCAGATTGCTTACTAAATCTCTAATTATATTTTTGTCATGTCTAGACATAGGAAAAGGCCTGACTGACACAGGGACGGCATCACCAGTGTCAATATGATGAATATAGGAATTAAAAGAATTCTTATTATTTTTAAACTTATCCTCATACTCTTTTAATAAATCTTCCAACCTACTTGATTTACACTTTAGATTACGTGCATCCTTTTCCTTATGACTTTTGAAATCAAATGAAACTCTGTTCCCCTTAAAAGAAATGGTCACCTGGTTTTCATAGAGGGTATTCAGCCCCAATAAACCATCAATATCACTCGGGACTAAGTAAGCATCAATACAAAAGTTTTCAACAAACAAGTGATTTTCAAGACCTCTATTTATTTCTAATTGCCCTTCTATAACATATCTTTTTGATATTTTCCTAAACGAGCCATCAGCTAAAGAGGCAGTCACATTGACTTTTTCAACAGTATAACCTGCCTCAATAAATAAAGGTTCCAGATCTTCATTCAAAAAAGAGTAATCTGCGCCGGTATCCACTGTTAAAATCAAATCTTTACTTTCACTTAATTTGAATAAGACTTCAGGTTTGTATAATGGCTTTTCTTTAACGAATTTTTCTGTTGAAATAACCTTTCTGTCTTCAACGGAGCAAAAATCTCTAATAGTGTTGAGCCAGCTCAACCAATCAGATTTATCAAAATAATTGTTTTGATTAGAAAAGTTATATTTCCCTCTTGCTTTAAGAGGACCATATTGTGCTGGCTCCAATATGGCCCTTAGGGGTTTTCCGACATCAAAGCTATATCTTTCCTCGATGAGTTGGTCGACTTTGGACCAATAGATGTTTGATCATTTTTGGGAAAGCTTGTAACCTTCTTACAGCCACATGAATTAGTAGTGAAGCCAAAACGACCACAAAAAAAACAATATATACGATACGTTTGTGTTGCTTTGCTTTTACTTTCATCTTGCTCTGACGGAACGTTAACTTTTTCCATCATACAGGACTTAAATGGGGCCAATGATCCTTTACTGCTACTTAATTTCTTACCCCATTTCATTTCTTCACATCTCTTTCCTTTTTCCACCATGTCTTCTAGGGTTCCACAGTCATCTCTAAAAATGAAGTAACGGTATTCGTCAAGCAGTCCTCGAAAGGTTATATTCATCAGCTGGGCCTCGGAAATCGGACTTCCTAGAATTAAAGCTTTTTGTTTGACCCTCGAGATAAATACATCCAGCAATTCCCCTCTACTCTGCCTCATCTCATAGAGTTCTAACATATTATCTTCTTCCCATGAGAAAGGGAGAAAAGTTGCTTTGCAATCTTTACAAAAGTCATTCCAAGATTCCCATTTCTTCATTTTACAAGTGACCCAAGCCGCCAGATCTTTATGAAATAATTTGGGAAGTACCTCCTATATGTCGCAGAAATCTAAATTATGAGAGTCGTATATATTGTAGATTTCATACAAGAACTCTCTAATCTGTCCTTCCATGTCGCCTTGGAATTTCAGATGGGAGAATAGCATTAATTTCTCGCGGAAATTCATCTTTCCTTTCCTTTCTACTTCATCTTTGCGAGAACATAAAGCTTCGCTAATTGCACCTGCTTGCTCTGAAGAAACATCAATTAGTTTTCTTAGCGATTCTACTACTAAGTTATTTTGTCTCCTCTCTGACTTCATCCAGTTAATCAAGATTCGTTCTTCCTCAAAATGAGATACATCAGCTACTTCGATATCTTCCCACGTGACAAACTCACTAAAGCCTTCTGCTTCATTCTCCAGAAAAGCATTCACGCACTTATTTACTTTGTCCTTCAGACCAGATAAACAACCTTCTAAAGAAATACGCAAAGCTTTCAGTACTTTCATCAGTGCAGATCTTTTCAAGTCATCTACTGTCCATACCTGATAAATAAGGTTGGATAGAATAGCTACACCTTCATCCTCCATAGTAAATATCCAATACTTTCCTGAACTATAAAAACTACTTTACACAAGCTACGTTGAATTCAATGCTCAAAAATAACAATGAGAAACTAAACCCACCTAATTTGAGTCGTAACCACGCTCTGCTACCATTTATGTAACGCATATACTATGCATGGGTTACTAGCAGTTGTGAACTCAATGGGAATATACTAGTTTATATACAAAAATTGTGCTGGGCCCTTTTTAATTTTCGAGAAAATAATAAGTTAACTTATATAGCTCAATAATGACTTGATATATTGACTGTAAACTCCAATACCTATTCACTAACCTAGTGAATAAAAATTCAATAATCTTATCTAGTAAGTTGAAAATAATAAACTCGGACTAATCCTCTGGATAGTTCGTTCATTACAAGTCAGTATTGCCAGTTATCTGGTGAACCAAAGCGTTCCTTTGAAAGCAACCAACTTGGTTTGATTTTCGTTAATCACATTATTCATTCCTTCAATGTCGCTTTTTGCAATAACAACAGTTCAAATTGCAGGACATCTTTCACAAATAGCATCTACAAATTTTTTTAGGTTAGTGACGACTATTACTGTAGTCTTCATATAATCTTTCAAATAATTTTCGCAGTCTTGTCGCAGTATTTGTCACTTCATTTATACTTTTTGTTTATCCTTTTACTTTTTTTTCTTTGTTCTGCTAATTTTATTGGATCACTTTTTATTTTAAGTAAACGGGCCTTCTCAGCTTCTCTTTTTTTTTTCAAAATTTCTTCCCTACTTAACTTTGGGTTTTTTCCTAGGCGCCGTAGCCTCAAAATTCTGTAATGAAACAATAACCGATCAAGTAGCAAGATAAAAAAGGAATTCAGAGCGTTTATATTATTTACTTTATTATATTATTAAAGCACTAGCCTCTTAAGGGATAGACACAAAAACATCAGTCCCTGTCGCCTTTCTAGGCAAGGGACTGACGACAGGGGGAAGATGAACTCAGTGAAAAATAAATAAATCTTTCAAACGATTAGGGATATTAGTTTTATTGTTTGTCACATTAGAACATTTCACAAACATCTTTTAAGCATTAATAAATGAAAAAAAAAAAATGGTTGTCCTGTAGTAAGCAGTTGCTGTAGCTAATGTCCCGGCTAATGTTTAAAAGCTGATTGGTCTTGACTTTGAAGCGCTATTAAATACTCCGATTTTTTTAATTTCAATAACGACAAGGGTCTGACGAGCAAAACTAAGTACGCAGGTTTAATATTAAAGATTTAGGAAAGTTTTTTAGTTATTTTCACTAATCATTTCTTCTAGAAATATTTTAAAAGTATTTTTTAATGTATATAAGATAATAAAGTATATTATTTTAGATAATTTCGAAAATATAAACGTCGGTGTACTGATTTTTGTAGCGGTGACCAGGCCCGGATTAAGACCACTGAGGGCCCTGGAGCTGGGATAAACATGGGGCCCCATTAAAATAGAAAAATTTTAAAGTTTAGTTATTGTGAACCAAAACGAATCTACTGAGTACTGACTACGGCTTTTAAGAAGAACTTTCTGGATTATGTTGTAAAAAACACTTAATAAAAAGTAATTTTTTTTAAATTTACAATATTCAGTAACTTTTTTATTTAGTTTCGAAATGTAATATAAAAATAGGACATACACAGTAGTGTTTAAAAGGCTTTTTTTCTGCACTTTTGCTGATGCAAAATTTTAGATAAGTTCTTCGAAATGCACTTTTCGCAAGAACGTGGACTCAATTGACAATAGGGCTAAAAGAGTTCAGCTTCTCTTCCCCCATAGTTGTGCGAGTTGGAGATTTTATCCACTTCAACTTTGAAAAAGAGCGCTATCTTGTACAATTTGTTACAAATATACATAAATAAATTCTGAAAGCCACACAAACATTGGAAAATACTTCCTTTAAGTTGTTCTTGTAGATCAGCTTCAGCAAATCAGCAGCAGCCATTCTTACACAGTCACCTCGCTTCTTCATTCCTTTTATGTACAAAGCAAATTGTTTAAATTCATCATAAAAGTTTAAATCAATAACACTACTGTACTTCACAAAAAAGTCACTGCGTGCCTTTTGCAGATCATCTTCCCTGAGATCTGCAAACTCAGTCAAAAAGTGAAACCTTTCGTACAGTTCCATGTACTTATCCTTTTTCATTCGTAATTCACAAGCTAATTTGTCGTTTATATAGTAGAACGTTTCGACGCGGAATTTGTTGCTTCCAATTAAAGAGGTTTCTGCTGATGGGCTCTCGTCTGAAAACTTCTTTTCGACTACTTTTCTTCTGATTTCATCCTTGTACTTTTGCTGTCCACTTTCCTCCTTTGCCTTTCTTTCAAAATCTTCAAATTTGTCTCGCAATGAAGATATTTCCAAAGATGAGGTTTCAAGCAACTTATCAGCCTCTGCTAGTTCCATTCCTTCACATTGCAGATATTTACTGATCTTGTCAATGTTTTTCAAAATTGTGTCCCACTGCAATGCCATAAAATACATTTCAAGTGATGTCATCTTCTTTACAATTCGATTTGCATCTCTTCTTGTCTCTGTGCTTTGCGATGGGTCCACCCCAATCTCTCGGAGAACTTCTTTTATAACTTTATAGTATTTTCTGACGACATGCGACACCATTACCGGACCTTCGAGTTCCTGATAGTCTTTTGAGAGTTTCAAAGGTGGCAGAGTTTTCTTTTACTTTGGATTTCAAACAATTCCAACGACGGGGTGTCCCACTGAAGAAATTGTACAAGAGCTGGAGTAGGGTAAAAAAAATCTGAAGCGTTTCGGCAGCATTCCACAGCAGTTTTCCCTAACAAGTTCAAAGAATGTGCCGCACATGTACAAAAACCGCCAATTCGTTACAACAGTTTATATGAGCTTGTACACCCTCATATTTTCCTGCCATATTGGAGGCATTGTCCTAAGACTGTCCTCTGCAATCAGCAAGGGAAATACCGTACTCATCGAGGGATTCAATGACAACACTTGCGAGTGATTTGCCTGTATGGTTGAAAATGGGTATGAACTTTAAGACTCTCTGCACTGGATATCCTTCTTCGTTCACGTATCGGACTGTGAATGGCAGTTGGTCAATTTGACTCCTGTCAGGCTTAGAATCTACACTAATGCTATAGTATTTCGCTTCTTTCATTTCTTGAACTATTTGATTCATAACATGTGTGCTCATAAGACTGATGAACTCGTCGCATATTGTTGACGATAAATAGTTTACATGTCCTTTGCCCTGTTTCCATGCTGATCTGTATGCGTTTGTAAAAACGGATTAAACTTCGCAATAAGTTCCAGAATACCCAGGTAGTTACCGCTGTGAACCGAACCGATCAGTTCATACTCACCACGAAAGGGAAGCCCTCTTTCACAAAGGAATTTAGTTGTTTCCACGATTCTTCTAAGAACCTGAATCCAGTAATCCTTATCAGACTGCATTTGTTGCCTTAGTTCTTTGTCGATTAAGCCCTTGCTGGCCGAGTGGTATACGCTGTCACGTTCTGGATATGTATCACTGAATTCTCATGCGCAGCTAAATCTCTAGATACATGTGGCCAGTCTGAATATCCAGAGATAAGTGAAGTAGTTTTTTTCTTGTCACTAAACAATACATAAACTCCGCAACAAATTGTTCTTTTTGATGGTGAATAAAGGAGCCACACACTAGGAATTTTTTCACCATTAGCCAATTTTCTAGAGAACAGTTCTGGAGAGAAACCTCGTTGTTCTTTCCCACAATCCTTATATGACAGCCGGAAATGTGCTTTTTGGTTTTTAAAAGAATCCAGTCCTTTGTCGATTACCTACCGTCTCAGATCTTCGCTGACAGGTGTTGCCTGTACTGAAAAATTGCAGTTGTCTTGTCAACACTAGTTTCTTCACTGACGTGTGCACTTTCACTTGGCACAGGTGCATTGGTTTCGGTATTTGCAGTGATGAGAGCATCGGCAGCCACACTCGTTGCTCCAGCTTCATCGCCTCCAAGAACAATTAAGGATGACTCGCTGAAGCGGCTGGTAACTTCAGAATCTACGAAAAAAAGGAACAAAATTGTAATCCTAATGCAGCATACATCTGTCAGCGTCTCACATGTGAGATACCAGTCCATAGCAAACAATTTTTTGCATTGACCCAGAGTCTCATATATGAGACGGAAGAAACAATTGCTAAAATGCAAGTATTTGTTCGTAATTTGTTTTCAATGAATTCATTGGCATAGTTTATAAAATAAATAATCTATTTCACTGCTAATTGTGGATTGAAGAATATTGGGACTGAAAAAATAACATTTATCATTAACTAACAAATATTAATATTTTCTTTTGTAGAAAATCTAAATAAAAAAAAAAAAGAAAAATGAATACGCTGAACATTTCTTCCAGTTCAGTCACTCATTGTGCAGTGGTATGGCATTCTTGAATACAAGTTCCAGTACAAAGTCCAACTTCTTGTAACTCGCGATCTACTTCGGTGTCCCGCATTAGTTTTCTTTTCAACTCATTGTTCATACAAAAATTACATTGAAGAGAACATGCAAACACAGGTCTACAAACTCTTCAGGAAAGCATCACCAACAAAAGAAATACTGAATGACTTAGCTAAAATGAGAATGTTGCTACAATCAGCCTACCCTTGGTAGCTATCGTGTTAAAATTTGGAACAAATAACGTATGTTTCGACAAATAAAAAAATGAAAATCTTCTTGCCTGAAGAACATACATCCGCCGCATCTGTAATAACGTCTAAGTTCAGGGCCGTAACTAGAAAGGGGGGGGGGGGGGCAGACGGGGCATGTGCCCCGGGCGCCGGCTTGGAGACACGGGACGCCGAAAAAAGCGAAGAAATATACCCTTGCCCCAGGTGAAAGGAGGGCTAGTTCCGGCCCTGTCTATATTGATTGGAAGTGTTGATCCATTTCTTGTTTTAGCATCGTCAGATGAAAAAAAATTAAGAGGCTGCTCTGGTTCCTTGATTCTGTCTCCAGTCTTTTGCCTTTCGCTTATTTGTTCCACTTTCATAAATACCCTTCATCTCTAATGGAATTCCAAAGGACCTTCTTCATTTGCTTTTTCTTAATTATAAATTACAGTCCATAAAACTCTGCTCCGAATCCCTATTTGGCTTTATCCAACACCGAAACCAAAACCTTCCGCGCTTTTGCGCTTGAGTCACATCTGCTTCGATTTCATCAAAATAGGGGTGAGGGGAGAAAGAAAGATGAGGGAATGTTTCTTTTATCAGGGTTGGTTTAGCGTGGGTGCTTGAAACAGGTTTTCGGAAAGTGCCCATCCCAGCTTATCACCCCTTTGCAGAGTAGTAATTTAGGTGTCTCATAATGAAAAATGTTACCTTATCTTTATGATGGGGGCTCTATCTCAACATTTTCAAAAAGGTCTCTAAATTATCTAGGAGTGACTCATGTCAATTTTTAAAACTTTTATGTTGAACTTCTTTTTTAGTAATTTTTAAACTTTTGTGTTGAAATGTATTTTTAGTAATTTTTAAAAAGTCTTTGGGGCCCCCTTGGTCGCGGGGCCCTGGAGCGATCGCTCCAACCGCTCTGCCCTTAATGCAGCCCTGGTGGTGACACGCCAAGGGATTGACGTTCTACGTAGAAAATAGAGATATTGACAATATTATCTTACAAGAAACTATTTTTAACTTATATACCTAAAAAGAAAGGACAATTAACTTTTTAATTTAATGATTAATAACTTAAGCAAAATTGCCGCGGAATAAATAAAAAAAAAAGCAACGAATTATAACAAAAGAAAACAAAAAACAATACAACTTAACAAGAAGAGAGGAACTAACCCTAAATTTATCAAGAAATTAAATTACCTAGCGGAGACTTCCACTCGACAACACACCTCCATTTTTTTGGCCAGTTATCACTAAAAATTATGGATTAAAGTAATTGTTTTGGCTTTCCTAATTCTGAATTGGATAAATTACAGGAATTTTAAGCAGATCAAAAATACTGGAAAGATATTATGGTTTTCTCAGCTGATTGAAACTAGTACACTCTTATACATATAATTTGAAAATGATTGTTTTTAAAACAAACAAAAAAAAAAAAATAATTTTCATAGTTAAGTAGGCTATTTTCTGAGCTAAGCTTAATTGTCATTTCAGGTTCATTGATGTAGCAAAACTCAGGTTTTTAGTTTTTTCGGATAGCACTTTTCTTAGCCTCACGATCAATGTAATGTAAGAAAGGTTACTTACAGAAGTTTCGGTGCATCAAGATTACTGTTCGGGGCCCCTTAAGCATTTCTCTGGAATTGGAACGACTCCTTGAGCAGGGAAACGAAGAACCGATTTTTTTGTTTTCTTTGATTTTATGCTGGTTCACAAGAATAAGAACTCTGTTAGTTCATAGGGGTAGTTGCCGTGACGTTACACAAATTAACAGAAAATAGCCAATCATTAAATATGGGGTATGATTCTAATTATTGACGTAGGACAACGAATTGACATGTTGACCTCCGAGGGAAAAAGCAAAAGACTGAATTTATGAGAATAAGAATAAATACAATTCTCACGGGAACATAATAGATGAAAATGGAAACTTCAGAAAAACGGTGAAAATTAAAATATAAAATAATCGGATTATGAATACAAATAATGATTTCTTTTCCAATAAACAAGGATTTACAGAAGAAAACAAGATAAGAGGGGGCATAAAAAAATAAGCTAAAATGTGGGCTGAAGGCTGCAAACTACTCACGAAAGAAAAAGAAAAAAAGTTAAAATAAAACCGTGACAACACCAACATTTACTTTTCCAGCTTTAGAAATGAAGTTTAGAAAAAAGTTTAGAAAAAATTTGCTCTATGCAAACATTGTAAAGCAGAAATATCTCTATGCATACTGTTAAAGTAGAAAAGTAGTTTAAATAAAATATAGACTTAATCATTAAAAAAAGCCTCGAAGTGATAGGCTAATTCATATATTTTTTTTCGGTCAAGACCTGAGTCCGAGCCCCTTTGATGGCCGGATCCCGGTGCTGAGGAACCAACTGACCCCCTCTTGTGAGGGCCCTGGTTTCAATGCAATTTTGATAAGATAAAAGCAAGAATTTGTTGAAGGAAAAAAAATGACCAATACACAAGGTGGCCGACACTTTGAAATGACACTATTCAATGCCATCTGTAGCTCGATCGAACAACCGGAATGGCACCAAATTTGGTAAGGAGAATAATGAAGACATGGGAAGGAGGATTCCGCGAGAAAAAAATAGTTCCAGAAGTCACCGATAAGGGGAAATGTCGTGCTGTTGTAGCCTACGTAGCCGGGAATTTGCATGCAACGCAGGTAAAAGCCTTTCATGAATATTCTCGTAGGCTACAGCAGCGCCAGTAACTCGGGCTATAAAAGGATGGGAAAACTTCAGAAATACCAGTTCTACGCTACCTGAGCGTGCATTATTTGTGAAGTTATTTCACCTTCACCAGTCCAACGCAGCAGCCGCTCTTTGTGAGTTTAGAACCCGTCAGAACCTGCGTAAAGGTCCGCTAAAGGTAACGCATTGAAATCGATGATTAAGAAGTTTGAAGAAACGTATCGCTAGCAGTTCGGTCTGGCAGAGGAAGGAAACCAGTGCCAGAACCCACAATTACAGACGTTGCAACTGCGATCTTCGAATGCAGAGAGAGGTCCTTTGCTGATAGTAGCAGCGCTCGTGGACTATTTGTGTAAATAGTCAGTGGAAATGTATCCACTTCTATTTATACAAGATCAGCTGGATACAGGAACTCGAACACAACGATTATGGTAGGCGACTGACGTTTGTTTTTATGTTTCTTACCAGAATGGAAGACGATGCTTGTCCTCGGAGAATTCTGTGGGTAGATGAGGCCCATTTTTATCTGGATGGGACTGTCATCACCCAAAATTGTTGTATTTCGGCATCCAAACCATTCCATGCGTTTCAGGAAATTTCATTAAATTCACCCAAAAAATCACTGTTTGGTGTGCTTCACAGCAGATTTCATGTAGGACCATTCTTTTTTGAGAACATTACTCCGACAGGACCAGTAACCTGTTCCATTACTGCACAGAAATATCGCGATATGTTGAACAGTTTCGCAATTCCACAACTTCAGCAAAGACAATGTCTGGACGAATAATTTTTATGCAAGATGGAGCATCACCACACATTGCTCGATCGGTACAGCAGCTTCTACGGCATCACTTCACAAACGAAAGAGTCATCAGTCGCTTCTTATAGTTTTCATGCCCGCTTCGTTCCTCAGATTTAACTCCAAGGTCTGTCTTGGCGGGGGCCCGAACTTAACTACAGTAGAGTCCCGATTATCCGAGTTAATGTGGACCAAGACTAACTCGGATAACCGAAAAACTCGGTTAAAGCGAAAATTGTAAATAAAATAAATCGTGTAAGTCTAAATGTATATTGTAACAAATACAAGAGTTATACAGATACACCACATGCAATTCATATTGTTACGATAACTAAAGAGTTTGTAGAGGTATTAAATTGTAACGTATAATTTAATTAGTAATATTTATATTATCAAATTTTTTTGTGCTTGAAAAGAAATTTATTTTTTTTCTTATCGAGAAGCAAATTCAAATTGGTAATTTGAATTATGTAAATGAGCCTCGTTACGTAACGAGAGGGAGTGATATATAAAGAGCTGCGGAGCCTCACTCTGGGTCGGTCTATCTAGTCTATCTCTCTAAAAAGGCTACTATGAACTAAGACTAGGATCCAACCTGAACTAAGAGAACTAAAAGAACCATGAGGGTAAACTAGAATGCAACTATGAATGTTATTAGAATTTTACTAAGACTAGGATTTTGTTAGCAACTAGAACTAAGACCAGAACTATAAAATGCTACTATACTAAAACTAAGATGTTACTATTAGAAGAACTAAAACTAAGAAACTAATCTGAGATTACTAGAAGATAATTCTACTAGGAAGATTACTTAAACTATTTACGATTTGAACTATTAGAATTATTAGAAGTGAGCTGAACCCGAGAATACGAAGGAATTACTCAAGAGACGAACTGAAGTTTGAATGCAGAAGAATTCCTTATCCTTTGATAGCGGAGATTAATCGGAGACGAATAATTTCACACAAGTGAAAAGCTAAAAGCCATTCAACGTCTAAGCGCCGTAAGAAGTCAAACCATTGCCGATAAGAAGCAGATGACAAGTGCGAAGGCATCATGGGAATGTTCTCAACGGGAAGAGAAACATCTGACT
>JAFIDM010009631.1:153903800-153919649 GCA_023159025.1 Thereuonema tuberculata
TCAAAATGCATTATAAAACAAAACATTGTACAGATTTTAATGATAATGGTGTCATTGTAAAGTAAAAACATTAGGCTTTCAAAAAAAATGTTTTTTGAAAATCGGTTAAGCCATTTAAAAAGCATACTTCTTTTTTGTGCGCTCTGAAGGGGTGAGTCGATTTAGTTGCACGCAAGTGCAAATTAGTTGCACGCGAGTATAAATTTCATCAAGAATCTATTTTGGTGCTCGACAATTACAATGATAATGTACATCCTGGAGAGGTGATATGCAGAACGAAGATTGCTCTCACAAAGGTACCATCTCCGTTCTGCGTATCACCTCTCCAAGATGTACGTTACCATTGTAATTGTGGAGCACCCAAATGAGATTCTTGATGAAATTTATACTATTTACATTACAGAGGCTCTTCATTCCAATTCCAGATTATATCAAACAAGAAAAGTAATCTGTAGTAGCCTTTCAGCTGTAAAATATTCTGCAAAAGAGACGCTTGAAGTATTCTATATACAAACAGTAGATAATTAATGGAATGGAAAAAAAAATTGTGCTCGTTCTCAAACGGTCACCAGATGTGTTGTTTCTTTATTGCCATTATTTTGAAATCTTGTTTTCCACTGTTCTATGATCTTGTAGAGTTTAAAGTATTCATTTGTGGCCTAAAAAGTATGTTTCTTTGGTAACTTTTCTTCCAACTGCGTTTCCTGAAAACCATAGTTTAATACTATCATTGTTCCCAAAGGTATCTCTTTGTAATTTTGTTCCTTGGAAAGATTGAACTTCCTGGAAAAAGTTCACGTGATGAGTTTCGTGAATCTTTCAAATCATTTTTATAAATAATCTATGCCATCGTTATTATAAATAAATAAAAAAAAAACCGCCAAAAAACTGTCATCCCGCTTGCGGAATGTAAATATAAGCGAGGGTAATTTTTGAAGGTTTTATACAAATATAAAGTGGGGAGAGCAAAATTATTATTTTCAGTTTTTCTTTTTGTAAATATTACAATTGTATAATGTTTAGGGGGAAAAAAAACAAAACAATCAAACCCAACAGATGTAGTATAATTCGCATTCAAATTCAAACTTCTCTTTTCAGTACTATTTGTTTCCATTTAGCCATAAAAATATGAATATTTGAATAAAATTCGAATCAAAATTAAAAAATAGTATTTATTTGCTTAGAGTATGTCATGTTTACTATAACCGGAGCTACACCTTCATTATTGTTCGTTAAAACTTCAAGTTATTAAGGATTGCAATAATGAGATGTTGTCCCGTTAAAGCATTGTCAAAGATAATGATTCCTGATGCATTGCTTCGTATTGCATGACTGAAGCTATTTTTCAAAACAATACTTTGCGTGCGTTTCAAAATTGCAATTGGTTAGTGATGAGGCTTAGATGGAAATTTTTACTGGAAAGTTCTAAAAAAAAAGAAGCTAAAATGCTTTCTTAGTCCTTCGAAAATATGACGAGAAGTGTGTAGATATAGTCTCAATAATGTTACCAATATTCCTAATCTGGCTGCTTCTTACGATAGGGTCGTCATCTACCTCAAATAAATGATCGGAGTTACTGATTCAAGATGTCAGAAGGTAATAAATGATTTTTGAATATTAAGGCTTTAACATAATTAAATATTCATCAACTGATTTGATTTCCAAGTTAAATTTTCAATTTCTTATTTTGATCAAGAAATCTATAAGAAATCTTAAACCGAAATAACTCCATTTTTGCAAACTCGAATTATTAACATCTTCTAAGATTTGAAGCTTCGTTAAAACTTTAAATTCTTCTTTTCGACGTTGTCTTTCGATAATTAAAAAGAACTGCGCAAATGTTTAAATACTATTCTTAACAAGGATGAATTTAATATAAAAATCGAGACTTTATACTATCATGAAATTTCATTCAACACATTAAAGAAATAGGACTGATATCTTCAGGACCTGAAGAGTAGAAATAAAGTAATGGATATTAAGTAATGAATAAGATTAAGTAATGGATAATAAAGCTCGTGGATATAAGAAGAGGAATGATATGATGCACTATCTAAATTCATTTCGTGATTTAAAATTACATTTTTATTGACGAGTTATCATTTAGGCATTTATTTCTGTCACATTATACATTTAATAGTTTTCCAAATCTTGTTTTCACCTTTGCAGATAGTTTACGTAACATAGTTTTTGTTGCTATATCTTTTCTCTGATTTCTTTATTGTTCTGTCAATATAGGCAAACGGCTATCTAAAATTTCGTATATAACACATCAACAGTTCATAGCGATTTTAATTACTTTAAATTTAATATCACACCAATATTGTACAGATCTTTTTTTTATTATTACTATTATTTTATTATTATTATTATTATTATTTTGATTAAAACTTTATAGGTAAAGAAAATTTCTTACTTCAAATTATTGCAGTTTTGTTATCATTTTGAATGTGAAAATGGACGTAATATATTCACTAGTATAATAGGATCTCTATTATACAGACCCTAGGAATAAACAATACACAGCAGATAGAGAGAAGGAGGAGATATATACAGGAAATAAAGGAAATATCGATGGCAGCTTTCGAATTCGAACCCATATTCAAATATATCAGCCAAGTTAGTAGATCTCCTAAACCACTTACTTATGCCTGAATGTACTGCTATATTTTAAAGAGAAAACAGTTTGGCAAAGGGAAGATCATGTTAATCAACATTGTTACTAATACGAAACTGATATTTCAACGTAAATGAATTATCCTTACAACATAGCGTTGTGGTCTAGGCAGCGGTCTCCCACGAGACTGATGTGTCGGACCGGCTGATGTTCGAATTCCGGCGCTGACATGGATATTTATTTCTTTTCGTTTCCTATATTTGTCTGCTTCTTCTTCACTTTCTCTTCCGGTTTGTAGCCATTCCATAATGGTTTCCTGAGGAAGGCCTGGAAACCCCCTCAGTATTGTGTTCCAAAAACCCATAGCAGTAGATATAACATTGTAAATCCCAACTCACCTGGTCAGTGTGGGAGATTAAACCAATACCCAGTGTCGGAGATTAAATCAATACCCCCGAGGGATATATATGCAGAAATGGCTACAGAAAAGAAGAAGAAAAAATGGAATTATATAAAGTAAATAAAGTGAGGCAATGTTGGATAAATGCTGTGAAAGATAAAATGACACGATTTGTTCGTGTTGAAAGTTGTGAATATAATACCAGAATTGTCAAGGGAGATTGAAAGATGATGATTTTGGAAAACAAAGGTTGTACCTCCTTTCCTCAGAGCTCGAAGATAGCACTAAAATTCTGTCTACAAGATGAGCTAACATTATCTGCATTATTGTTTAATATTCTTATATAAAATTGGCTTCCATATGTAAAGTGGTTTTGCAGCAAAGATAAAGTATGAAGGATGTAATGATAAGGTCCCCCTTTTTCAGAAACAATTTTATGAGAAAGTACGAGAAGTCAAACAGTTATATCTCTTGAAATTCCCTCTATTCTCTTGTTCTTTCTTATTATCTGGTTATTCTTGTGAATTGTCTGTGAGATGTATGTTTATCACCAAAGAATATTAACATTAGATTCCCATTGTACAATTGAATGTTGAGTCTCCTTCATGTGCGCCTTGATTTCTTCAGGAGGATTTTCATGCATCGAACATCCAAACATCTTCAGAAATGTTTGAGCCAATTCCTTCTCATCCGATGGAGAAGGGAACGAAATGATAATGATGAATTCTTTCTTTGCTGTAGTTTCTAAAGGCGTAAAAATAATAAATACGAATGGGCTTCTCAGTGTCTCCTTGTAAATGACAATTTTTCAGCTTTTATCTGCTCGACTCCTGATTCACCTCATCTAATTCTAAGCTATTTCTTAGCTTAAAATTATATGAATATTATATGAATATGAATAGATTATATGAATATGAATTTATTTCAATTCAAATCGAAGCAGAGCCTTAATTATATCATAAGCATTAACCACGATAGTAATTCATTTGTTTCCCATTCATAGAAATTGTTTCACTTTTATTATTTTTCATATGAGGATTTTAACAACTTTATGTCCGCAGGATTAGAAATGATTTCACAACTGATACTTTGCCGCATATTTACTGATGAAGAGTTTTAAAATTAATATTTAAACCTCCTGTACGACCTTTAGTTTATATCGTAAATTACATTTTTGTCTAATGATGTTAATGCTTATTTTTCACGTACACATGTTTTTCACATTCCCCAATACCTCCTATATTTATTCGATATTTACATTTTTTCATAGTAAATTGTAGACAGAAAAAAATCGGTTTCGATCACTGGATGGGCTCTAGAATCCCATTCTTGGTACGTTAGATGGGTACCGATGTTTCCTTCTCGAAGAAGGGCGAGTATCGGACTGGCCTCCGGCCTCCATTTTCTGTATTAGGTTACTATTCACAGTGGCATCTATCTCCCGGGCCATCCATCTTAATTCAGGATAAAGATGTGTTATTTAAACACTTTAAATTTCAAATTAAAGCTATGCATGAAGGCCTTATATGTATGAAGGCTATATTAATTAAGTTCTGAATCTTAATTCAGAAGGACACAATAGGGAAGAGAAGACATTTTTTAAGAACAGTTTCCAACATGAGACACTTGTTAATACATAACTCAGTTATTTTATTATACATTTATGGCTCAGGCAAATTTATTGAATCCGTAAGGCCTATGGATAATAAAGTAATAGAAAACAAAGCTGGGTTTATAGATATGAAAAATGGCAGGAATAAGAATTGTTTCTTTTGAACTTTCGTCAATTGTAATAATGGCAGATTTATTGTATAGCAATTGAACAAAGTAACAAAATTAATCAAAAATATTTACTGCGAAAGAAGATCTCCAGTCAATATATTCTGTCGCCTGTGTATTATAGAATACAAGGGAAAGCCATTAATTAAAAGCAATTTCGGTGTAATGAACACAAAATCAATGTTTCTCTGAAATTTGCTGGATGATATTAGAAAGCAGTGTTCTGAGTATATATTACGTGCTCTTGTTGGCAATACTGGTATCTGCGCATGCGCAATGTAGTATCAAAGATGGCCGCCCACTGTCGGAGTGCACAGGCGAGAAGTAGCGAGCTGTTATATGTTTTTTTGTGGTCCGAAAGTGTTAAAACGAGTGAAATTTAAGAAGGATGCCCATAAAAACAAAACGATGAGATTTTCTTTCAAAAGGCGTTTTGCTACCCTACAACAATCCACGGCGTCACACAGCTGCTCACACGACTCTGACAATTGCATCCCTGAAATTCGAAGTGTTGGAACATCCGCCATATAGTCCGGACTTAGCTCCGACGGATTACACTAGGCAACAGTGAAAATGTATCTTGAACAAAACCATTTGATCTTTACTAAATTGAACATGCTTATCACGAAATTGACCATGAAAATCTCAGATTAGCTCTAAGTTTCATAGGTATGGTAGAGGGTTTCAGAATCTATTAGTGCTAAGAATTCACTTTGCCCGTCCTGAAATTGCCGTGATAATCCCACATACGTTAAACAGCATAGCGTTTCTAACCCTTTACTTCACATCATACAGTGTTGGAAGCCTTTTTTTATCCACAGTGTCCAGCAACAGAGAAGGGGAATATGTTGCATATGGTGTGCCACAGGTCTTTGTTCGGGGTTGAATCGTAAAAGATCGTCAATGGGCTTTGATATTCCGATGATCTGGAGAGAACCATTAAACCACGTAAATGATTGTTATTTTTGCATGACAACTCCCTTAAAACATGGTATTTCAAAGAAGAAAAAGTCAGCATTGACGTATCCTAACATAAGATCAGCTATGCGTCCAGTGCCTCATGGAGATGGACTACCTGTTCCCAACCCACGTGATTCTTATACAGTTAGTGACGAGGACAGCAGTGATTCTAATGCTACTTCATCACCTTCTAAACCGAGTACATCGAAAGATCCTGATTTCCAGTGTAATGAGGAGTCAACACAGCAACACAAAGTAAGTGTGAGTTGAATGATCTGGTAAGAGATTTGGAATTGACTAAAGGTAAAAAAGAACTGTTGGCATCTAGATTGCAGCAATGGAATTGTCTTGACCAATCGGTAAATGTCAGTGTGTTCCGTGAACGCCACACTCCATTCCTACCGTTTTCCACCAAACAAGATAACTTGGTATTTTGCAGTGATATTAAGGGTCTCATGACAGCTCTGAAATTGACTGTAAAAGTGATGAATGGAGATTGTTCATAGATTCATCAAAGTTAAGTCTAAAGGCTGTTCTTCTTCACAATGGTAACTTGTTTCCATCTGTACCAATTGGTTATGCAGCCTACATGAAGGAAACCTATGACAATATGAAGCAACTGTTATGAAGAGTAAACTATGAGAAGTTTAAGTGGCACATTTCCGGTGATCTGAAAGTCATTGCCGTATTACTTGGCTTGCAACAGGGTTACACCAAATTCTCTTGCTTTTTGTGTATGTGGTACAGTCGTGCCAGGGCATGCCACTACAAACAGAAGAATGGCCTTTGCGTCAATCACTTGAACCTGGAAAAGATAATGTTATTAACAAAACACTTGAAGAATCCAGAATTGTTGGCAGATTACTTTTGGACACTCATCAGAGAGTCACCAGCAACAGAATACAAACGGCAGGCAAAGCGATTGTGCCTTCAGAGACATTCCTCCGAGGGGAAACATTAAGGTAAATACATGCATTATGCTTTTATGGATAATTATGATAAGTTGAGATATCTAAAAAAACTAGAGCTAAACATGCATTTTAATGGCCATTTTCATGTTTATCACACTCGAGATCATCAAGATCAACTATTTTCATCAAAGATATAGAGAAAAATTTAATTTTGTTGCCTAGTGTTATCATTTCTTTAGGCCTTTAAAGCAGCACATTCGCGGCAAGAAATTTTCTAATGGTGCAGAAGTAATCTTGGCTGCACACAAGTTCACAATCAGTTCTTGCGATGGGATCCAAAAGCTTGCGACCCGATGGATTAAATGCTTTAAAAAGGAGGGTGACTACATAGAAAAGTAAGGTATGTATATGCTCTCCATGCCAACTTAATAAAATCTTATACCGAAATTACCTTTACTTAATGACTTTCCCTCAAATATATTAAATATACGGGGTAAAAACTAACAAACGAATAAACATTTTTATTGATCCTTCGTTCCTTTTCAACGAACCTTGTTAACACCTAAACTTATTTGTGAAATTATTAATTTGTCATAAATTTTTTAAGCAAATGAAATTAAGTTAAAACTCAAAGAGTATCCCCTGTTTTCTTTATTAATTTTATAATATGCTTAAACAAGGGTTTATTGATAATCAATTCTAAAACTCCAGGCTTCACAATTTAAAAAAATATCTGCAAACTAGGCTACACTTATCAACAATTGTTATCGCGTAGTTAGTCATAGATACAGATCAATAATTTTATTCTTAAATTGAAAGGAATTTTACTTTAAAGAAACGATTGGTTCTTGGAACAGAGGAATTACTGAAACGAGCATATCTCTACTGTAATTTGTTTGCTCCAGTTAGTAAATAAAAATGGATTTCAGATGTTGATTTTGAATTAGATTGTTCCATTATTAGACTTTGAGAATGAACTCTATGAATTGAGAAATCTAATTCAATAGTTTTTAAAGTACAGTTTCTGTAGAAAAAAAAGAAGTAATTAAAGCACATCGACTGCAGTTAAGGAAATTAAAAATATAGAAAAGTAATTTAGTTTTCTTTATCACCCCGTTTGTTAGCCCCATTTTTAGGGCTCGTACAATAGGCGTACGGCCGCGGTACTAGTGGGTATATCCATGGTCTATTAAGTAACAAATGTCGTTTAGGCAAAACCTTGTGATTAAGGTAACGGCTACTGTGAGGCTAATACGTCTGACCTAGGTTCGAATCCCGGCGACGACATAGATGTGTCTTTCTTTTGTGTTTCTACGGGTATAATGTGAGATGCCTTTTATAGTGTACACTTGGCAACGATTCTTCGGCTAAATACTTCAGTTTCTGCCTTTTGTTGAGACCAAAAGGTGTTAGTGCCAAGAGACAGGGCATGGAAAAAAATCTTATTAAATAATAGCACAGACATTCAGTAATTGATATGTCCCAATTCTTAAGGCAAACTGATAGTTAAATATTTGGATTTGTTATTTTTAATATATTTTAAAAGCGTTTATTGGCATTAAGACAAGTTAATTAACACGTTTTTATTAGTTCACTTTCTTTCTTGTCTGTTTGTTCGGTACAAATTTTGTAATTGATTTTAAACTAACTTCTCAATGAGCTAGCGATTTGAAACTTTAAATATAGCTCAGAAATGGAAGATAAAGCAATATTAACTCGTTTTCTTGACTGTCTGTTCGTTAGGGAACCCTAATTCTTCGGATAACAGGTCGGTGCCGCACGGATCGTCTGCTCTGTGTTTGCAAGGGAGCGGCATTTTTTTTCTTTTAATCTATCGTGTTTAAAATTTAAATTCGTCTTAAATGTTTAAAATCGATTGAAAAATTGCATACACACAAGACTAAAAAGCAGAAAATAATTATTTAAAAAAAATATTTTTTTTAATATACCACGTTTTTTAAGTCGGACTAAAAAGTATAAAATAATTACTATAAAAAGTATAACGAAAAACGTGGGGCGCAAGATAATATACTGTTTGTCTAGCATAACTTGAGCCTTAGCCACGCCTCTTCAAACGGAGAAGATATTTCCCAATAGGGGTGAGGGTTGTAAAAGAAAAATTTTGGAAAAAAAAAAAAAAACAAGATTAGGAAATTTTTTTAAAAAATATTTACTATTAAAAAAAAAATATTTATAAAATAATTACGAATAACATTTATAATTTGAGAATATTGAGTATATTTAACTATATTGCCAGTGGTCTTAATTTGTATATTTGTAAATGTTCTGAGGATCTTTACGGGATTGTTTTTAAACAAGCTTTTTTTTTTTTTTTTTGATTGATGATTACATTTATTTCTGGCAAAAAGTCAAGAATTAGTGTTTGTAATTTCATTAAGAACAGTTACGATCTTTCATTATTAAAAATTTAAATCATCACCTGCAATATTGTTGTTCATTCTAACAATTTTATTTTGGTGTTTTGATTGACTATTATTATTACAAACAATATTATATTATTTTAGTTTTGTTTTCATTTCCATTATATCAAAACTTGCATTGTAATTCATGCAGTTATTATTATTATTGTCAATCTAATTCTATTTTGAATCTTTTAGTGCAAGTGCCAATGTTCTTAATTTGGATATTTGTAAATGTTCTGTGGAACTTTACGGAATTGTTTTTAAACAAGTTTTGCTTTTTTTTTTAACTGTCAGCAGTTAATTGTTAAATAAAACATTATTACCATGAAGTGTATATCTTTATTACTTACATTAATTAATATAATTTATATATAATTACGATTTTTCATAATTTAAATGAATAAGAAACAGTATAAATATAACAGTTCTTAAATAGCAAATCAGTTTTATACATCGTTACAGTTAAAATATAACCTAGTTATTATTATAAGTAAGAAAAATAGATATATAATGTCGTATTTTATATCATCAATTCCTCTGTTATAACCAAGAAACAAAATCTGTGCATTTCCCCTGAAAATGGAAAACTATCACACTGACCCCTCAAATCACTTCTTGAACTCTTCGCCTACCACGTGACATAGGCGTAGCTAAGGCTCAAGTTATGCTAGACAAACAGTACACTCCATCCATACCATCTCAATTATCTATTGCATGCGCCCCACGTTTTTCGTTATACTTTTTATATTTTTTATATTAATTATTTTATACTTTTTAGTCCGTCTTAAAAATATGGTATATTAAAAAACATTTTTTTTTAGATAATTATTTTGTTCTTTAAGAAATGCCAGGGAAAATTTTGATAACCGTATTTAGATGGGGCGGGGGTGTTATTCTAATGTTTTTTTTTAATTTGTTAAGAAACATTCACTTTATTCACAAAGTTAAAACCTATTTAACTTTGTACAACTTTTGAATGTTTTCGTTTTCCTATGTGAAGATTGTAGCAGATTCTATAAATCACAAAAATACATTGATTTCCGCTGAATAAATTGAAGTCTGTTGTTTCTTTATTTAATTTCTTCATTATTTTATCTATTATTACATTCGATAGCAAGGACATTGTGTGGAATTTTAACTAGAGGAAGATATTATAATTATTCATTGAATGTAGGCTACGATATAAAACAATTTAAAATAGCAGAAATAACCTTTTTTGTCAACTATTGTTTTATATTTGCAATTATCATTGATTCGACATTTTTGAAAAACTATTTTAAAATTAGATCCCAAATTTACTTAAATGATGCTACAGAAGGCTTTCTATTTAATCAAAAATAAATAAATAAAAGATTAAAATATGTTATTTGATGTGACAAAGTTTTTAGTTATCTGTTAATTTTTATAGTTAATTTTTACATTTAAGATTTGGAAAAATTACTTTTGACAGGATTAAAAAAAAATGCAGATTTTTTTTTACCAATTAAAATTTATCAATTACAATTTATTTAAAGTGTTTTTTAGTATTTGCTGCTTTTAGAGGATTTATTATAGTTATCAAATAAAATGAAAGCAATAACTTCATCCTCACTGCAACATTGACGGAAGTATCTTTTCCGACAAGTCGATATCATCTCGCACAAAATGTCAAGCAGCTACACCTAGCGATTACTTTCAAAAACACCGCCGGCAATGTCATATTGGGCAAGCACTGCCATGGCAACTAAATATCATTAAAGCAATACCAGATGGCTCTTGAAGCTATTTTGAGAAATTCTGCGGGTCTTGCTTGCAGTAAAATATTACATTGCTTTGCCGCTAACCACGATATTTTTATCACTGACATTAATTTCAAGTATAAGTTAAAGACATTAAGGAAGAAGTACAGAGAAAAGTAGAAGTCTTTACCATACCTGGGCAATCTAACATATAATGATAAAGTGGTCACATAACAAGTGACCACTACACTGCTGGTCATTTAAAGTTTAACACTATGAAAGACAAGAGCTATCAAAGACATATTTATTTTACAGATAACTTATGGTACAAGGGTGAAATGATTACAATTACAGCTCGGTGCAACTTGTGGAACGTAAAGAAATCAGTATCTCGTGTAGCTACCATGGGCGGCAATAATGTCTGCTACACGGCCCGGCGTACAGAGGATGAGACGTTGGAAGAGCGTTGTGCGATCATGGACCAGACGTGTTCAGTAGGCGACAGATCCGGTGAACGCATGGGTCACAGAAACTAAACATGGCGGCCATCCATGAATTGTTTGACGTTGCGTACTACGAGCGGTCGCGCATTGTCCTGTTGGTAAGTGGCCCAGACAGGACCTGAAGTTAAGGGACAACAACAGCCTGTAACACCTCAGGGATTAACGGTGGCTATTCAATGTACCGGGAATGAGTATTAGGAATGCGTACCAGATACGAATGCGACCGTCATGGTGCTACAGACAGAAGCGGGATTCGCCGGAAACACGATGCCATTCATCCCTCCGTGCGCGACGTTTTAGGAACCATTGCAGCCGCAAACGCCTGTGATGTAGACAAAGGTAGCCGAAGCAAACTCAAAATTCTCTCATGCTGCAGACGACGTCGATCCGTACGTGTGGAGACATGTGTGTGCTGTGCAACACACCCTAATTCCTGAGCTAGGATTTGTGATGTGGCTGTACAATCCGTAATAGCCATGCACACAAGATGTCTGTCCTCTCGATGGTGTTACGGGGCCGTTGGGATCCTTCACGTTGGTGAGATTCCATATTCACATCACTGTGGCAGCGTTTCGTCCAACACGAGCACCAATTTCTCAGAAAGATAATCTCACATTTCTCCCGCGATCAAAGTCGGAAACCTGCTGGTATCGCTGCCGTATTCTTCAACGAGCATACCAAAGCCGTCTGAACACAAGAATGGTGAGCAACATAATTCCAATACTGCACAGCGGCTCTCTGCCCTCTCTTATACTGCTTCCAGGGGACGTTATTGACTTACATTATTTTCATATGTGCTGAGTTGCTAATCATTTACATGTGCTGCCATGATCTAAGCATCATGCAAATTTCGTGTCGATGGGATGCATCCTTCCTGGTGTTGCACTTTCAATGATCAGCAGTGTATAACTGATCTTGATGCACTATTTCTTGCCATGGCCTACAAAATTTTAATGCCATCAAGCTTACAAAATTTCTTCAATGGGCAAAACCAAATAAAATGATACATAGTTAAATTTAAGATTTAAGTAAATTGTAAGATATATATATATAGAATCGTATCGATCAGAGTAGAACTCTTTATTAATTTCAGATTGCTTATTGCTTAATCTTTTCTTAAAAATGTTTTCTAAGATTCTCGAAACACTATGTTGTACTTCAAACAGCAAATATTGAAATAAAATTATAAGTCCTTATAATTTCAGTAAAAGAAACTAAATTAACGAGCAGATTGTAACATATTAAAACTGTCACAAATATCAGTAAAATTAAATACTACCGACTACTGGTGATGATTAATAGAAATTAATTTTTGAAGCTCCTAAAAATAATTCATTAAACAAATTCATTGATTAAGGCTTACCTGTAAGCCTTTAAAAATCGGAGAGATCTTTGTTTTTGTAACGGCACACAGTGGGCCCGATTCAGTAATCAGGGTGCAAAAAATCCTCCTGCAAAAAATTATTGGGAGTACTAGTCTGAAATTTGGTTTACAGGGGTTTTGGAGGTCGCTGATTTCGAATCTGACATCCTTTGTCCAAAATTCAAATTGGTGGATCCAATATGGCGGCTGAATTTTGATAATTTTCTACTAATTACTTTAAATTTGGTATTTATAGATACTTTTGAAATTACTGTTAGATGTTGTCTTATTCGAATGTAATTATTAATGTAGAATTGGTTTTATATCACTTTAACTTATATGAGTGATAAAAGTGATATAAAACCAATTACCCACAACCAGTTTTGCACTCCAAGATTAGAATTTATATTAAAAGTTAAATTATATTTTCTTAATATAAAGGGAAGTAAGGAGGGGATTGTGGAGACCTTGTTTTCATCTATAATTACAAAGTAATATAATTGATGTTTTTTTGTTATACCCTTCAGAAATAATATTGCTTAGGGAACCAATTTCCATGGTGCAATTGCAGAGGAATGAATTGCACTTTCATCATCAGGGCAAGACAATTTTTTTTTCGTTTTTGTTTTAATTTGAAGTTTCATTTTATATTAGAGATATTAATAAATGTAATAATTGTAATCTTATATTCACATTTATAAAAATCTAAAAAATCAATTTACTCGGTATAAAATAGGCTAATGTTTTCTTTAAAAATCGGATTCATCGGATGTTTCTTCACAAATACTTTTACTGTCATCGTCATCATCTTCATCTTCATCGTCTTCACTATTTTTTTGAGGAAATAATTAAATGTTGTAAGTCTTTTTTTTAATCCATCTGCAAGTTTTCGCACACTTTTGTTTGGCAGTGGGCGAGCTGAAGATATTACTGGGTCTGAAGACAGTAACAGTCTGCAAAATAAATCACTGATATTGAAACTTCTGCTTGATTTTCTACTGAAAAATTGGCGATAGTTCTGGATATCTTTGTTCCTGGCTTCCTGGGCCTCCTCAGACAATTGTCCAAGTGGTAAAATTGCATTCCTTATAATTAAGGAGCTGTGTTGTAATACTTTGTGAACTGTATGTATTAATTCGTACCAGCTATACAGTTTCTTGTAGTGAGTTAAAGTCCTGGTGCAATATGTTTCAAATTGTTCAATGTTAAAATCACTTCCACTAGATAACAAAAATAATATTAGTGAAAACCTTTTAATCAACTCCTCATTTATTCCTGAATATTTGGATGCTGTACTAGGATCAGCAAAAAATCGTCTAGCTGTATTTCCGTCAGTAGTAGAGCCCCAACCTTGCTTTGGGCGATCTGGATTAATATGCATATTTTGTTTTTAAATTCTGAAGCACTATCTCTTTCTGCTGCTTCACTTCAGGATCGTTTTGGTCTCCACGGTTTTTTGTTTTTGTTCCTGCAATAATAAACAAACAAGTAAATTATCTATTTCACCCACTATAAAATATTTTTTATCAAAAACTAGTCGGCTACCCGTCGCTTCGCTCCGGAAGCCTCCCTTATGTAACGGAAAACAATTTTTTATTTATTAGAAAAAAAACACACACACACAAACACACACAAATTACATCAAGGAAACTAAAACTAAAATTTTTTAAAAGCTTTTTTTTAATTTAATTTTTGAGGTCTATATTCTCTCAATCTACGACTGCTTTTAGAATCACCTTGTAAATCATATATCTATGATATATTTTTATTTTTTACAGAGATTAGAATGTAGGCCTAGTGGTCTAATGGCTAAGACGTCTAACTTCTGAGCAGTATTCTACCTAATAGAAATAGTGCATCTTTCTTTCTTGACTATCTTTTTTTTTATTCCTATTGATACTTTTCAGTGGTTTTCGAGTTAGAAATAGTGATGGTTTTGGAGTTACAAATAGTGAGTTTTCAGTATTCTACCTAATGAAATACTGCTTCTTATTTCTTGACACTTTTTTTTTTTTTATTCCAAATGATACTTTTAAGTGGTTTCTGAGTTACAATAGTGTTCAGTATTCTATCTAATAGAAATACTGCTTCTTTCTTTTTTGAGTCTCTTTATTTATTCTAAGTGGCACTTTTCAGTGGCTTTTGTGTTCCAAATATTGATGGTTTCTGAGTTACAGATAGTAATTTTTCAGTATTCTATCTAATAGAAGTGTCGCTTCATTCTTTTTTGACTCTCATTTTAATTATAATTGTCACTTTTCAGTGACGTTTGAGTTACATTTATTGATGGTTTTTGAGTTGCAAATAATGATTTTTTCGGTATTCCACCTCAAAAAAAGAGTGCTTCTCTCTTTCTTGACTCTGTTTTCTTTACTCCAACATCTGGCGTGTACACCCACATATTTTTCAATATCACATAGGATTTGGTTAAGTAAGAATATTTAAAATATTGCAACGTTTCGGCAATTATCGTTCTAATTGTCAGTTTCGAATTACAAATAAACTGACTGATGTGAAATAAATAAACAATCTTGAGATTCAAAAAAAAGATTGAATACATTCCTTATTGATGGGGGAAAGGAAAGGAGATATAAGTCAAAAAACCATATGAAAAGATTTGTAGTCCCTTTGGCCTAATGGATAAGGCATCTGACTTCGGATCAGAAGGTTGCAGGTTCGATTCCTGTCGCGGATGTTTCATTGTAAAAATTATTTCTATTTTCCATTCGCTCAGAAAATTGCGCCGGACAGACAGATAGACAGACAGAGAAATAAAAGATTTTAGTAATATAGATTGTATACATACCCAGTCGATAAGAAATAGCCAGACAAATTCTAAAAATCGAATGTAAGCATGGAGGGGCGAAATGCTAAATTCAAGGCAGCTTCATCTGCAGGCTTAGACTGAGTCCATGATGATGATCCTCTCCCTGTTGCTTACAGATGGGACACTGTATTGTACTAGTGCCTTCAGGACACACAAAGCTTTGCCGTTAATCATCGTAAGCTGCAAAGAAAAGTTTATTTCTGCTGATTCAATCTTCAATGGCTGCAAATCATCAATTTGATTTTGGATATGTTGTTCTTCTGATTTGACGGCTTCTTTGGTTTCCTTAATGAAGCCTTACGGGTCGACAAAAACGTGTAGAGCTTGGGCGTGAATTTTTCCAAACTT
>JAFIDM010009631.1:153942185-153979045 GCA_023159025.1 Thereuonema tuberculata
TTTAGATTAATATTATTAATATGAATCAAAATCACAATAAAATAAGTACTTATCATAAAGAAGAAAACAAAGCATTAAAATAAGCCCCCCCCCCCAAAAAAAAAAAACAAAACAACCTACAGCCACCAAGTTTGAAAAGCTGTCCAAACATCACTATATTACGCCATACATTTAAAAATATATTAAAACAACTGTAAAGAACTGAAAGGAATTCAATTAAAAGCAACATCAAATATCTTGAAACTAGAGAAGGAAGTAGTTCCCAAACTCATATTCATATTTTTTTATAAAGCATATCATTTATACTGACATTTACAAAAGAGCAATTCAGTTCATGATATAGAGGGTAGACGGAAAGTTTCTCCCTCAAGTTTTTTTTATATTATTTTTATTATACCAATTTTTTTTTACAAAAACTCATTTCTACATTTGGATGATTGATTTGGACAGTCATCTGTTCACTTTTTCAGTATTTTGTATGGCGTTTCTGATTATGAAGGCATTCTTCAACTCGTCTGCCAAAACTCTGCGAGCACTGCTATGTCTTCAGGGTTGACTTGAGTTCCATTCCTTGTGAAAACGTCCAATAAGCTGGTCTCTGTTGCATGGACGAGGTTCTTTGAAGACTGCATCCTGTAGTCCAGCCCACAGATGCTATACAAGGTTTAGGTCTGGACAGTTTCCAGGCCAGTCATCCCAAACAACAGGGAATGCTCTCTTCAGAAGCGTCATTGTTTGTTTGGCTGTGTGAGCTGTTACTCCATCTTGCATAAGATCAGCACTATCTGGATTTGGGAAAAGACCATTCTGAACTGCTTGAGCATAGACTGGAATAATCCTATTCCGATAATAATCGCCATTGACGGTCTGTTTTGCATCAACCACATGCAGTTCAGTTTTTCCATAGCCGCAGATGCCACAGCTACCATTATCTTCAATCATTGCTTTGGTCTTTGTACTGACCAATTTTCTCTGGTTCATTTGTACGGATTCGGGCATTTTGTTTGTTGGGCTTTGGTTAAAGCTCTACTAGAGACTCATCTGTAAACAAAATGTGCATCCTTTTCCTCTTTCCTTCAGGGTTGGCATCGCAGAAACCGTCAGACATTCTTCTGTCACAAAATACCTGACGATCAACAATATTTTTTTCTGACAGCATGGGTTTAGTTGGCTGGACATAAGCATGTTTTCCCCAGGATTGTTTCCACAGAGCAGTATACAGAGAAAGTTAAAAATTAATTTAAATAGCAATGTGTATAGTAAATCCATGAAATTGAAGAAAATTAAAATTTGACGACACTATCTTTTTTTATCTTCCTAATTAAAATTTAGTGATAAGATTAATTATTTCTATGTTCTTTCATTAGGTGAAAACGTAAGAATACCTAAAAAAATTATTGAATGATAAATTTTCATTAACTTACCAAGTGCAAGTGTGTTAAATTATAATTTAATGATTTGCTTGAAGAAGTGCACCACCACAACAACACTTGACAGTAGCACACAAACAACTGTTGGAATCTGTTCACAATGATTCAGCTAGTAATGCAGACAAGTACAAAGTTCATACAGCCAGCACCATCTTTTGGTGTAAAGTGGTACTATCTCCACAGAGCATCAAACATCGATGGCTGTTAGTTAAAAAGGGAGGAACTTTCCGTCCACCCTGCTACATAGCGTAATTTTTCCTTGTTAGTGCCGTTGGCCATGAATTGTTGGAGTGTCAATTTCTGTTGTTTCAATAGTAATAGGAGACTTGTTCCTGAATACAGTGGAATAAATAAGTTAGAAAGACAACACTGATTTGCGAAGTTTTTATTTACAATACTCATAGTCTTAGACAGCTTTGTATTGTTATATGAGGAGAACAGAACCTATATGAACCTATATGATTCATTCTCATATAGGTCTTATGAGAGAAGTTAAAAAACAAAACAAAACAAAACCCCAACTACTGTATCTAATACAGTAACTCCTAAAGCCTTTCGAGCGTAGACCTTTCAATTCTGGTGAACGTTTGATCTGCTCTTGGAAATAGACTGTATTTCTTTTATTTTCTTTCTCCTGGAACTGATTTGAATGTGTTCTCTGCCATCTCAGTTTTATTCTGTGTGAGTAATCAAGACACTTAAAAACAAAGGCCCTAAATTAAAAAAATATAAAAGGAAAATATTATTCCTGAACATTACTTGCCTTTTCTAATGATAACAATTCAGATAGTTTCAAAAGAAAATTACAAGATTTAAAAATCGATTTACAAATGTTCTTTAAAACTCAATAAGAATATTTACTCTCTACTCCAAGAAAAGAAATTACAATGGTCGACATAAATTACGACGAAACCATCCAAAGCAATGGTCTGCATATATATTATTTTTTTTTTTTTACTTTGTAGTTTCACAGATTTCCGTTTTCACTGAGCATCCATTTAGGAATAACATCATATGTTTCCACAAAGTCACCATAATTCTCAAGTTGTTTTTATGCCATATTGAACATGGACAGATTGCATAGATTTCTCCCAATCGGGCCTCCCGCTATTAAAGTTGGAAGATTATTAAAAAATGTTGAAAAATGCCTTAAATTTACAACAAATATATTTTTTTCCCCATATGACAGCGATAGAACCACATTGGCCTAGATCAATGAAGTCAATTCTTTCTGCTTTGTACTGCGGGATGCCTTCAAAATTTTCCTCATTGATTTGCAAAGAACGAAAGAAGTCCTACTTTTTCATCGCTATTCAGATTTATTTGATAATCCCAGTGGCTGTTACTGTAGAGAGTGGAGTTTTTCTAGACTGAAACTCATAAAAATATACTAGAGGTCAACAATGACCCAAGAAAGACTTAATTCTTTGGTAATATTGTTAATCGAGAGTAAAGAATTAAAACATCCAAACTTTCATGAGATTTTAGAAGAATGCGAGGAATGAAAATCTCACAAGATTTAATCAGGCAATCGAAGAAGTAAGGGTGTTTGAATGGACTAAATAAATTCATTGATTGAGTTTTTTAAAGAATAAATTGTTCCTTAATGTACCCACCCTCTTTTAATCTATACATTTAGTCCTTTTCACATTCTCATATTAACTAAAGACCATATTGTGATCGATCAATATTTTCATAGTTTTTAATGAAAATAAGTGTTTTCACCTCCTCACTCTCAAGTCCGAAAAAGACATTAAATCTGTTTTTGCTTACCACTATTTCTGAGCCGTTTGAATGGATTCCAATCGGGACCTATGTTTGCTTGGATCGCCCTAATTACCTTTATATCCATACGGTAAAAATCGGGGACCTTCATTCTTCAGTCAGTCGAATTTGGCAACGGTTTCCCTTTCTGAAGACTAGTATGCTGTCCTACGTTACCAAGTTGGAGGAGAATATTGGCTATATTCCTGTGTGGTCGAACAAGGCTCAACCATAACAAGATTCATGATTTTTTTTTTTTAAATGGCTCTATGCTAAGTTGATAATGATTCCTCTAGGTAAGATGTTCTCGTCCATATCCCAAAAGATTCCTGCAGAAGTGGAAGCTTTGCATGTCTTTTTCTGACGAAATCCTGCGATTCATCGATTGTGTCTTGGTTTCCGGTTCGAAGTGGTGCAGTCTTGTTGGGCCACAATGAGACTAACAAAATCACATCCTTCAGTCTTAAAATGTGCAAAAGAACAAATGGTGTTGCTTTGTTCCGTACGTTCAGATATAAGTTGTCAGGTGAACCCACTTTGCTATCTTCGTATAATCCAACTGCTTCAAATGGTTCAACATTAGTTCCCGAATGTTGATCGACAATTCAGCTATCATTTGTCTGCAAATATATGGCTGTAAGTCATGAATTTTGCCACTTTTCAATCCACAATCGCTTAGCTCAGCAACCAACTGTGCTTCAGTTGGCAGCACTGACCCCGCAGACCTCCTGGAACCACTAATGGATGTTTCCCACTGTCTCGTTCTCGTATAATAACTTAAATCACAGCAGTTGTTTCTGACGAATGTGAATAGTTACCGCTATTTTGAATGAATATTATTCTCTTTGCGACTGCGGGAAATTCTGAACTAAACATGACATAATACACTCATTAACAAAAAAAACGACGCACCTAGAAGGAGTTGTCCGATGGAGACAAAAATTGGTGGAGAGGAAGATTATGTATAGAATAGAAAATGATTAAACTTTCAGACAAATTGAATGATTTATTTCAGAGTTACAGAGTTACAAAGTAACGAGCTCAATAAGGTGTTGACCCACCCCTACCCTGAATGCAAGCTGTCACACGACGTGGCATAGAGTAATAAAGCTCCCTGATGGTCTTCTGCGGTATTTCTTGCCAAATTTGCTCCAATTGTCGGGCTAGGTCATCCACATTCCCTGGTGGATGCAGTCGCCTTCCCATCATATCCCAGACATGCTCGATTGGAGAGAGATCTGGGGATCTGGCTGGCCAAGGAAGTGTTTCACAAGCTGCAAGACAGGTCATAGCAACACGTGCCGTATGTGGTCTGGCATTATCTTGCTGAAAAATAAGGCCAGGATACTGCAAAAGGAAGGGTAGCCAAACAGGTCTCAGAATGTCGTCGACGTACCGCTGTGCTGTAAGTGTGCCGCTAATGACGACCAAAGGGGTCCGGCTATCAAGGGAAATGGCACCCCAGACCATAACTCCTGGTTGAGGGCCTGTGTGGCGTGCAATAGTGAAAGCAGGATCGGCACGCTGCCCTGGGCGTCTCCAAACACGTCTGCGACGATCGTCAGGACACAGTTGGAAGCGGGATTCGTCGCTTAACACTTTACGTCCCCAGTCAGCATCATTCCAATCGGATCGAGCCAAGCACCACTGTAATCTGGCCCGACGGTGTGCAGACGTGAGTGGCAGGTGGCGTAGCGGTCGGTACGAGCGTAGATGTCGCTCTCTGAGCCGTCTGTGAATGGTCATGGTGGACACTCGAATGCGGGTCGCACGTCTGATGGTTGATAACGATGATTCAGGCGCTGTGACAGCTGATCTGACAATCACTCTATCCTCCCGCTCTTCTGTAGCCCTAGGTCGACCGCTACCTTCATGACGCTGAAATCTGCCATTGTCCACCCATTCCTGCCAGCATCTTCTAATCGCCGCATCACTTTGACCCATATGACGAGCGATCCTCCGATTTGCCCAATCTGACTATTTCAATCCAATGATACGACCTCTTTCAAACTCTGACAGTTGCACGTAATGAGCTCGAATCCTGCGGCGAGGCATTTTTTCAGTCGTTGAAAGGTATCCTAACTCGCAATGCAACAGAAATTTTGACCATCAGATTGAGAATCGCTTCTTATATACACCTGCTGAGTGCGCAGTTCCGATGTGCTGTAGCTCTCGCTATTCATTCATTGGACACCAAAGTTTAATCATTTGCATGGGCGGTCCCAATGTCTTTGCATACGAAATTTCATTACAATCGGACAACTCCTTCTAGGTGTGTCGTTTTTTTTGGTAATTAGTGTAATTCTATGAAAAAAGAACATCCGTAAAACTTTAAAAAAAAACCCAGATGTGGGACATCACAAATAATGAACTGACCCTCTTCTAAAGTATGTAACAAGTCTCTGAAATCATTCAATTTGTTTTTGAATTCGTCTAATATTTCATAGATTTTTTATGATATATTGTAGACAATAATGCATAGGTTAGTGGAAATTATACCTAAAATTTGATGGCAACACACATTGCCGTTTTTCAGAAAAGAATATTTATTTCCATACCCGTAATACTGCTATGGAATCACCCACAACTTTGCATAAACTGAAGTAATCATTCAAATGACTTGTAAAGATGATTTTACGTGCGCTAATAACTAAAAGGTTAAGAGACTGCCGTCGCACAAGTTAAGAATTAAAACAATAAAAGTATAAAAACAACTAGTTTCGTCTCCGGGAACTGGAGACTTCATCTGGTTGCGGAGAAACTAAAACAAAGAGCTTAAAATCAATATTAATTCCCATAATGCCTAGGGTGGGAACGAGAGCATGCCGGGTAATTGGGAAGTTTATATTATAAACTAGGGGGGGGGGAAGGATTGGAAATTTGTAAATTTCTAAGGATAGATTTTTTTTTTATGTTATTGTTTTTTTCTTTTTTGTTTTTCGATGTAATCTATAGTCTTGGATGTTGTAAACTGAGAGACAGTCATTGTAGGCGCTAGGATCAGAAAGAATATAAAAAGTTTCTTTGCATCGTCGCTGGAAATCGTTCTTGGTCAATGATAGAGGCTCGTGAAAGATCAATCGTGTGTCCCGTATTTTTGGCATGGCAAGCCATATTATCATTAAAATCATCATATCTGATGGCATATTCATGTTGATAAACTCGCTTTTTCAGTTTCTGCATCGTTTCCCCAAAATAAGGGCACTGGTTATTATTGGAGCACGGAATAGAGTAGATAACCCCTTTCTGCTCTAATGGGTCAGGTTGGGAGCTCGTTGCTTTTAATTACCGCACAGGTTTTGCAGGGTGTGTTTGCTGGGTGAAGCTAACGCAATATTGTAGATAAAACTGGAAATAAAACTGGGTGGAAGGATATGGACACATACTTTTTGGTATTATTGTCCGAGGGTGCTCCTGTTTTATCGTTCTGATAAAGATTCCGCGTAAAACGGATGATTTGATTGTTTAAAAATCGTTCGGGGTACCCATTGGCTTGAAAGATGTGTTTTATTTTTATAACTTCCTGTTGGAAAAGATTGTAATGGCTGGATATCTCGAAAGCACGCCTGATTGCCATATTAATGTTGTTGAGTTTGTAAGACATTGGACAGAAAGAGTTAAAATTGGTGGTGATGGGAAGAGCCGTGGGTTTACGATACACTGAAGTGAGTATGATTTGATCCTTTCGTTGGATTAATAAATCAAGAAAATGAATACTGTTAGAAAAAGGATCCTCCTCTTCTTTCTTGAATTTGATATCAGGCTGAACATTGCCAAAGACCTGTAAGACGTCATTTTGAATTAAATTATCGGAATAAAAAATGAGATCGTCGACGTATCTTGCATAGAGCTCAATGGAATAACCGAGATTGTGACAAATCAAAAGGGCCTGGTCTTCAATAAAGGACATTACTATTTCGGCCAGAATGGCGGACGCCGCTAGGCCCATGAAAAGACCCTCTGTTTATAAACCACCTTTTGAAACATAAACTAGTTTTTATACTTTTATATTTTTAATGTTTTAATTTTTAACTTGTGCGACGGCAGTCTCTTAACCTTTCATTCAAATGACGGAAGTAAAAATCACATGAGCGTTTATTACAGAATAATTTTGATGTGATGCATAGTACTTATGGTGAGAGGGGTACCAGGTCAGTTTATTAATCGTCTCAAAATGCCAGATGTTAAAATATTGTCAGAAAAAGAAATATGGAAAATTTATCTGTATCATGGCCAGGGCGTAGAGAGAAATTTCTAAGCTAATTGGACATTCACAAAAAGCTATTCATAATGTATCAAGAAAAGGAGATGAATATGGTAAAGTTAAAAGAAAACCTAGGAAAAAAGTGTTAAGTGAACGTGATTGTCGGCACAGTTTTCACTTTACCACTAATGAACAATAGACTATGCGACACATTCAAGCAAGTTTAGGAAAGAGTGTGTCCCATCAAACAGTCTGGAGAAAGTTGAAGAACCATCCCAATGCAGGAGGTATGAAATTAGCTAAAAAACAACAGCTTACTGAAGCCCATAAAACAACAAGACTACAGTGGCTCGAAATGTAAAGATCTCGGACAAAAATTGGAACCATCTGCCTTTTCGGACGAAAAAAAGTTCAACCTCGACGGCCCTGATGGATATGCGTACTATTGGCATGTCTGCAAAAGAAGAAAGTTAAGTTCAGTAGGAACTTCGGTGGTGGATCTGTAATTATTTGGGCTGCATTTTTGGAGCCGGAGGAAAGACTGACATGGCATTCATTGATGGAAGACTTAACTCTCAAAAGTACCAGAAATTATTATACAATAATATATCCATTGATTTGTGGCAGCTCTTGGATTTTTCAGCAAGACAACGCCTCGTGCCTCGTGCTATCTTTCAAAATCAACTCAGAAGTGGTTTGAAGATCAGAAAATTGATGTGGTGGAATGACCAACATTGGGCTCTGATATAAATTCAATAGAGAATCTTTGGGCTTCTCTGTTGGAAAATCTAAATTGACTTTACTGGATGCTTGGGATGAAATGGCGATGGACGCTTTAGTAAAATCAATGCACAGAGTGTCTTGGATCTAGTTACAAAACAAGGAGGCTACAGAAGTAATTATTATTTTGTTATTTTGGGAAATTTAGAGGTGATTCCCTAGCAATGTTCAGAGCTAGAAATAAATCTTTTTTTTTTCTGAAAACCAATAAAGTGTATTGTCAAGAAATTGTATATGAAAGTTTCACTACACCGTGTATTATTGTATACAATATTTCATAAAGATCTGTGAAATATTAAACGAAATTAAAAAAATGTTTGCCTGATTCTATAGAAATGTTACAGATGTTAGTGTGAAGCTTGTGAGACCTCTTACTTCAGTGAATCAGGTTCTCCATTTTCATGAGCGCCTTTTACAAATAAGTCAGTTATATGAGACGAAAGGAAAGTAACAAAACCTAATATTTCATTTTGCGAACTTATTCACTGGTTCAAAAGTTATAAGAGGAGACATGCAGACGCAAACGAACACTTGATTTTTCTGAGCCTTATTTTTCTTAGGACAGTAGGATAAACTGATGAAATAATTTTCATTGCATATCATTTCATAAGTAATATTTTTTTTCCAAATGATGGATTTCAACTAAAAATTATATAATAGTATTCGACGTGCCGAATAAATGTGGAATATTTGAATTAAGTTATTATATCGTAAAAGTTAAAAACCTTGGGTTTCCCCAGCAAAGACAACATGGCGGGTCAAGGATAAAGCACATATTGTCAATTGTAAAGAGGTGTGTAAGAATGGTTGGGGATGTGTGGTTGTGCCCATGAATTAATTAATTTTTTGGTGTCCTTATTTTAAAAATACTCTTAACATTCAAATTCTCTTATTTTTTTAAAGATGTCAAAGTATTGCACCAGTTATTTGAGATGAGAAAGTTTTAACTTGATAGGGACATAATTATTTAATTAAAAACAATTTTTGATAATCACAATTGCTGAAAAATATTTCTATAGAAAAATCGAGTTCTATTGATAATAACAAATAATAATAATAATAATAATAATAATAGTTTTGTGTGCAATGCCATACAAAACTATAGTTGCAATACTCTTTATGACAAAGTTAAAGGTAAAGTGTACCGCAACAGGCCATGCTGCCTCTGATGTGCACCTGAGGTTTAGGCTTCGAGCGATTCTCGACCAACGGGACTAGTTGAGGTCAAATTGGTCAGCCTAACGCTCGCCGCGTTTAACCTCCGAGTAAGAAACCCAGTACCCATTTGAGAGAGGGCTGGGTGAACTCTAGGGTCCGTCTGGAGGAGAAATAACTGCGGTAAAATCCCCTTCCACCGCCGGGAATTGAACCCGGGCTCTTCCAGTCCGCAGTCCACCGACTAAACCACTGGACTACCGGACCCACCTTTATGACTAAAGGATTTATTATTTCAAAAAAGTTTTAAATATTTTCAAACTCAGATTTAAGATCAATTTGAAGATAAGCCACACTAATACTAAAAAAAAAACCAACATAATTTTTACATTTCATCATCTTCCTGTGCTTCAACAACCTTAGAAGCTTTAAGTGCTTCGAAAAAGCAATAATAAGATTAGAGATCAATTTGCTTTACAAAATGACATCAGATCTGCTTTTTTTCCTCCCTGAAATGTATTGAGGACTTTTGTATAGTGAAGGTAGTTGAACTGTTTTAGGATTTCCTCATAGAGTGCGTCTTACATTCAGAATTTGAAACTGTGTGTCCAGGAATGAGGTCTTATAAAACAGCAGGTTGGAAGATTCTTTTCATACCTGAAGGACTTTTATTTCTGTTCAACAGATCCTTTCCCCTTCTTCATTAATATTGTAATTTTTCCTATGCTCTTAGAGACGTCCTTCCAATTGAAAAAATTCTGTTTCCATTTCAATTTGAAAATTGATCTTTCTAGGGTTTGTGGAAAATCAAATTAAACTCGTATTGAAAATGTATTCATACATGCTGTACAGTATTTCTCTTTAGGACTGTTCTCCTTCACACAAGCTTCAACATACAGGCGGTACACGACTGATACGAAGATGGGCTGAAAAGTTTCCGACCTCAACATGAAGATGGCAGCACTCGTCAACAAAAGTGGGGGAGTGTGTTTGCGCATGCGTTGAAAGGTACTCACCGAAATCGCAGCCATTTTGGATGCGCAGTTGTTGTTTGACAATCGTTTGAGTGAGTCGATTTAAGTGTTTTTGTGAAAATGGAAACAATCCGAGTATCGAGCTATCATTAAATATTTATTTTGGAAAGACAATACGCATACGCAAATCAAAGACGAGTTATACGCTGTGTACGGAGACTCTGCACCATCATTTACCATCGTGAAATTTTGGGCAGCTGAATTTAAACGTGGCCGTACCAGCTTGGGTGACGATGAACGTTCAGGACGTACAAAAACTGCAACCACTGTCGATAACATCGCTGAAGTTCACCAAATGGTGCTAGACGACCGACAATTAAGGTTAGAGAGATAGGAGAGGTTATGAATATCTCCAAAGAACGTGTTTGGCACATATTGCATCAATATTTAGGCATGCGAAAGCTGACACGCGTTGGGTGCTCACTTTGGACCAGAAACATGTTCGCATGAACATTTCCAACGCTCTGTTGGCGCTGTTTAGGTTTGAGTTTTGGCACCGGATAATTATTGTAGATGAAACTTCGATACACCATTACACTCCAGAATCAAAAATACAGCCAAAACAGTGGACTGCCAAGGGGGAATCTGCTCCAAAAAAAGGCAAAGGCTGTTCCTTCGGCTGGGAAAGTGATGGCGACTGTTTTCTGGGACAGTCATGGAGTTGTCTTAATCGATTATCTTCAAAAAGGGACAACCATTACAGGAGCATCCATTACTTGACAAGCTGAAGGCAGAAATTTCGGAAAAACGGCCACATTTGCAGGAAAAAAAAAATCTTATTCCAGCAAGACAATCTGGTTCCTTACTCACCAGATCTAGCTCCAAGCGACTTTTTTTTTGTTCCTAAGCTAAAACATGCGCTCGGAGGACAGAGATTTTAGTCGAATGGGGAGGCCATCACCTTCGTAAACAACTATTTTGCAGAGAAAGACGCCGAGTACTATTTGGACGGGTTGAAGAGATGGGAGCATCGCTGGGAGAAGTGTATAGACTTACAAGGAGACTAAGTAGAGAAATAAAAGTAAATTTGCAGAAAAAATGTCTTGAATCTTTGTTAGGTCGGAAACTTTTCAGACCACCCTCGTATATACAAGCTTTTCTCTAAATACATACTCCCTTTTGCTGTCTGACCGACAGTAATGTGATTCAATTTTAGGAAAGGAATTAATGTGATCCCTAATGAAATCCTTCATTTGCAGCGGTAGAGTTTTGTGATTTGTGTGTATCTCTTAAATCATGTTCAACAACACCCATCTTTTGTCATTTTATTTACTGTAGAATATATAAGGTGTTCTTTAGAAATAATTTGCAAACTCTTTTTCCTATCTTCCAAAGTACAAGTAGTATGCAAAGTTTAATGATATTCAAGAGTAGGACATTTTAAGAGGACTTGGTATAGCACTGATATTATGTTTCTCTCTTCAATTCAATACAAGGACAACTTACAAGTCAGTGGATAAACTATAGAGTAATACTAAGACATCTTTCTCAGAGAGAGAACAAACTAAAATTCAAGATATTTTAGTATAGAAGTAGATAGAAAAAGAATTATGCTATATGTCTATGTAGATCTCTCAAATTCAACATTTTGTAAGATGTCTTAGTATTGAAATAGGGCAGCAATATAATAATTGAATGCTTGTTTGTCTGTCCCCTTTCCTATGGTGTTGAAATCACCAAAAAACACAGATATAGAGGATTTAAAATTGGATAGTTTATTTGTATTCTTTTTCTTATGGCTTTAATGAAAAGAACAACGAATTCGAAACTGTAATGTCTTAGTTTTTCAGGACATTTAATTTCAAGCCTAAGTGTGTCAATCAATACAAACTATCTAACCGTTCTTTAATAGATAATCCTAGGAAGACTGGACTTTTTTTCTTAAGATGCCCGTTTATTTAATTACCGTTTTTATGAGTCGTAGCAAAAAAACATAAAAAAATAAAATGTTTAAAATTTTTTCCTTCTTTTATCTAAATAACGGACTAGAATTTATTGTAAAAGCTTTTCTAAATAAACAAAAAGGCTTAGGTTTATCATCACACAGTCACATTTCGGCAAATAATCATTGTGTGATACAGTGGCGAATATAGAATATATTTTTTTTGGGGGGGCCCAAGATTCATGGAAGGTTAAGTTAAGTAATTTTAAGTAGACACCCCATGGAAACCTATCTGTTCAACCCAAAAAAAAACGTTGGGAGGACATACCTTCATTATTTTTTTTGGGGGGGGGGGCCTGGGCCCCTCGGCCCCCCTACCCCTATATACGCCCTTGGTGTGATAATATTTTATTTTTCCTGACATGGGAAGACTTTCACTTGAGTCGCTATTCAGTTTTATTTTCTTTGAAGTCACAAGTCTTGATTTTTATGGTAATAGGTTCATTAAAGTTAATTAATAGCCGTATATGATATCCACATTCGCGTTCTTATTCTTATCTCCAATTATTTGGTGTATTTATATTGGAAGTAAATTTTTCGAGCTTTCTTATTGCCTTACAATTACCAAATACTATCCTCTCCTATCTCCCTGAAAATGACGAAGCTGCAAAGGTTAAGAAACTAATTAAGAAAGTGATAAAAAAATATGTTCATACTGTCAAAGTAATTTGCATTTTCTACTTTGATTTGTCCACTTTAATTTTTCACTCAGTTCACATGTTAATTTAAATTAGTCAAGTTTATATAAAAAAAGGAGTTTTTATCAATGTTAGGATCTTTACGTGCGAATAGGAGAAATAACGAAAATAATGATATTCAATAGAATTTGAACGTGTTTCTATCTATAGTTTGAAGGTTAATCTAAAGTTGATCTAGTGGAAATATAAATAATTGAAGGGAAGAAGGAGCAAGGAATTCAAAACTTACGTATTGCAAATATATAGGAAATATTGCAATATACGATTTTAGAGGATTTTTAAATAACTTTTCGGAATTCTTCATCTGAAAATCACATCTGAATAAACTGCAAGGAGGGCCTTGATGCAGAAAAGGAATAACACTCCAAAATTGAAAAAAAAAGTAGTCTATTATTTTTAGCTCTAATTATAGTAAATAGTTGAATTTAATACAATTAATTTTCGATTATGACTATTTAATATTTAATGCAATGAAGGGATAACCTCAAGAGCTATCCCAATCTTGTATCAAAGAATGATTGCAATCTCTTAGCAGTGCGCAAACACGCTATTTTAAGTTATCATTTTAATTGCTACTGTTTTCGGCCAGGTAAACAATCACGAAAATGGAGGAAGATACTCGTAGCCGATATTCAATGTCAATTAACGATCCTGATATAGGACATCAAATCTTCAGTTACGGTAGGTGTAATAATTCCTCTTCTGAAGAGATAGAAGAAATAATTTTTTTAATGAGGTATCTATAAGGAACAAACCGAAATTTTCTATATTATTTGTTTTGCAACAGTGTCAGTAAACTCTTGAGCATACAACATTAGAATTCAACACTAAACAACACAAAGACAATGAAATCAGAATAATGCATGTGGGATTTTAAAAAAAAATTGGAATCTGAATTAAAAAATGTAATAAAATAAAATTAAGAAAACTAATAAAACACTAAGCTATAATGAAAAAGTTTAGGAATAGAACTTAGATAATACAATCTTTGTGTTAGGGAAAGAAACGCTTCCTAAAAGAGCTTAAAGCCTAATTTTCTTAACATGTTTGAGTTTTTCTAAATTCGTGAAAATAACACAAATGAAAACTTTCCTATTCTTTTAATTGTAAAATCTGCTGAATACAAACAATAGGGTTTTTTTTCGGAAAAAAGTTTTTCAAAATACTTACTTTTTACTGAAGTTGTCTACATCCAATTAAAATTAATCATATTACAGCAAACTTTAAGAGGATTAATAATCAGTGTTTCACATCGACAGAAATCTCTTGTTTGGTTCTATTGTTTTTCTATGGGAATTTTTATCATCTGCTCGCGCGAATTTTTCGTCAATGACCCACACAGAAAAAAAACAAAAAACTATAAAAGTTAGATGAACACTTGTTCTGAAAAGTGTACGCCACGTTTCAAGAAGATACCTCCAACGGTTCAAAACTTATTTACGGGAACACAAACACACAATGACTGAAATGATGGTCCTTATTTCCTAGGAAAGTAGGCTAAAATAAAAAACAAAAGAAAAAGATGATCTCTTTGCTTTTTGTAACTTTTACAAGAAACCGTCATTATTTTGTAGTTTTCATTTTATGTATATTACGATTTAGTTATTACTTCAAATATCCTGAATATTTAAAGTACAGAAGTGCTCCACATGATCTTTCAACTTATATTTGCTAGAATTATTTAAATGTAAATTAATATACAATATTATCAATCAAAAAAATAAATGCCGAATTAAGGGTTTTTGTATCTAGAAGCTGTAATCTGTTGATAAAAAAATCTACTCTTCAAAATTGGGTTGTAGATGATGCAAGAATATTCAGAACATTCAGAAAAAATATATTTTTCTTAATGCAAATTTTCCCAAACTTTTTCAACTTTCCGACGTTTTCATCTTAGCTTTCCAATAAAATTTTCGCCTAAAAGTAAATGTCACCGTAAGTGAGTTCCTTTAATAAGCAAATAACTTTTAAAACAACCTATGGTATCGAGGGAAAAGAAATGTTATGTTTCGAGATGTTTGAAATTTATTAAATTGACAAAGATGTTTGAAATTTATTAAAGGATATTAAAGAAATCCTAAGGCAGACTAAAGTACTGCCGCATACTTATTTGAGATATGTTGAGATTCACCATTGAGCCTGCGACGTCATTATTGGATGTTATGCCATTCCCTACTCGAGAGAAACCAATTCTCCAAGAACTGATGTTGTGCTGATGTTAATTACATCATTGATTGCGAAAATTTACAAAACAAAAGACAAATTATTATCGTAAATATTGCAAGTGGCAATCAATATGCAGCAATACAATCGCAGATATGTTACTTTCATAGAAATAAACCGTAGTGCTGCTAGAACCACGTGAAAACAAGCCAGAGAATTCTTTTGAAAAAAATTATTCGGATTTTCGTTTTCTTACAAGGATTATTTCTTGAAGTATATTTTTCTGGTCCCGGGAAAAAAAATAGCACTTATCTCTTTCTGCACCAAAGTCTTCAAGATCATATTAACTTTTCTTGCTTTCAGAACACGTAGCAATGATGTCATTGAAGAAGATGAAGAATATGCTCTATATGAAAGGGAATGATAATTGGCGCAGCGGGCCAAAAACTCAACACCACAAATGGATAGTGAAGATTGGTAGGAATCCACCCAACTTCCCAAGTAGTAGGAAATGGAATAATATCAATAAGAAAAGAAGAATCAAGAGGAACGCCGGCTGGCACATGTTATCCAGGTTAACAAAATATTTAGAATGCCTTATTTAACAACAGATTACAACCAGGGTGCATAAAGAAACTTGTACAAATAGACAACACAATCCGTACATACTCTTATTGTTAGACTTAAGGAATCGGTGGCTCATCCATATGTTCAAGTTGGCCAATTGTCTGCCGGAAATGAAGAGGCACCATACTTTGGGTATTGGACTACTAGATAATTGGACAGATCTGTATTCGACGTGGAGAGGATTAGCAGATGCTTTAATCTGCTTGGTTAAACGGAAAGAGCCAGACGAATAGTTATTGGGGATTGTTCAAATCATTGAACACATTCCTATAGCAGATTTCAAGCAAATCTTCAACAATAATATATTTTCGTCACAGTGTTTGTTTTTATACTTTAGTAGTTTAACCGAAGTAATTATCATATATCTCTTTGTAGTCATTTTGCATTATATAATTTTAAGTTAGTGATTAGAATGACCTATCTAAAATATAAAATAATGTATCTAGTTATAACAATCGAGTGCTTTCGTTCTCACTTACGTTGCTATTTTTCTCATTGCGAAGTGATTGACTTCGCCATGGAAGCCCAACTATGTCTGATCTTCATATAATTTCTGATTACAAACATGTCAGTCTCGTAGAATGACTTGATCACATTTCGCAGAAATGTTCTAATATTTCGAGCCAACATTGCAAGTTTCTGATTTAATTATTTTAGTTTAAGCACCAACATTCTGTTTAGCCTGAATCCGATTCTGTTAAGTCTGAGAAATGTAAGGCTGCGATTGTGGATGTGGAATCGAATTTGACGGAATTTAAGATCTGTGGGTGAAAGAGTTGCTTATATTCATCAATGATTGTCTTTTGCAAACAGGGAAACATGTTTGGCGTAGTAATTATCCAAAGTATCTTTTAGGTAAGTTATACAACTGATTAATATTAGATATTATGTATTATACGATATCATATATCACCTCGTATTTGGTGATATATGATATGCCACTAAACACGTGAAAAGATTTTGAAGCACTAACCATCAGAATTAATTAAACTAATTAATATCAGATGCAAACAAATATCTTAATAAATACATTTTTTCCCTAATAATAATAAGTTTTGATATACTTTTTAGCAAATAGAAATAAAATTGCCGTTACAGAAATAAAAAAAAATATAAAAGTATTGTTTCTAAAATAGAGTTAGGGATATACTCGTATTATTGGAACAAGTTAGCTAGTTAATGAACTGAGAAATTATAATAATAGGCAAATAAAATAAAATAAAAATTTAAACAATATAAAATAAGCCCCTAAAACTTTAGTAATTAAAAATAAATGAAACAAAAAAAAATTGGAAAAGTAATTGACAAAAACAGACAGTAATGGAAATAAAATATAGTAAGTCATTCTCTCTTTGATGTGATCATTGAAATAAAATTATTATTCTAAGTTTATTTGTAAAACAAATCGATATAGCTAGCTTGCAACATTACAATTTAATGCAAAAAAATTCAATATTTATTTACACATTTTTAAAAACATTATGCAGTTCTTGCTATTTTTTCCAGTTTAGAGGAGATGAATTTCGATACTACTAGTAAAAAAATATTTATATATATATATTCCTTAAATATTATGTTAAAAATACATACTGAATCGATTCAAAACTGAAAATTGTTTATCCTCTTTTCTATTCTGAAGAAATATCATAAGTTTCATTTTTGAACGCGAGATGGCGCCAATATATATGGAAATCGAATTTCTGAGAACGGCTCTGAAATTGCAAACCAAGGCTTTCTAAGTGATTCACATGGCAAATATATCACCCTGAAGCAACTTTGTTCCATATCAGTTTAAATAATTCAACTTGGAAAAGCAAACAACCCGTAATTTAAATTATTGCATAAGTGAACTAATAAGGCTACAGCAATTCTTTTAACCCAATGTACGAATTGTTGTATAAAGATTGACATGAATTATTGTTATTCTTACTTCCACAAACAGTTAAAATTATATAATGAAAGGCTTCTATACAGCAAATTGTTTTTAACCTAGTGGATAAGAAAATATATTATTTTTACAAGGCATATGACTATGGAAACCATTAACTATACAAATACACTACTTTGCAAAGGCTGAAGCACAACTTAATGGATGTACAGTTGATCCATTTGAAGAAGGCAGTTCCCTCAGGCGTTGGGACTGAGAACTTGAAAAAATAGGGGAGAAAGGGTGTAAGGTAAGTGGGAGTAGGGAGGAAAGATTACAACAGTGTTTGCAGAGCTTGACCTCGTTATTATCGGCTCTAAGTAACTATATTTCCGAAGAGCTGAATTCTCAAAATATTAAAAAAAGGATCACATAAGGCCTTTTTTTTAATTCCGTAACAATACCCTGATACCCTTTCACCCCTATTTTTTCAAGTTCTCAGTCCCAACGCCTGAGGGGACTGCCTTCCTCAAATGGTTCAACTGTAAGTAGACTGTTAGGTGAGTGGGATGAAAGTCATTTAACCATGTAAAAATCAAATGAAGATGATGCTTTAGTTTTTATTTTATAATTGCTTATCACAAGGATGTTAGGTGACGAAAAGAATTACAGTGAAATGTTACCCTATGAAAAGTTTTCTGTTCTCTGTTCTGAAAAATGTGATTAAGAGAGATGGAGTAAATGTTACTAGTAGAATTTCGTAGTAGGACTGTAAATAACAGTGTTATACCAATCACAAAAGATAATTTTTATATTTGTTTTATGATTTTTAGCGACCCGTTTGGGAGGTATTACGTTGACCCTGTAAGTCCGTCCGTCTGTCCGTGTTTCTTCTCCCACAACTCCCGAACGGAAGGTCATATCGGCAAACGGACTTCACCATCGTGTTCAAGCGGTCCAAACATTTTAGGATGGGGTACTTATTTCTGCTTATCCGGAAAAATACGGACGCAGTCGATTATTTGTTTCCGTAAGTTTGGGAATTTTTTGCTCGACAACTACTGCCTCGATTGACTTGAAATTTCAATATGTTTTAGTTTAGAGTGTCTACTATGTAATCTACATTTTTATTCGACCGTATCTATAACAGTTTGCGCACACAGTCGACTGTGTCCGCATTTTTCCGTTTAAGCAGAAATAAAAAAATATTCATTGCATAGTAAACACTTTAAAATAAAGCAATTTCAAGTCGATCGAGTCAATAGTTGTCCAGGAAAAAATTCCCAAACTTCACCTTTTTCCCGTGGACAGTCAGCTCGTTGCGTTACGGATCACCCTCCAACGCTTCTTAGGTGAAGTTTAGGTTTTAATGGGTCGCCCTTAGTTTTATGTTTTAGCATAAAATTGTTTTTACTTGTTAAACTTTATAAAAGCCTAATACAGAAATATTTTTCTATATAATGATGCACAAGCCTACACAAAATGACAGATTTAATCAATGTCTCAGACTTTTAAATATTTGGTTAAAAAAATGTGAAGATAGAAAGACGTTATGAAAAAAGAAAAGCTTCTTTCTAACAAGCCTAACTGAATTAAGAAATACGGAAAAAAAAACCAGGATTGGTTTATTTTTAAAAGGCGATTTTGTTTTTTGTTTTTTTAAAAGCAGCATTTCATTGAAACGTTTGACTTACAGTAACGTACAGATGACTTAATGTTAATCAGGATTTTATCTTAAAAAACTTTCAAATATTAAAAACAACAAAATGAAAAGGGCAGAAAATCTATAAAAATGCACAAATTCGTTAGAATTGTTTGCTTTTCACGCATTGAGCCATCATCGACAGCAATCTGGGACAGCTGTTTCGTCCTTATTAGGGCTGATCAGTTTGCTTTCAACGGGATCCCACTTCTGAGAGCGGGAGACGGGATCATAGGTATTCACGCATTCGGAGCACAATCATCGAAGCTAAATCTGGCTGATAAGTCCTAATAAGGACGAAACAACTATCCCAGATTGCTATCGATGATGGCTCAATGCTTGAAAAGCAAACAATTCTAACGAATTTGCGCATTTTATAGATTTTCTTCCCTTTTCATATTAATGCACGTTAAACCTTCTTTATTATTAAGTTTTCGACTTTTCGTTAGGTCTTATGCCTTTATTAAATGCCTTTCGAGCTCAGCGCAAAGCTGGCCGAGGTAATTTTCCTGTACTGGTTACAATGTTTTTTCTTTTGTTGTTTGCTTTCAACCAGGTCCCATTTCCGAGACCGGGAGACGGGATAATAGGTTTTCACGCATTCGGAGCTCAATCATCGAAGCTAAATCTGGTTGATGAGTCATAATAAGATGAAACAGCTGTCCCAGATTGCTATCGATGATGGCTCAATGCGTGAAAAGCAAGCAATTCTAACGAATTTGTGCATTTTTATAGATTTTTTTCCCTTTTCATATTACATTAATGCACGATAAACCTTCTTTATTATTGAAAACAACAAAATGATTATTATTTTTTAACTTTTCCATAACAAATTATCTTTTTCATTGATCAGAGAACTGCATACCTAGTCTCAGTGCTGGCAATTTTAAAGTAAAAAAAATCATCAAATGTATTTCGTTTTTCTTTTGTTTTTTACAAATGAACTTCAAGAGATCAAAGTGCTGGCAATAAGTTACCTGAGGTAACGAGATCTCTGCCAAAGCCAACCCTGTCTACCACATTCAAACTGACTAAAATTTCGGAATAATTCTTCAGAAAAGAGTTTAGAACTGCGTTGATACCAGCACTGTCCGCATATCTGTTCAAGTAAGTGACGGGTTTAGCAAAGTTCTAGTGAAGGTTGATGAAAACATCTTGTTCAATATTCTCCATCTAATCCATCTTCTATAATACGATGATTTTTTAAACCCTTTCTCCATTCTGGAAGAGGCCAAAATGATAAATCGTAACTTATTTCGCAGGGGATCATTCTACTATAGAAGATGAATTAGGTGGAGAATATTGAACAAGATGTTTTCATCAACCTTCACTAAAATTTCTGCTGAAACCCTTTACTTACTTGAACGTCCAATTCAGATCTGAGGTCAAGTGCAGAACTCAATTCTGAAGATTTATTCCGAAACTTTAATCAGTTAAAAGGAAGCATTCAATGAAGAGACATAGAAATCTCATCAGCAAAGAAAAACCTGTTACCATTTAGTAAAAGTTGACATTCATTGAGATACAGAACTAACACTGTCTCAAAAAGTAATTTACGAATTCCTCCAAAAATCATAGCAAAGTTCACCAGCGTTCAGAACAAATAAATGAAAATTTGCAGTCATTTCTGTACTTCTAAGTTATCGTTTTACTTAGTAATAAAGAATCTTAATTTGTCTAGGTGTACATTCAGTTGATCTAAATTATATGAACTATACCGTGTACACTTACACGAAACAATTAATTGGTTTAATAAAAATTTTCTTAGGCAGTAGCCTACTAACTATGCTGATATGTCTGAATGTAGGCTCTGATCGCGGGGTAGGTATGGATGTTTACTTCCTGTCTTCTACAGGCCGTTTGTAATCATAGTTAATTTGTAGGCCTAGAGGAAACTTGTAAATTCTACAATGTGAGTTGTATTCATGATAGTTTCCAAACAAGAAGAGAAAAACAAATGCTTTTATATAATTAAGCATTTATAGAGCAATTTCCTTTATTTTTTTAAATTATGATCCACATTCGTCAATTGCGTCATCTTACAAGACGATCTAAGGGATTAACAATAAAAGATCTCATCCAGTTTAATGTAAGATAAAATCCGTTTTCAGAAATCTGTTTTCTGCAGGGTTGGTGATAAGTGGCAATAAGAAGACTATTTCCCAAGTAATTTAGTAACGTCAAATTGTTCCTAAAGTATCATCAACTGTCCTTGTTTTAATTCCACCACATATAACTGAAATTCCTTGTCGTTTGAACACAATGATAGTGAGATACATCGCTGTGCTGTTTTGTTGGGAAGCCATCAAAGCTAACGATTCCGCATTTAGTGACATCAGTCGTTCTCTGTTCGCTTTTATGTCTTTTTAATTCTTGACCTCCATAGGATGGTTCAGTTGACAACTAAATGCGATTATATACATCAACTAATAACAGGTGGTGCAAAGGCAATAACATTAATTTATTTGGTAATTGTGGAATGAATTTTTTGTTGACTTTGGTTTTTTTTTTCTTTTTTTTATATTAATAACAAACTTTTATAAATTTACAAGAAATTTTCGTAAGTGAAGTCATTAATTTTAGGGGAAAAAATGAGAATTAGAAGTTCTATATCAATCAGTTGCTTGTAAGACATGCATAGAAATATGAAGGTTTTTTAAGAATTATGTAGATTAGTGATTGGAAGGCAAATCAAAAGTAATCTAATATGTTGACGTTGTATGAGAAGTTGTAGAAATGTCTATATATAGTACAGCTTCGAAACTTGGCCTAAAGCTAATTCTTGGCTCTAGAATCCATACTTACTAAGACAGAAAAAAAAAACTTTATTTATTTGTAATTGTTTTCGTCTTTGTGGAAATGATTTGCGTTTCTAAGATCATCATGTAATCATATAACGTGATTCTACTAATTTTGTGTAGACGTTTTGTTCGTTTTGCTTTCTATCAAAAATTTAAAAGTCGAAGCCTTTCTACATTTCTTCAAACAATCCTCTTCAACGCTGAAATTATAGAAAAGATATTCATACTAATGTATGAATATAGAACATCTATTAAAGTTATTTACAGTATTTTTTTTCCAAATAATATTGATATTTCGTTAAAAAAGTTTTACTAAAATTTTTGTAATTTTTTCCAATTTACAAAGTCGCATAATCCTTTGAAATAGATTCTATAAAATTATAGATTTCTATCAATATTGTCAGTAGACTAGAGACCATTGGAGGAAGTTAGGTTGGTTTGTTAGTGATTTAATCGACTATAGCTAAACTGCGCCAAGATTAGCAAAGAAAAAAGTTATATGGAATTAGTCTCATGAGGTTAAACATTTAAGGACTTTCATTTCTTTTCTATTAATTTATTTTGACTAATTTTCATGTAAAAGTCTTGTTTTCAGAGATGAAGTTAAGCATTGAAATTTTGATAGATAAATCTAGATAGCGATTCTCAATGACTTTTTCAAAGAGAATTTAATTCATAGTCTTTAAACAGGTGGATTAGTTTTATGGTAACTTATTGTTAAGAATTTTGATTTGTGACAAATCATGGAATAGAATTCTTAGAATTTTAGAATATTGATAGTTGAATCCTACAATTGCTTTTACAGACTGAATAAAAAAAAAAGCCTGTAATACAGGACATAAATTGATAACTTACTTGAATTGGCAGTGCATTATGGGGACGCATTAAAGAAATTTTCGGCTACATTAATTTATTCTTGTTGAAGTATTAAATCAATATTTGAAAAGAAATTAATGGAAAAATTAATATTCTAGAATAGATATATGTAATTTCAGTGCTATCAAGAGAAACGACGAAGCTTGTTCTGCTAAATCAAGGGGTGGGAGCATTGCAATTTTGTTGCATTTGTCATCCAAACACTCGAAATACACAACTTATTTTTGGTGTAAAATCGGGTATATATTACTTTCTGTTAATATTGTGATAAACAAATTTCTTTAGCCTATAAAAACTATTGGAATAAGAGTGCCAATAGCATTTTTTAGTACATATTATTTAAAATGAGCTTAACCCTATCCATTATAGTCTGTATCTTTCTTTTTTTTAATACTCATTTTTTTATGGGAAAAAGTTATTACTGAGAAATCTATTAAACAATCCGTTTAGGATTCTGATGGCGAAGCAGATAGAAATTGTAAGGCTTTGAGGCTCACCTAATATAATTGATGAGGCAGTGTCGTGAGTACTCGAATCTTAACTGTCTGTAATACCTTGAACAGATTCCCGGTTCATATTTGATAGAAGTTTGAGTGGGATATCTGTGTTACTTACTTTAGGTATCTGACAATTTTATCTAAATTGTTGGTGCGAAAAGTAATTCTGATCTTCAGTTACTCAAGAGTTTTCGAAACTGTTATGTAAACAAAAATATACCACATGGACATATAAAAAAACTTCTTAATTACTTACATCACACCTATTTCCAACAAAATTATTTATTTTGGTTTCTTGCTCAGAGCAAACAGAAAGACTTTGAGATTTCTATATGGCTTTTATTACAGCCTATAAATGTTGCAAGTTTTGCTTATTTGAATTAGATATAATTTTAGATGACAAAAAAAAATCGTTTTCTGATGTTGAAGAAAATAAATGATATGCTATTTTACTCTTTATGCATGAAATAAATGAATATATTAAATTTAAGTAGTAGTTCCACGGTAATTTTGAATGAATATTTATAAGCCTTGTTGTTTTTTAACGCAATGAAAATGAACTTAGACACAGCCTTAACTGACATTGTCTGTTCCACGATGCAACTGTGGAGACCCAAAAGAATATGGAGAAGACGCTCAAGTTGTTCAAAACGTCAGAGTCACTTTATCAAATTCCGCTCTGTTGATTTCAACTTGATTGACCAGTCGATGCTGATGCCCATCAGCTTCGATATTTCTGTTTTGTGACTTGGTCGAATCAGGTCCAACGTAAAGACTAGAGGGATGAACAAAAAATCTCCACTGTTATCACATGGCTATTCAGAGACACCTTGCACATTTCGGAAAAGCCAAAAAGCATAAAGTGGAGTTTCACATCAACTTTGTAGACAGTCTTACACATTGACGTAATTTGTTGAGTTTTAGAAAGTTCCAATCTCCTTTGCACATATTTCTCCTTTTCGTGACTGGAGACAGAAATAGATATTGTATACGAATATTGAATTATGACTCGACATTGTTTATATGTGCAATAGGTATAAATAAAATTGTTGATTCAAGTTGATCTGGTGATAACTAACTGTATTCCTTCATTTAATCGAAAACACTTAACGTGTGTAGCTTACCGAAGGTGTAGCAGCTTCAGCTTTATTGATGGTAATTGTTTTTACAATTATCTTACCCTTGAAATAGGTAAAAATTTCAGCTGTATCGCAAAACGTTTAGTTAACATTCAAATTTCCTTATTGTAAGTTAATATTAGCTTAATGTTTTTGTTTTTGTTTGTGTTTAAGGTCCAGACCAACTTCTCTTCGCTGCAAGATACTTTTCTTGGGATATTGATATACCAGTTATTCTTCGTATCTCGGAGGATCCTGGGACTGAAGCTGCAATTTCAATTGTAACATATCTCCGTAAAACAGTCGATGCCTATCCTCGACGATTAGCTTTGGCAGTGAAAAGAGAAGAGAAATGGCTCAAATGGACATACAAAGACTATTTGGATGACATTATGGCAGCAGCTAAAGCATTTATCAAGGTAAAATTCTATATTTTACAATAAAAACAATAAAAATCGTTATAAATATTTATTGCTTATTCTATATTTTACCTTTGCTGTTGAGTAAAAAGAAATAAATAAAAAAAAAAAAGCCTTATTGAAATCATCATAAAAGTTAAGTTTAAAAGGTTTAAGAGGAAAAGTATTTTGGCTAAATTTTTCGACTGAATTGAACATAACATGAAAAACAATTTATAGAATAACTAGCCGGGTACCGTCGCTTCGCTCCGGAACCCTTGCGTATATAGCATTAAAAAAAAAACTTTATTTATTTAGCAAATTAATATTGAGATCGGGGAATATACGACTTTCCAGCCCGTTGTGCCCTTCTCCACTCAACTCAGGTGTATTGCGGGTTGGCGCCACACACCTGGGGTTGCCGCCATACACTTCATCGTCAGTTTGCCAGATTATTCCCTATCCCGAATTTCGAAAAATCCGGCCTTATTCCTTGTCTACATCATAAAGGAAACCTCTGTGCAAAATTTCAGCTTTCTAGATCCAAGGGTTTGGGGTGGGCGTTGATGAATCAGTGAGTGAGATATGTAGATTTTCATGAATTTTGTTTTGTTAACATCATTGATTAGTTCTTTATAGATTATATTTGGATCTGTTATTTTCTCATTTTCAACTCTTATCCGATTCGTTCTTTACATATTATTCCTGGTGTTTTGATATCATGTTTATTTATGAAAATATGATCTATGTTTGTTTTCGTATTTCCATGAATTGTACAGTTTCTTGTTGTTCCGTAAAGACGATTTTTGAAACCATTATTGCACATAAGTTTTACGTATTTCTGTACTACATTGTTTTTATTCATTTTGAAAATATCTATATTTACGTCGCCAATTAGTATAGTTGGACAGTTGTTTAATATATTTTCATTTTTTATGAATAGATTCTCTATTTCAGTAACATTTTAGTAATTTGTAATTTAGCATTTTTCTTACAGAATGACAGACAGAATAACGTTTTATAATATACGTTTTTATAATATGTAATAATAATAGCCGGGTACCGTCGCTTCGCTCCGGAACCCTTGCATATATAGCATTAAAAAAAAAAACAACTTTATTTATTCAGCAAATTAATGTTGCGATCGTCGGAGAATATATAACTTCCCAGCCCGTTGTGGCTTCTCCGAATAACTCGGATGTATTGCGGGTCGGCATCACACACCGAAAATTCACATTTTTGCATGTATCTTGCAAACGCTGAAGCGTTTGTGAATAAGTGATATATCGTTCGATAGAACTTTCAAATACCAAAATTTTCTCAATATAATGTTCTCTTCCATCTTTTATACTTTTCGTTTAAATTGAGAAAAAGTCAAAATTGGACCCTTTAAAAGGCGCCATCTTGGAAACCAAAAACTTTTTTCGAAAGATTTTTGTAGCATTTTGTTTGTCTTAAAAAGATCTACATTTTATCCGTTTACATGACCACTCTATCTCTTATAGTTTGGTCACAAAATTGGAAAAACTTAGTCTTACGACAGACAAAATAACGCTTTTATAATATTTATAATATATAATTACTCTTTTTCGCTGTTTGTAGACAATGTTTATTTTCTATTATATGAGTAGAATTATGACTACATACGCCATTATATTCCGATTACATGAATTTCAAGCTTAGTAGATATATCGTAAACAATGATTTGGTTTAAATGCTTCTTGTAATAGAATAATTTAACTGCTTCGACTATACAGAATACTTTACTATATTTTTATATATTAAGCTTTTTTCAAAATACAATTGAAATATTGTGATGAGTAACGATGAGATTAGTTAGTTTCTAAACTATATTAACTTCTGCCATCTTTACATCAAATTAATTCATACATGGAAAGCATCTCTAACAAAATACAATCACCGTAAGAGCCTTTACTTTCAAAAGACTTTTTTAATCTCATTCTGATCTTTCAAGGATTTCACTAATACTAACATTACCGTCTGAATTTCTGTATTGCTTCAAGGCTTTTGAAAGAAATCTCAGAATTTTTCTTTACCGAAAAAGTTTAAGTGCCTGGAAGAAGTAGTTAAAGTAAACTCGAAGAAATTTGTTCAAAAGAAAAACATCTTTTTTTCTTTTAAATCTTCAAACCTTTGAAATCTGAAGTTTCACTGTCGTAACGTGAGATAGTTGAAATGGAAAACAATTGTACAGCCATTAAATATAAACGTTCTCTTTTAAAAGGATTTACTTTATAAGTTATTTTGAAGATATCTTACTGATAACACAGAAAATGCTAGATATGTTTAAAAAGTTTCATGACTAATCTAAGTTACACTAAATGCTTTTCAAGGATGGAATATTTTTGTATTTAGTTCTGCAATTGCTTTATTTACTTTTCTCTTATAGTTAGGATTACACTCTCGTGGAGTTGTCTGCATCTTAGGGTTTAACTCTCCTGAATGGTTCATCACTTTCATGGCTGCTATTTTTGCAGGGTAAGAAAGCTTTTGATAACTTGAATACTTAAAATTAAAACTCCAAATTATAGTTTGGAATGAAATATCTCAAACATTACATATCAATTAAAAATGAATTGGTTTCAACTTGCGAAATAAGATCAGATATGAATAGCAATTAATTTGCAGAAGTGTGCTCTCTTACTCATACATACCGGTCTGTAATGATACTAATTATTTTGAACAGTTGTGCTTACGATGGTATTGAATATTCACCTTACAATCCTAATATCAGCTCCAATTTTCCATTTTCTTTCAAAAAAAAAAGCATGAAAAGAATATGCAGTAGAAGTGCATAATGATTTAATTTAGAGAAAGATTTTATTAAATAAAAAATTCAATAAGTGCACAGAAAATAATACTGTGGATTTCACAGTTTTAATTTTTGTTGTTTTTGTTTTTCGTTGGATGCCACTGCCGGAGGTATCCATAATCTTTCGCACAGTTCTGAGCCTATCATCGAAAGTACATCCGACTGATGATTTCTAATAAGGATGAAATAGCATTTCAGGATTCCCGTCGATGATTGCTCACTGTGCGAAAGCTTATTTTCTGTGCACTTAGTGAATTTTTTGTTTAATGATTAATTCGTGCACGTTAAATGTATTTTTTTTTCAGAAAGATTTTGTTTTTAAATGTTTTGATATGTTGAAAAGATAAAAGGAGAATAACATTTGTCATTCCTACCACTATCAGCTCAGAATCTATTTCTACGATGACGGGATTCTCAATTCCCATTAAATACCTGGACTTTTTACATGTGCAGTCACATGTAATGTAACTTGTGTCGAAACAGATTCATAATCATGGACAATTTGTGCAGCCAATTAGGGATGTTGCTGGCCTAATCAAGCCTTAATCAAGATATTTTTGAAGTATCCCACATCAGTAAGCTGTCATGTATCAAAGCTGAGGCAGACATTTTGACCAGTATAGTTGCAGCAAAGAACTTACATTTTGCTATTTGTTCTTCGAAACGAGCCAACAATGACTTTTGTAGCTTAGAAATGATGTTATTCTGAACATAATGTTAACGTTTAGATAACATGTGAGAAATCATCCTTTATTAATTATAATTCCACGGAGTTAGGAGTTAGACAATCATTCATGTATATGCACTGCTCACAAAATTTAGAGGATATTGCGAAATGAATATAATACACTCAAAAAACAGAGGCATTTGAGTTTATTTATTAAAGAACATCATCAGAGAAGCAAATGACACGAAAATGGAAGTTTTCTGAATATGCAAATGTGATGCAAAACGTTAATTTGCATGTTTGCCCACAATCCTGTATAAAGAGACTGGCGCTGCTGGGTTATCTCCACTTTTCTGGATCAATAAAAAGTGACAGAATCGTTGTGTGTCACCTGAAAATGCGCCTGCAACGTGATTTACCTGAATCTGAAGCAAGGAGAATCATAGGGCGTCTTGAAGCTGACCAAACACAGATAACAGTGGTAGCAGCGGTTGCGTGATTAGTAGACTTCGGAATCGCTTTAGAGAGACTGGCACAGTACGAAGAAGACCAGGGCAGGGCCGCCCACGTGCCACCACTGCAAGAGATGATCGCTACTTGACGCTAATACCATGAAGGAATGCGACTGAGGTCCGGGTACAGTTTCTCGCTGCTACTGGACGACGGGTGTGTACTCACGCCGCGCGAAATCGACTCCGTCACGGTGGACTGTATGCCCGGCGACCAATGGTATGCATTCCGTTAACTGCTGAACATCGCAGAACCCGCAGAAGGTGGGCTGAAATGCATCTTCCTTGGACCCGTGAAGAGTGGTCTACGGTTCCCTTCAGTGACGAGTCAAGATTCAGCCTGCAGCCTGACAATCGTCGTGCCCTGATCTTGCGTGAACGTGAAACACGGGAGAATCCACGTTTCGTGGAAGAAAGACATTCCTTTGGTGGAGGTGGAATCATGGTGCAGGCATCAGCATTGGTGGTTGTACCGACCTCCATGTTGTTAGAAATGGAACGGTGAATGCTGTAAGATATTGGGATGAAATTCTACAGCCTATAGTGGTGCCCTATGCTGGAGTAGTTGGGGCCAACTTTCTTTTTATGGACGATAATGCACGCCCCCACCGTGCGCATCTCGTCAACAACATGCTGCAAGAGGCTGGAATCGAGCGCATGGACTGGCCATCACGTTCTCCACACCTGAATCCCATCGATCACGCTTGGGATGCACTAGGAAGACGTGATGCCAGTCACCAAACACCTCCCATAACACTTCCTCAGTTGGAAGTTGCCCTGGGACGCGAGTGGCCACGAATCCCACAGGAACTGCTGGACAATTTGATCTTCTCAATGCCTCATCGCTGTCAGTGTGTTGAACAGTCAATTTGCGACACATTTTTGTTAACCTCCGTTAACCTCCGAATGTGTCCATGTGTCACATCCTGATCCATCCCGATAAATGGATCCTGCACCTCATTTGCCTATTCAGACAACTTCCATTTTGGTGTCATTTGCTTCTCTGATTATGTTCTTTAATAAATAAATTCAAATACCTCTGTTTTTTTGGTGTATTATATTCATTTCGCAATATCTCCTAAATAAAAATTCAAAGTGAACAGGAGAAAAATTTCTCTTAATTGAATTTCCTGAATAAACTTAACTTCATATATAAGACTTGATGTGTTTGTATATAAGACTTGATGTGTTCAGAAGAGACATGTAAAGAGAGCTGTTTAGGTGGTCATGAACAAACACCTTTTAAATTAATTTAGTAGTGATAGCTTCGTGATTGATTTCCTGCAATGATTTATAAATTTAATATGCTGTTAAAGTTGCTGAGAGAGACTGAAAAGTTGTAGAATAGGTGAATTTTGGAAAAATGTATTAAAATAACCTTTATTAAAAATTGTTTATTTTTTTTCACAAATTATTGACCACAGCATCATTACTAGTCTGACTATTGTTTTTTTCTTTTCTTAAGTGGTGTAGCAGCTGGGATCTACACAACTAATAATCCTGATGCCTGCCTCCATGTCATTTTAGATTCTAAAGCACAAATAATAGTTCTTGAAAACGAACTTCAGCTCAATAAGATAAAGCAAGTGAAAAATAAAGCTAAGTCTCTAAAAGCTGTCGTCCAGTATTTGGGAGAGCCAACGGAACCAAATGTTATTTCGGTAAAAGTTGACTTAATATAATTATGAAAACAACATTCTAATTATGTAATTTAGCTTGAAATATAATTTAATAACTCTTCATTTGATTTTTTTTCAGTGGAAGAAGCTATTAGAAGACGGAAAAAATGAACATGAGGAGACTCTGTATAATCGAATTAGCAAAATTGGTGTGAATGAATGCTGTTCCCTTATTTATACAGTAAGAATCTTAAGGAATACATTGTAATGCTTGAATGTATTTATTTTAGTCTCATAGAAACTATATACACTATGATATTGAATTCGTTCCATCTGAAGAAATGGACTTTAGCTTCATTTTAGAATCACCTGAGATGGTTGAATGATACTTACTTACCATTACGCCTGAACTTGCGTTCAATACCAGAACTTGGTTGTTTCCTGTCTTTCCTATGTTTGTCTGCTTATTCTTCTGTTACTCTTCATTCACTGCCTACGGCATGTTCTGTGAATTCTCGAGTTTGTACAACAGGCCTAATAGGCTACGGTGTTAGTGGGGTATAGCCACGGCTCTATAACAAAATAAAAAAAATACCATTGCAAGACATCTGCCCTTGCTGTTATCCCTCTAACGATGCAACATCGATAAGTGTTATTAAAAAATTTATACGCTTAATGAATTACCCGACTGAGTGGCTGCAATGACTTAAGGGATGCTTTTTTCTATTAAATCGTAACTTTTTATGTATATATAACTGATCTCAAAAAATTTAAACCTGACTAAATAAGTGCTTTATGGAACAGTAATTATTTATACTGTATAGGATCCGCAAGGAACATCCCATGGCAGTACGACTTCAATGTCGTAAGAGTAGTAAACTTGCTGCAATATCTGAAATAACAATTTCATTTACAACTCTGTACGACTTAGAGTTGTCATATTTTTTGATTTGAAGATATGTTATTGTAACAGATGTCGAACAAATCTTCCCGTCAAATCGCAGATTATTGCTCATATCAGGGAATTAGAAAAATTGAAATCTAACTTATGAATTGGAAGTTTAAAAACAGCATAGCATAGTAAATAAGGATAACATTTTTAAGGATAGTTCTATAAACGTATGACATATCAGAAAAAAGGAAAGTTTAAGTATAAAAAAATCACCATAAATGAGTAAAACAGTATTGAATCGTTCTTTATTACTAAAAATCAGTTTACTGGGTATTGTTAAACTAAGAAGTACAGGTTCAGCAAACCTTTTAAGATCAAAGCAATGAGCAACACAAAGATGCTCATTCTTCCTGAATATAATATGGTCTTAAATAAGTAATTTAAAGTAAACTACTAACCGCATAAAAATGGACATGCATCAAATAAAAGCTACAAATTTTGTTTAATGGTACACTGTATAGCCAAAAGTATCCGGACACCCGTGGTCGGGACGCAGAGGCTACTGAGGCACGTATTAATATGATGTCGGTTCCCCTTTTGCATCGATGACAGCCTGTACACGTCTGGGAAGACTTTCCACCAGGTTTTCAAAGGTTGTCGCAGGAACTTCCAGGCGGCCATGACAACTGAAGTGAGTCCGGCCAACAGATGTTCAGTGGGGTTGAGATCGGGGCTCTGAGACGGCCAGTCAAGTTGCGGAACACCCATGTCTTCAAACCACGGCCGCACAAACTTCGATTTGTGAACTTAACAGTTATCCTGCTGGAAGAGAAACGGGCCTTCCTCAAACAGTAGCCACAGAGTTGGGAGGGCAGCGTTGCCCAGAATGGCCCGATATATCGAAGAGTTCATGTTGCCCCTCAGAGGAACTAAGGGACCCAGGCCGAACCACGAAAAACATCCCCACACCATTATGCTGCCGCCACCGAACTTATCAGTTGGCACAATGCAGTTGGATAAGAAGCGTTCGCCGGGCATCCGCCAAACCCACATGCATCCATTGGACTGCCAGATAGTAAAGCAAGATTCATCACTCCACAGAACATTTCATCACTCCACTCCTCCTCCAGTCAAATAGCGTTGAGCTCTGCAACCATATAGCATTGCAACCGACGCTTCTTATTCTTGTACTGCTATTTTTGTGAGCGGCCGCACGGCCCTGGAAACCCAAGTAGTTTAGCTCTCGGCGAACAGTCCTGCTGCTAGCGACAACGCTCGACGCATGTTAGAATTCCGTCGTCATCACTACCAACGGAGACTTGCGATTTTGCTTCCCAACTCTCTTCAGGGTTCGACGGCTACGGTCAGTCAGTTTTCTCGGTCTACCACTTCGTGCAGCTGTCGTTTCACTGCCTCGAGCAGCATGTCCGCAATTTCACGAACTGATTTCCTACAACGGTGGCATCCGAGTATCAGTCCGAGAAGTCCCTGAGGTCGCCTGACTTACTCATTTTATCGTGAGCGCAGAATTATGACCGCCCAAGCCCCCACCAACGCTTTTTTAGCTTCCGATGACGCATCAAACTCCTGACCTGCCCTATTCATTTTGTCGAAAGGATGTCCGGATACTTTTGGCCATATAGTGTATATGGTAACACCAGTATCCAAACTTTCATCGATTTATCTCTTACTGTTCAAGTTCTCCCGAAAATATACTTAGAAGGAACATGAATGGAATCCAAACAAGTCGCTCCGAAATGCACAGAGCCCGTAACCATACGAGGATTCGACCGTCATGATGTATCAGGTTAAATCTGGACTCATCGGAAAACCATTATAAAATGTCTTTGTCGATCCACTGTTGGCGTTCGTAGCATCGTTACAACCGGAGGCACCAGTTATTTGAAGAACGCATAGAAATCGCAGCAACAGACGATTTGCTAGAACTTCATTCGCCAACCAATTTGTCGATCAGAATTGACGGATAGCGATTAATGTGTTACTGTCCATCATTTTGCAAAAATACAGGGTGTATCGGTTGGACCCGGGAAACCCGGTAACGTCTTCCTGGGAACTACTTTCGAGAAGAGAGTATACGTTTTCACAAGGATAACAGTAACCTAACACAAGGCTTCACCAGTGTACAGCAGTGTCCATGCATTTGACGTCAGTACGAGTACCTCATGACATTGAAAGAGCGTTAGTAACAGTGCGATAATTCACAATGGCAGGCGGGGAAAGCAGTGCGATCCGGTTGACGTTAAAGCAACGTGTATCTATTATTATGATTATTTATAAGTCCAAGGACAACATCTCTCTAGCAAGACGTTTATTTGATGAGACATATGTTTTTTGCCAAAACGTGAAACAATCAAGAAGGAATTTGAAGACACTGGTTCTGTTGCAACAAAACATGCTGCGAAACGGTCACACACCACAATCACTACCGAAGAGAACCAACACATCATTGCCGAAATTGACCAGGTCATTTGATTGTTGTTATTGTATGTAAAATTGACAGGCTCCAACTGATGCACCCTGTATATCTCGCTCTGCGATCTTTCAACACAATGAAGAGAAGATGAGTACTTAAGTTCATCGGCGTCTTCTACTCTCTATTCTTTCCACCGTTGTAATATAATTGCTGCTTACACGAGTGACGATATTTCACATTGACCATATTATCACTACCTCTTTCACGTACGGATCTAGTTGTCTAAGAAGTGGCATAGTCTTTCACTAGCAATGATGCACTGCCAAAGAAACAACAGTTCACCTATAGGCTGCTTTCCTATTGACGCAAGGATTTACGGTTGGTGTGGTTAGAAAACATAATAATCCGGTGCGTTGCTACTGTAATTGCTTGTCTTTTTACTGTTCCTTATCAACAATTTTTCATTTAATTTTTCCTGATTTTGCACTGAATTATATTTATGATAGAAATGGAATGAAAGATATAATAAGAATGAAATTATGTAACTGACGTGAGTTAAGCAAAGGTATAGATATAATTTTGTAACATGATGAAATGAACTTATCATGGAGAAAGTTGGAAAAATATCCTGCTAGACTTGGATATCTTCCGCGATATCGCCCAATTTTTTCTGGCATTGCGTTTTCAACGAAAAGTCTTATCATTAAAGAACTCGTATTTAATGATTTTTAGATAAAAAGATGATTGTCTGGAATTATAATTTTTCAAAAGTAAATAGGAAGCCATTGATTCCAGATATTTAGAATAAGGACGTTTATATTTTTTATAATTAAAGACCTTTACTGCAGATTAATTAAATTATATTAAATTATAATAGTTAAATATTAAGGAAACAACTGTAGGGATATTGAATAAGAAGAGCAGTGGAATCCGTTACGAGACCTGTTTGTTCATTCTGACTACTCTCAACTGATGATCGCCTAATAAGCGTGAAACAGGCTTGTCTTGAGATGTCAGATGAACATTGGTCTCAAATTTTAATTGTAGAGATATTTAGATTCATTCAAAATTTGCTAGTTAGACAATAAACAAGTTAGTAACAGCAATTTGAATATTTAATTATTGCAATTTATAGCAAAATTTTCTATATTAAACCCTTCCTTTTTCTATCTTGTTTTTATCTTCTCTGTTATTTATTGAATAGTTTAATGGCAGTCATGCATTCATATTTTTGTTTCAGTGCAATCGTTTAGTTTTACAATTCGATAAATAGTTGCAAAACATACTTTTCAACCGCCCCTTTTTTAATGGACTGTTCCAAGTGTAACTGAAATGATCATTGATTACAAAGCTTAACATAATTCATCACATAAGCAATAAGTCGTTTAAATTTCAAGTTAATATAGACAAGAATATATTTCTAAAGATACACGTGATTTCACTTCCATTATATCCGGATTATTCAATTACTTTAAACAGTCTTAAATCAAATCATTTTTGTTTTAATTTGTTGTATATTTTTATTTATTATGCGAGAAACATAATCAATAATACAGATAGTTGATGAATCAGATTAGGTAAAGAGGACAGTTACATTAAACTATGTATGTACAATAAACCTATCTATGTAGTCAACGGTCAAATTTGATCAGGTTCAATTTTGTATGAGCTTTTTTAATTTTGCAAAACATACGCACCATTCAAAAAGCATTGTGCTATCTCCGATACAGTTTTCATTAGCTATTTCCAAACGAAATTAGACATCAGCTTAGAACTATACCTGAATTGAAAGGCAAGAGGTTCAAGAACGTTATAAATTTTTCTGTAAACAATTCTGAGTTCCAATCTATTGCAGAAATGTTTCCGATTTGTGAAAAACCGTTCAAGCGTAAAACAAAAATACACTTCAAGCAAAAAGTTCTGTTTAAAGATAGAATTCTTTTTATATGATGATTTCACTGATTTGATTGGACTATTTTCTATTAAATTCTTTGCAAACTGATAATAAAGGTTTTCAAAAGTTTTTCTATTTGCTACAGCTACATCTATTAAAAAGGGGAGGAGTAGAATCCCAGAATAACTTGTATTAGTGCCTTTCGAGTTTAAATTCTTTATGCTCATTCGTACTGAGATACTTCTAGTTTCTATTAGACTGCTTGAAAGTTATTAAACGTGATGTTATCCTGCTCTATGTTTGGTGGAAAACAAAATTCCAAATTCATGATGTAATTAAAAAAATAGGTTGTCATTCATTTTTTTAAAGTGAAAACGAAACATTTAGATGGTAAATACGAGGGTTGTAAATAAAGTAGTGGCAACATTGATACAACGCAATATTTAATGAACGAAGACGTACAAATTGCATTACATTCCTTCAATATAGTCACCCTCAAAGTCTATAACCGTATGCCAAATTTCGGGAAGCCGTAGGGGACCGTTAGCAAGGCGTTCTCTGTTGATGACGGCGACGGAGCGCTCTAATGCGCGGAGTACAGATGCCACATCAGGAAATCGGCGGCCTCGGAGGGGTTCCTTCATCTTCGGAAACAGGTCTAAGTCACAAGGACTCATGTCTGGTGAATACGGAGGGTGTTCCAATACCTCCCAATGCCACCGTTGCAATAAGAGCTGGACATTGTGTGCGAGATGGCTACGTGCGTTGTCCTGCAACACGATAGGGCGATCGCCTCGCAAAAGAAACGTGAACGTTTACGCCGCATAGCCGGACGCAGATGTCGCTCCAGAAATCGGCAAAAGTAGTCACTGGTGACGGTTTGTCTCGCAGGCACAGCATGCGTAAGAAAAACACCCTCGTAGTCGTATGCCACAATTAGCATGAATTAAAGCACC
>JAFIDM010009631.1:153979055-154001210 GCA_023159025.1 Thereuonema tuberculata
AAAGTAGTGGCAGGCATAGATCAAAAACATTCTTTTTGAATTGTTGTAAAGGTTTCCCTCAGGTTGTTGTAAGGTTTCCCTCAATTACACTCAGAACGAGTGAGTTTTGTTAACATTTGTGTGCCGGTGGAGATCTGCCTGATAAATCACCTAGCGATTTAAGATGAATCGTTCCAATTGAACAACGATGTTTTGCAAGCCAATCAAGGGAACAACAGTACGAGAGCGAGATGCCTATAGTGATACAGAGTGTCATATCTGTCTACTTGTCTTACAAGGGAAGGGTCCTGGGTAAAAGTGGAGCAGAACCTTAAACTTTGGTGGGAAAGGAAGGAAGAGTAAATAGAGGACACATGCGGAGTTGGAGGATCGGTTTGAGGGAGAAGCCGAGAGACAGCTGTGTTGTGCTCTGATTTTTTTGTCGTATATATTGCTCTTATGCTTTCCTCGTATGTTAATCTGTTCTATTTTTCTTCTCTACTTCAAAGATTGCAGATTGACAGCCCCAAAGCCATCATTCACCTTCTATTGGAAAGGTGCAATTTTGAAGGACAAGTTACAAGTGGAGATCGCAATATGGCGGAAATCGATCTGCTCTTTAATAAACCTCTTCTTTGGTACCTTTGTGACCCCATATCTATAGAACTGCTTAGAATCCTAGATTTAGAATCTCAGATTTGGCACACTTATGTTCTATGTGATGCACTTTCATTTGAGCTTGGTTTGATTTCCGGACTCCCCTTTCACGTACGGATCCTACCCTTGTTAGTACAGTTCTACAACTTCCATTTGAAATACAGACAACCAGCTAAATACTCTGAACTAAATGACACAGCACGATCGACTTTTTGTGTGTTCTCATTTGCATATCGGTCTTTACACCGTTATCAGTTCATTTCACTCATTATTAATATTAGTTTTATTGCCAAAAACAACTATTAAGTCTCAGGGGAAACCGAAGCGTTTAGGATCCTTCATAACCCTCAATTACATTTTACAAAATTCAAGATGAGTCACTTCGTAAAATACAAATAACGACCATCGAATGTCATTAATGAAGTTAACCCAGTTAAGTGGTTCAGTAACAGGCTCCAACTAAGAATAAAATGAAAATTTCCCTCAGCAAATATAGGAAATATAAAATGATCGATCAAAACTGAATATTTAATGAATGAAACTGATGGAAGTAATATTGACTTGCTTTACAGATCGAAAAGTAATTTGTTATCAATAAGGAAAAAGAAATAAATGATAAATGATTCGTGTTATCCAATACTTTTTCTCTTGTGACTGAAATTCGACTAAGAATTTTTTCGATGTAAGGAATAATCATTGAAGTTGTGCTTACATGATTTAATGATTTTAATATTTCATTCATTGAGAATATTGAAAAAAACATTAAAAAATCAAAATAAACTAGTCTGATTTTATTATTATTTTTAGATTATCTGCAATCCCTTTTTGTAAAATATAATTGGCAGTGTTTTTGCTTCGAAGATTTCATTGATATAAATGGATCGAAGGACAACTAAAAGATACAACGCCACATTTTGCACTAGATAATTATTGGAAAGAATTTGTTTTAGCTAGATAAAATAAATTTCTTTAACATATTCTTCCCTTAAAGGGAAAAAATGTTAAAATCTGCTTATTCATTATAATTTCTCCATAACGATATTGGTTCCATTTTCTGGAACCATTTACGGTCTATAAATAAATTACAATAAAAACATTGAAATATAGTACACTATCCGGCAACTTTATTAGGTTCACACCTGCTGTGCGCAAGAATGTCTGGACCCGTCGTGTCTCACAACAACTCTTCAAGCCGGTGGGGGCAGTGGCACGGTATGGAGGATGTTTTCCTGGCACACATTGGGTTCATTGAAAGCTCTGGAGGCACGTCAGGATGCTAGAGCGTACCTAAACATTGTAGCTGACCAAGTTCAACCGTACATTTAACAGTTTATCCTCATGCAGATGGCTACTTCCAAGAGGATAATACGCCGGTGCAGTAAACCCGCATCCCTATGGATGGTTTGAGGTAAATGACGATGACTTTTCCTTGCTGCAGTGGCCCATTCAGTCCCCGGATCTCAGCCCAACTGAAAATTTGTGGGATGAGCTGGAACGGGCTATTCTCTCCAGGCCTAAACCTCCATCAAATCTTCAGGAACTGCGTGACACACACATGTCTGCATGGTACACAATACCTCAGCAATGTTTTCCGCATCTTGTGGAATCCATGCCTCAACGAATTCAGACTGTTTTGAGGGCTAAAGGAGGCCCAACACGCTACTGGGTAGGTGTACCTAATAAAGTGGCCGAACAGTGCATATTTTTAACTAACAATTGAAAATCCTTACACAGCAAAGGATTAATTTTATCTAATATTAAATATAGTGTTTTCTTTCTTAAAAGAAATCTAATGTTAATAGTTAGATAATAAAAGTTTTCCTAATTTTTTTTAAAAGAAATTCTTCAGGTAGAATTTATCACTTGTTTTCAATCTTGAACAAAGCGTTTCTTTCTACCCATGAAATATCCTGAATAATGATTTAAAATTTTACATTTTTTTTCCTCATGTCGATACTAAATGAGATCTAAAAATGATATTCATTTCCGAGCTTTTAATAATTTAAAGCATTGAAAACACTGTTAATTATGGGATAATAATAATAAATTTCAGTGAAATTATAATACTATGGTAATTTCTTTATAATTGAAAAAGAATTCCATAAAAGGAACCTTAAAATCATTATGGAGAAATTATAGTTAAGCAAAGAATCTGACCTTTACAAGCTTTTAAAGTTATCAAAATTTTATCCTAGTTCCATTTAGCTCTTGATTAAAATTGTCGATTATCGAAAGTATACTTAATTTATCAAGATCAAATTTTAAAAATGAAATCAAGTCACTCACTTGTATCTTTAATGTATACTGTAAGAGTTTTGTTGAGATTAGTATTGAAAAATATTTATTACTTTCTGACTATTTCACGATATTGAACAAGGAATTTTGTTAAATTATTCACCTTCCTCTTAGTATCAGTTAGTAAAAATAGCTGGATTTGAGTTTTGATAAAATTTTATTAAAATTATAGAAGATAGTTCAGTTAAGAGTCTAAGTCACTTCCTATTTTGAAAGCCTGGGAAATTGATTCTCAGTTAAGAATGAATTTTTCTCTTAACAGAGTTGCTTTTGTCTAATTAAATCAATTTTGTCATTGGTTACAAGTAGGATCATTTTTACTTCGGAAAGCATAAAAATAACTTGTAAGAAATACAGTGGAATTCAGCTTAATGCAAGCAGAAGGAGCAAGCTGACTGGTCATGGGTTAGAATGTGTAGTAATTTCGCGAATAAGCTGAACTTCAGAAACCCAGTTACTTACGGGGTTCAGTAAGCTACTTAAATTTGAACAAATATTCTAAAAACAACAAAAAATATTCTAAAAAAAAAAATAATGATATTCTAAAACATAGAAACATTAGTTTCTACAGTTTACATAGACTACTTGCAATACTAGAGTCATTAAGGAAGTTCAGTTAATTTTAATGGGTGGCAATGAAGATTGTGTATGTCTTACAGGACTGCGAAAGGTCATAAATAGCCTGTTTCTACAATTTCAATAAACGTAAAGGAGCAAATTTTTACGAAATAATGCAAGATTTAAAATCAGAAGAATGAAAACTTTTAATTGACTTCATGCTTTTTCAGAGAATATATCAGCAATCGCGCACTAAAACACACTAGCTCCAAAACGCCAATGCGATAAATATTCATGGTTTTAGCAGACAAAAACAAAATCATGTATTTTTGAATGTTAATTTAAACAACTTCTAGTGTCATTTCCACGAATCTCCTTTTAGAAAATTAAAGACTAAAGTTGGCATTAAAAATTAAACTTCGGCATTTTTTTCAGGGTTTAAGGATGCGAACCATCATATACAAAATACGCTTTTGCATTATTCTGATTGTTTTCACATTGTATAATGTGACACTTTGTTACATTTATATAACTTATTCAAAGTTAAAGGATATGATAGCTTGTCCACTTCAGTCTTATTTTCTGTCATCCTACTAACAAAGTGATAATATATCAAATTAAAACCATGTAGCAATAGTAATAAACAGTCGATTATCTATGTATTCAAGAAATTCGAAGTATAGGGCAAGATTTTACTTTTTACATCCAGAAACGAAATAACTTATATTTTTTATTGTTTAATGTATTTAGGATAGAGAACCTCCACTACTGCTAATTATTACCAGAAATTACCCAGAATCAAACTAAAAAAATTCAATCTAAGTCAGTAACAGCACTGAAAACATCCTCTCCGTCCGGCGAATTTACCAAAAAAATTAAACTACTGAGAGTTTTGAATTACGGTAGCCTATATACCATCCTTAACACAATCTCTGCAAGGAGACATAAACGCTCTATACATCACCCATTCAATAGCCCCCTTATGGAACAAATACGAAATATTTTTTATTAAATAATAATAATACTACTAATAATAATAATTCCTAACCATTATTGCACATATCTTTACACTTGGCAATATGTGCTTTGGTCCTTGACCCGCCATATTGTTTTTGCTGGGGAAACCCAAGGTTTGAAACATACAAACATAATAATAATAATAATAATGAAAACGGTTTTGTTAGTCAGCATTCCACTATTTCGAGATTTTTAATCGGATTATATATTATACAGTTAGTTCAAAAACTATTTGTGTAGATCCATTCACTTTATTTTCCAGTTTTGATATTGAAATTTGTTCATCCAAGGAAGTGGCGTATTGGCATGGAAATTGGTAAGTACAGTTATTCGTAGTCATGTGGATTATGCAAATCATTCGAATATTAAAGCAATCACCTGAGATGTGGACAAGATAAAAAGGAAAACACCGGCCGCCGAAGCTTTGTTTTGTACCGTGCTCCAGGTCTTACGGATTAAAGCAACGGAGTGTTGAGACTGCTACAGCATATCCAAGCACCGAAGATACCTCGTCGCCCACCCAATTACCAGCTGAATGCGTTAGAGGCAGGATCGTAAATCTTAGTGAAACTGGTTGGTTGACTCGTCGAATCGCGGTCTATATGCATCGTGATGCCAGAAGAATTGGCAGCAGTGGTTGCAGATGCGCACAGCGGGATCGGCGCAATCAGGCGAACGTCAGAACGAATTGATAGTCATATTCATCGCCTGGCAATTGCGGAGCCACAAGCTGCTGCACAGAACATTCGCCGGGGCTATAGCGCAACTATGACTGAAGCACCGAACGATGAACCAAGAGATTGGCGGAGGCAGATCTATGGCCCGCTATTCATTTATGTCGACTGGTATTCATTGTATAGGTCGCCGATCTCAGCAGGAGGAGTGTTGAGTAAAGCGCGTGGCGACAGAAATGGTACAATGTCGTATTCAGCGACGAGTCCCGATTATGATCTCAGAGTTCATGGCCGTTTCTGAAAAATAAGTTTTATTAGTTACTGTATTTTTATTTTCTCTAAGTTATGTTTTCATACTGTAAATATCGATAAAAAATATGGGCATAAATCCGAGAACAAAAAAATATCTTGCATAAAAATATCTATTGACATACTGATTACTTACAGCGATGAATAACAGAGCCTGAACCCTCACCTACCCTTCCTTCGACTTTGCGCCATTATCATTAGTTTGGAGGAAAGGTTTAATGTTAATTCAAATTCAGCGATGACTTACCAGATAAAAATGGTTCCGCAATTGTCTTAACTTTCGTTCAGAAATAAAAGCCCATAGGAATAGGCTAAGAATATTTTTGTTTATAACACGTACGTAACCATCCAACCCCAACATTAAAAAAAAAAGAGACATTTCGATTTTTTTTCATGCGAAATAGTAAAAGTATTAAATCTAAATTATATTATTTAACTTATAAAATATTTTCACACTTCTTAAAAAAGTTTGTTATAGTTCAAATAATAATTTTTAAAGGATGTTTGTGTCTTAGATATGTTTCTTTGATATTTCATTACTGTTTTCATATTTTTAAGTACATTATCTTTGAATTGTTATTTTAGTTAAAGTAATTAAACATAATCTTCTATAAATATTCGAAATTTGTTTAATTTTCTATTCTGATACTGCACTTAATGCTGAAAAACACAGTGTTTTAATATCAGTTTTTTCCTTTCTTTTTTTCAAAAATACTTCATGCTATAAATTATAGCATTCATGAGAATCTAAATTATTTTGAATTAGTTTTCTGTAAGAATGAAAATTATGGATAAGAATGATTTTTCTTTACTGTTATTAAAAATACTTTGTATAATTCTTTGTCTTTGCTTCTGTGATCTTATTCTTTGTATTCGGGAAGAAGTATTTAATATTTCAACTTAAATCAAAAATTTAAGAATAATTTTGTAACTATGACATGAAACAAAAAGCTGTCATTCTTTTTTTAAGTTTTAACTATTGATTAATTTAATTTCTGAATGATTTGAATGTAATTTTGCATTTATTAGCATAATTAGAAATGTTTGTAATACTTAATGTTCTTTTACATATTTTCAGTCAGGCACCACTGGAAAGCCAAAGGGTGTTATGTTAAGCCACGACAATGTAAGTACTACTCAAGTAAATCTACTAAAATAGAAGTTCGATTACATTATTTTAATGTATTTTAATGTAAAGATTCATCTTTGCAGAAAAATCGAAAGGAATAACACAATTTTGTTCCCAAACTCTGACACTTAATTTCAAAAACTGTAAATTTTGAATCTTTTTCTAAAATCGACCTATATATCTGGTGGCCATAATTACAGAGGAGGTGTTTAGAGCCCAATTATCAAAAACTATTGGACCAAACTCCACCAAGTTTGGTGTGAATACTATTTACACCACGGGGTTTTTATTTTGAAAGAAAAAAACAAAAAAAAACAATAGTTCAAAATTTCACCACCAGGGGAAAAAATGGCGCTGGAAGCTACTTGTATCGAGGAAATTGGGCGTAATAAATAAATAAATTTTACAATCAATAGTAATTTTTATTTGGCATCATTTACAGATGTGATTCAATATGTTTTTCTTGCAACTGTTCCAATAACTGCATTCTATGAACAGCATTTCCTACGGTAAAACTTAGCAGAACTCCAGTGATTTGCCTCACGTACAGCGTTATTCGAGCCTTCAAAGTTACTAAGTTATCCACGCCTCCTTGGTACACCAAGCTTTTCAAATATCCAAATAACCAAAAGTCACAGAGAATGAGATCATGCGAACGGGCTGTTCAACTTATAGGAAACGCTCGACTAATTATTCTGTCTTCTGTGAAATGCTTCCGTAAGAATGGCTGTACACTCAATCCAATGTGAGGGGGTGTTCCATCCTTAATAATTATGGTTGTTTCGAAGCATCCATGCTGTTGAAGTTGTGGAATAACAGATTCAAGTAGCATTCGTTGATGCCTCACAGCACTGATAGAGCAAGTGACGGGACCGTTTGTTGTTATTTCTTCAAAAAAGTACGGACCAATGATGAACAAAGCAGTAAAGCCACACCACACTGACTTTCGATGGATGCACAGGAGTCTACTGAGACACATGAGAATTCTTCAAAGCCCAAATGTGGCAATTCTGTGTGTTTACAATTCCGTTAAGATGCCTCATTATTCCATAGGATGTTTCAAAGCCAATGCATCCTCGACTTCCATTCGAGCTAGGAACATCAGAGAAAAGTTCAGACGAGCGTCCGCATCTGCTCGAAGCAGCTGTTGAATGTGCTGATCTGCTGGGAAAAACTTCAGCTGCTTACGCAGAATTTTCAACACCGTTGCAAATGGCATATGAAATTGCCTGGATATTGCCCGTGCACTGCTGCTCGCGTGTGCATCATTTGGTTCCAGTGGTGCAGTTGCAACTGTTTCAAGTTGTTGGTTTGATGTCGGTTTTCGTCCTTGTCCTGGAAGCACTTGTAACTATTCCGTATTTTCAAATCGCAAAATAGTTTTCGCAAATTCGTGATTGTCATTGGGGCTTTCCTTAAATTCTTCAACCTTTAGTATTCCTGAAGTACGACAGAAGCAGTGGGGTATTTTTGGTAGTAAAGTTTCACCATCAAAGCACGATCACGTAAATTTTGCTTGCCAAAGGTTTTACATAACACCACTGTGCAACCATAGCACATCACTCGGATTAACATACGCTGTTCGTTTTCATCTTTTTATATCTTTCAATCTACGATGTCAGTTTACTGCAATCTGCATATTTCCGTGCTTCCAGCACCATGTTTTTCCCCTGGTGGTGAAATTTTGAACTATTTTTTTTTTCTCTACAAATCAAAACCCTATGGTCTAAATAGTGTTCACACCAAATTTGGTGGAATTTAGCTCAATAGGTTTTTGGTAATTGGACTCTAAAACACCTCCTCTTTAATTATGGCCTCCAGGTTTGTATAGGTTGAAGAAAAAGAACCATAAGACGATCTAAAATATTTAAATAGGAGTTAGCAAAGAAATAATAGAAAAAAAAATCTAGTTCACAATCATTTAACCACGACAACTAACCAGAGAACGTTTTTGGGAAATATGACCTCATAACTGAACAGAACGAATGGATTTGGTCTTAACAAACGATTCAAAGAATGTCTTATCACCACACTTTCTCATTTCATCCTCCCATCTAGGTTATGGAAATTTTTTGGCTTCCTGTTATTCCTCGGATTCCATGTGTGATATTTCACCTTGTTCTTCCCCATTAAGTTTCTTTATGGTGAAAATAATGTTAGCCACCTCTCACCCAAACACTTTGTTGTATCTTGTCTGGTAGTCCTAACTGTTAATGCTTCTTTGTGTAGTCTATAATATCTGAGTTTCTTTCTAGGACAACGTCCATGACTTTTCTCCTTTAAGATTACGAATATTGAACCGAATACTTGAGCTTTCTTATCCTAATATATAACTTTGACAAGCTCTACTTATCTAGTGTTTGTGGTTCTTCAAAGCACTAATAACAGCAAATATGTTAACTGAGTCAATCAATTCAGTACAGAATGATAACTCGTATTCATGGTTCTATCACAAACTTCTGAATAATGTGATTAATTTGTGCATATGGCTTTCGAAATCCAGCTTGATCCAAAGTTTTGAGTATCAAATTTTTCAGATCCACAGCAGATTTGTAAATTTTCAACAAGTGAATGCATAACTTTCACAAATAATTTATATAGAACTGTCGAAAGACTGATAGGTCTATAATTCCATACATTCTCTCTTTCTCGTTTTTGAATAGTAAATTTAACTATTGCATTCATCTAATCGTCTGCACATCGCTAAGGTGTATAATTGAGTTATTTACTCCGTTGAAATTTTGAACCTGTTAAATTACATTTGGGGTAGTATAAGCAGTACAAATATAAAGAAAAGTATTAATATTTAGCTGAGGTTTAACCACATTAAAAATTCCGCGAAATGTTAAAGGCAATAACAAATGTTAATGTAATCTTGTAGTTGGAATAATATGCGAAAGATACTGTATCTGGTAGCTAATTTCCTTCATCTTTATTTATTTATTTATTTATTTATTTTGTTTCTTACAGTACACTTACTTAGGTAAAATTCTTCCTCCAATTTTTGGATTATCAGCTACAAAGAAAGAAAGATATGTTTCTTATCTCCCTTTAAGTCACATCGCAGCACAGGTAAATAAAGTATAAAATAATTTAAAACAAAATATCCTTTCAGGATAACAGTCTTAATTATATTTAATTGAATTTTGTGAGTTTTAATTTCAGAATTTAAATTTATCGCAATTGAAAAATGTAATTTTGTCAAAAAAAAATAATTTAAAGCTTTTATTTTGAATCCCTGGAAACTGATCAATTACATATCTTTCCTTTTATTAGATTTCAGATATTTTTATGACTATCTCAGTTGCTTCTACTGTATATTTTGCACAACCAGATGCTATGAAGGTCAGTTTGAAATTTGTTATTTCTCTAATTTATTAATTTTCAACAGTGATTTCCAGTTTAGGACTGCCAAACAGAATTCTCACTGGTTTACTTTGCTTTTCGTTTAGTAAAATTAAGGTGCTAAGAAGTCACCACAAAATAAAATAAATGTTTATTCTACAGAGTGCCGGGCTGACCACCCGACCTTATCCGTAGCCTTCGTAATACTGTACCGCCTTATCTCAGTCCCGTTGGTTCAAGAAGCGTTGGAGCCTAAACTTCAACGCCCTATGGGCAGTGAGCCTTGGGACAAACCTAAACTAACCTAATGCTTTAGAAATACAAATTGGGAATTTCAGAGAAGAGAATTTCAATTATAAGTTAAGAGGAGATTGATTTGTGATTTTGAAAGGCACATTTTAGCTTATATTAATAAGGGGTTTCGGAAGTTAATTCAGATAATGAATAAAATGAAGTAATTGAGCCTCCAATTAATTCACATTTAACAAATTTGAAAGGTTTGTAGTGGAAATCAGAGTTTCAACTTTCATTAATATAAATACTATTTCGCCTTATGATGAAATAATCTTCCTTTAAAATAAGCCCTTCATAAATTTTAGGGTTGGGGGTTGGTGCTACACTGAAAATTTAGAGAAGAGAGGGCATACTTATCTATCGCCACCTACGACAAGTTGTCCTAACTAGGCCTCATTTTTATGAATTCTTTCTTAAACATTTAAATACTGAGATGAATTCTTTCTTTAAAAAAATCTTTAGTTTAAAATAACTATTTTTTGACAGCAGTAACATTGTAAATAGAATCACATATACTACTGCGTTACAAATATACTGAATTTCACTTCAAGTTTTAATCCATTAATAGAAGTTGCTGTTAATCTTATCTGATTGTTCTTCTTTTCATCCTATTATTATTTAAAAATATATTAATATGTCTGTTTCACTGTTAATTTAATCGTTTGATTCTATAGATAGAATCAGACGGAAGAATAATGTGAAATTTACTGTAGTTTGTTTACGAGCCATTGTAAAGTCAAGTTGGGAATGTTTAAGAAAATGTTAGATATTACTGACCCATTGGGGAAGTGGGAAGTATAGCCTCACATCGTTATTCGGCCACCTACCTTTAAACCTCGGTTTCATTTGAAAAAGAAACGGGTACTGTTGAATCTCAGGGCCCATCTGGAGAAGAAACAGCCGTGAAAAATCCATAATACCCGCAGGGGATGGAACCACTTTTCCAGCCCTTGACAAAGGTCAGAAATTGAGATATAAGACGAATGAAAACTGTATATGAGTAATTGTAAATGTGAGTAGCGAAATATTTATAAATATTTCATTTAGAAGATCATAAACGAATCGATGATGTTTTTGCATGGTGAAATATGCAGTAATAATTTGTATTTTATAGTTAAATAATTAAATATTATAGTTACATATGAAATAGAAAGAAAATCTGCAGAAAAATAATTCTTAGATCACTCTTTTCTATATCTCCTGAATAATTATTACGAATTTATCTTTTGTTTGGCTTGAAGAAGTAGAATTCAAGGGATAGTGTTCTACGAAGCTGGTAACGTTAATAAAATTTAAAAAATAACGTTAAAAATATCATTTGTTATGATCGAACTTTAATTAAAAAATTCCATTTCTTAAATTTTTATTGAAATCATTAAAGCTTAATAAAATGTACATAAGCAGTTATTTTAAAATAGCTTACGAACAACTTTTCTCAAAAATGTTTAGGTTCAAATTGACCGCCAATATAGGCTCCATAGCTTCTTACCCAAACTTGATAGCCAAAGCTAAGTGGAAAAGGTTATTTAAAAGGATATTTGGGTGAATCTACGGAAAACCTATAATTCGTGTCACAGAGCAATAAATTGAAAATGATTGAAAATATTTGTCATTTTTCAAAATCACACATTGAAGTACAAAATATACTGTATATTATTTTTTTAAAATTTTATGGAATTTCCAAAAAAAAAGTTGTCCACAGAAGGTGATTCATCACTTCCGTGGACTGTCACAAGCTACAGTTGGATAGCTTCTAAAGACCCAAACTGCTTTATTTTTTCATATTTTTAAAATAATATATACATTGTAAAATCAGAAAATACGTAAATTTAACTTAATATCAAGTTAATTTTTTTTTTCGAATCATCAGTAAAATTTTTTTGCAACCTCAAGTCTTTGTCACAAGGTTTAGCCATCGCTTTTGTGGACATTCCTAAACTTTCTAAAAAATCCACCCTGTGCGCTAGTTATCTTCCGTCTCCCTTAAAAACAATAGATTAGACGGCCATTTTTGATTGGGAAGTGATTTTATTCATCTGAGTCTCATTTGTCAGGAAAATATTACCTTTTTATTCATTTTTCGTAATTTGCACAGCTCATCCCATCACTTCTATGGTCTTGTTTAGAACCTAATTTTTCTGTGGAAAAATGATTATTTCTAGGCATGATAATTGAAATATGGTAAACTTAATTTTCTGAATGACACGTGTTCCTAACCTCAAAATGAAGAGCACATGGGTCAAGAAACATAAGTATTCGTCTCTTCCGTGGACATCACTTCCGTGGACATTTGGGGTCCACTGAAGTGCTGATTCTCCACAGAAATGATTTCTTTTACTGATGTTTGTAATTTCACACACACAAGTGCCAAGAAGATAAGCGTATAAATTTTAACATTGCATTTTGTTATTATCGGGTCGATTTCGAATATAATTTTTTTATTTTGTGAAACAATTTTTATTGTGCATGATTTTCTCCTTTTGATAAAAAGTTCTTTTAATTCATAAATTATAGTCTTCTATTTATTTATTTCATAGTTTTTCCACGTAAATTCACTATTTCGAATATAATTTATATTAAAATTCGACATCATTATCAACACAAGTCACTTCTGTGGACATACCATCACCTCCGTGGACATCTTTTTTTGTTTTGTTTTTTTAAAAAATAACCAAAATGCGTTGGCCTGAACCACATATATCATGGATGTAAGAACATCAAAAGCAATCATCTCAATTTTTTGAAAAGGAAATCTTGTAATTTAAAATCTCAAAAATTTTTGACTGAAATTGCAGGTTTTCTGTATATTCACCCATTCACTATGATATAATATACGATGTAAATCGAATTTAGGATAACAGAATGCCTTAATAGCTCGCAAATCCGTCGTTCCGTCATTGATTTGCGACAACTTTCTTGGAGGTATATATTGCTGCTTTACCCTCAAATGAATACTTTATTTTGCTTTATTTTTACTTTATTTTGCTGAAACATTTAGGGAACTTTGGTTCACACAATGAAAGAAGCACAACCTACAGCCTTCCTTGGTGTTCCTAGGGTTTATGATAAGATGCGTGAAAGGGTGTTGGAAACAAAACAAAGCTCTGCCCCCTTCAAACAAAAACTCCTGAATTGGGCCACTGATTTAGCACATAGATACAACATGTCCAGAGCTGAAGGGTGAGTCTTTATGCCAGACATTAGTTATTATATAATTGTGATCCAACTGAAAAATAACGCATGTAAATTTCTTGTTAATGGAGCCTGTTAATTGACTCTTAGTTAGATGCATTTTTAATAGTAGTGTTGGTGATGAATTTTAGGATAGAGTTTATTCTATGAGATTATTCATTGAAGGATCCAAAATTGTTACGTGTTTGGTGCATATTTATTTTGTAGACTTTCTGGCAAGAAAATTTATCAGGGATCATTTCTCCTTTTAATTTTTTTTTAAATAATGAACCCGTTATCTATATTTTTATAAAAAAAATAGATATTTAAAAATGCTGGTATGGTTTTCCTGAGTTAGGCTACTTCAACTTGAATTTTAAATATCTAAAGGTGATTAATAATGCTTATTTAGGTGAACGGCAAATTTAACTAACCTATAGGCGTACAGAAAAGTAGAAAATATGCTATAATAATATACCATACCAAACAAGTATTTTACAAATTTTCCAAAGAAAACTATTACATATATTCGAATCATTAATAAAGAATAGTTCTCCCCACAGTATACAATCTGATTCTTGTATCAAGTCTCGATTCTTTGTCTGAGATCTTGGCTCTTGACTTCTGATCGAAGCGATCTTGTATAAATATTGTATTCTTATAAAAATTCCAGTTCCAGAACCCTGGGCAAGCAATTTTTACATGTGACATTTCTGAATTTTTCCTTCCATTTGTGATACAAAGAATGTTGAAGGAAGGGGGGCATAGACAATCTATCAATAACTCTCAATGTACTGATGCTAAAATATATGATTTCGGCTGTAATTTCTGGTTTAGGAAACTGATAAATGTTTTGAGTATTTTATACAAGGAAGTTTAAAGGATGGATTGTTAAAAAGTGGTTTTAGGTTCTGCAAAAGAATGAAATCTCCAAAAATAACTAGATGGATCTTAAGCGATGAGATATGTGATCAAAAGACAATATAATAAGACAAATAATAAAGAGGTTTAAGTAAATGAATAGTTTGAAAGATAGAAATGTAGACATTAAATTATATACATGTATTTAAAAAAATATTCTGAACATACCAAATACTGTCTTCCTTGAAAAAAGGCTTTTGTATAAAAGGTCGAAATAGTCGGACTTTATATTTCTGAATAAGTTTTTTTTATCCCCACTATAAAATAGTGTTTTATAATTTTTACATTCTATATCTCTGATCAAATTAGTTATCTTGAGAAGCTAATTCGCGAACTAAATTCGCTTTCTTTAATTCGGTTAACTCTTTAACCATGACTTCAGATTCAATTACAAAATACAATCCGACGCTCCCGACCGAAAAGTTAAATTTTTACCAAAAAAAATACTTTCCTAAGGTCACAAATATGATTTATTTATTTCCATTGATGACGATCTCTCATAAAGCAAAGTAATATCTGATTTTTCGACGTGCACCAGATAAAAAAATGTTTAGCTTTTCTCCAACTAATACGAGGCTGTAATTGATCTCAGGGAACAGATCGACCTGAAACATTGTAGTTATCAAGCTGTTATCCCTAACATAGTAAGAGCTTCATGGTTGTAGATTTCGTAATTTTCAAAACTACAAACTTTCTGAAATATAGAAGTCAGAACTAAGCTTCCCAACTCATGTACTTTTTTAATACTTTATCTTTACTGAAATACTTCTATATTTCAGCATATATATATATATATATATATATATACCGAACAAGCAAAACTCAAATCATATTAAAGATTAAAATTAAAAGAGCAAAATCTATAATATTTTGTTAAAGTTATAAATTATAAAGTAAAATAAGTAAATAAGAAGCAATAATATATTAACTTCAAAATTAGGCTTATGTATCGAACAAGCAAAACTCAAAGCATACTCTTCGAGTTTCGCAAAGCAAAGATTTTAATCAATCTTTTGCAATTTAGAAAAAGTATAGAATATAAGAATAAACTTACATTACTAAACTATATAAAGCCGGACAGTGATGTGGAATTTGAAAAATGCCAATACAAAAACATATCACCGTTTCTGTGAAGATACGGCCAATCTATCCTCACGTCATCAGCGGCAAAATTAAGAAACAATTTAGAAAACAAAAACGCAGTATTCCAAGACTTTGCTCTTTTTTATTCAAAAACTAACAACAATATCATTAATCAGTGGCGGCTATTCAGGGGACGTAGGTGAAGTGGCACTTCACCAATTATTTATAATACAATATTATTTATTTATAATATAACAATTATTATAAGGAAAAATTTATTTTCCTTATCACGTATGTTGGTTTTAATAGAAACGTATTTTGTAAGTCCCGCGCCGTTGGTGCGGGACTTTGTTCTGGGACCGAGCCAAGTGAAGTAGGCTTTTATATGAAGTTTGTCAACCTCAGGGGCGGAGCTTAGCTGGATAACCGAAGCGATGGTTGCTATGGCAACCATGACGTCACCCGCTGTATAGCATCGTATAGGTGAAGTGACAACTGAGAAATATGTTCTCCTCTTCCAATGTGAAATTCTTTCGGAGCGCGCCTGTTTCGCAGTGCTGTGCTGTTTTAAATATGAATCCTGTTTAAGATATAGTGTGTGTTTAATTAGAAACATCATTTGTACGTTGGAAAGACGAAGATAAGAAGAAAGTTATTATAATATTTTATATTATATATTATAATATATATTATATATAATATATATATAATTTATAATATATATATATATATTATGATATAATATAATTATTTTCCTACTAGCTCTTCACCTAACTTCACAGCCACGAGCCGCCAATGTTATTAATATAATAATAAAATAACATAAAAATATAATATAAAAACTAAGTTATAAAGCTGGTCAGTGCTTTATTACGTATCAAATACTAACAACAATATTACTGAAAAAAACTAAAAAAAAAAAAAATCTAAACACTAACAAAATTACTGATATAATAAATAAGTAATAAAAGTCAAAGTTTTAACGCTTATTAATATTAATTAAATACTAATATTAAAGATTAATATTGATATTAATACTTTTTCTAAATTGCAAAAGATCGATTAAAATCTTTGCTTTGCGAAACTCGAAGAGTACCGGTATGCTTTGAGTTTTGCTTGTTCGGTATATAAGCCTAATTTTGAAGTTAATATATTATTGCTTCTTATTAAGGTAATTATTTACTTATTTTACTTTATAATTTATAACTATAACTATTAACTATTATAGATTTTGCTCTTTTAATTTTAATCTTTAATATTAGCATTTAATTATTGTTAACAAGTTATAAAACTTTGACTTTTATGCACTGACCAGCTTTATTACTTAGTTTTTATATTTTAATTTTAGGTTATTTTGTTATTATATTAATAATATTGTTGTTAGTTTCTGAATAAAAAAGAGCAAAGTCTTGGAATACTGCGTTTTTGTTTTCTAATTTGTTTCTAAATTTTGCCGCTGATGACGTGAGGATAAATTGGACGTATCTTCACAGAAACAGTGATATGTTTTTTGTATTGGCATTTTTCAAATTCACTGTCCGGCTTTATATATATATATATGTATTTAAAAAAAATATTCTGAAAATACCATATATATTGTATTTAATAAAACATACATTTCGGGAAATCCGTGAATCGAAATCCTGTCGGTAGAAGGTGGGAACCTGTTCATGCAGCCATTTCTGCACTTCACATCATCATTTGATTGAAATCGCTTGCCACGAAGCTGTTTTGTCCGATCACGTTCGCAGGAAAGAAATGGAAATCTGAAGTTGCCAGTTTTGTGCTGTAGGCCGGATGTTGAAGAACTTCACAACAAAAGAAAAAAAAGATTCACAGTGTCACAAGCTGCGTGTGGTGAGTCATTGTCATCAACAGCAGCACCCCTTGGCTGATATCTGAGCCCTTTTGCTTTGAACAGCTCTCTTCAGTTTCATAAGCGTGGCTTAATAAGCAGCAGCATTAATTGTTGCTTTTCGAGGACTAAAATCCAACAGAAGCACACCGTGCATGTCTTAAAACACAGTCGTCATGATTTTCCCAGGGCTGGTCGATGTCTTGAGTTTTTGAATAGTAGGCGAACATGGATGCTTCCACGTCATTGGATTGGGCTTTTGTCTTAGAACAGAAATGAAATAATCACGTTTGATCCCCAGTAATGATTTGCTCCAAACAATCCTCACCATGCTCATTAAAGCAAAGGAGATAGACAAGGGATATACCCAATAAGATTGTTTTTTGTTGTTAGTTTTTTTAGTGGTTCTCTGTCAGTTGCCGAGGGACCTAGCTGATGAACATTTTTCAGTACTTTAAACGTGAACAATATCACAGATTGTGGCATGTGAAAGATTAAATTTCCCTTCCAAATCTTTATACAACATGCGGCGATTACCGAACAAATTCTCGTGAAATGCAAGGACAGGATTTGCTGACATGGAAGGACGCCCACTCCTTTGTCCGTCCGTGGCACTAACTCGATTGCACTAAATTCACGATGCCATTTTCGCAACTGTTGCAGAGTCATCACGTTCGGGGTTTTTATAAGCTTCAAGTTCATAATGAATTTGAATCAGTGCTATCCTTTTTGCCCAAAAGAAACCGAAGAACTGATCACATCTCTTCTTGCGTCCACTTAGAAAGGGCAGTAGCCATTGTTGAACTGCCTAGTTCAGGAAAATGGCGAAGCTTAGGCATGATTAGTAGTTTCACCTAGCAACGAATGTCTGAACTTCGTGTCAGCAGAGTTACCTCACTTTGTGCACGTCGGTGGCAATTAAATAGGGAACTTATCTTCTGATTTCCCCTCGTATATTATAATAAGTGACTTCTTTATTATATAAAGTAGGCTACTTATTGAATGGTAAAGGTAAACTCGATCTTTAACCTTAATACTAAATCCCAGCCTTCCAAAAACAAAATCAACAAAAACGATTATAAAAACCTAAACAACCTGTGTAAAAACATTTCAAAATGCTGTCATTTCAAAATTTAGTTGTTCTTTGTGCCCTTTGTTACTTTTTGAATAGGACTGTCATTTTCATTCTTACTTATCTTCTCTACAATCCTATAAAGTTCAGATAAAAAATACATTAACTGTTTTATTTTCTTACTTTCCTTCAGGAAATCCATTAAACCACTGTGCTTTCCTGTTGCTAATAAATTAGTGTTAAAAAAAGTTCGTCAGCATTGTGGATTTAAACACTGCAGGCTATTTTTATGTGGAGCCGCACCTATTTCGAGACCAACATTGGAATTCTTTCTTGGCTTGAATATCCAAATCTTAGACTGTTTTGGCATGAGTGAATGTACAGGTAACTCAACAATTGAAGATCAATTGTTTATCATATTTACTAGGAAATAGAAATTGCGACCAATATAGCAGCATAGCTAAGATGGGAGGGGATACGGTCCTTCCATGATTTGATTCCAATGTAATTCAATACTTCAAAATATTACTGAATAAAAACTAAAAGAAAAGTAATTATTCATTAATATATAATTTACAGTTTAGATTGTTAAAACAACATTAAGTTTTCATCTCTCTCTCTGTATTTATATATATATATATATATATATATATATAGTTGATCAGATAAAAATTCACGACCGCTAGAAATTAAATTTATGAGTTTCCCATAAATGCTGGCGATTGCTGAAGTATCCGATAGAGGGCTGTACTGCTCTTGTGCGCTCTTGTCATTTCAAAATGAAGAATGTATGATTTTCAATGCCCGATCATACGTTGCATAGAAAAGACGGATTTGCTTCACGATTTCCACTGGAAAATTTTGGGATATCCGCCCTACAGTCAGATTTGACTCCCAGTGATTTTCATTTGTTCCCTGCGTTAAAAGAGCAAATGTCAGATCGATGCTTTTATGCAAGAAGTCCAACGTGATGCAGAAAAGTGGCTTCAACAGCAGAACCCTGATTTTTATGCAGCTGGGATGGATAAACTTTTGAAATTTGTTGTGGCAAATGCTTGAATCGTCAAGGTGACTTTGTAGCAAAAGTGTAACTTTCTACTTTAAGAGCACCATTTCCTTTTTTTGCAATTTTAAAGGTTTGCTTTTTGTACACAAGCTTTTGTATACTTTTTCCTGATATAACTACGTATATGCAGTACATAGATAGATAGATATAATACGAACATTGTTTTTAAACATTGTAACCGTTACCCCTTGATTCTATCTTATTATAAGATTTAAAGACTTTTTTTAACAAATGCAGTAGGCTATCTTACTGCATTTGTTAAAAAAAGTCTTTAAATCTTATATCGAATTTAGAGTTCGAAAAAATATTTCAATATATAATTAAAGAGTCAAGTAATTAGTATGCCAAGCTGGTTACCTATCTCTTTCTGCTTGTTGAAAAGTTAATTCTCCATCAGTCAGTCAAAGGAAGCTGAAAAATCATATTTAGATTTCTAAAAATAATTTCCAAGAATTTGTTTTGAGAAGTAATGGACTAATAGTTAAATCTGAAAGAAAATTTTCGGACAAAGGAATCTGATGTTGTTATTATTAAGTTATTGATACTTATATTTTTGGAAATGCTTCAGAAAATTTATCTTTTGGTAGTAACGATGATATTTATTAATAAGTTTGTCTAGCTTTTTTTGGTAACTGTCTGGCATCATTTATAATAAGAAAGCTTTTAAAAGTGTAGTTTTTTAAAAAAGGCCAGACACAATAATTAAAAAACATAAAAACATTAAAATCTCGACAAGGTTTCGGTATAGCCTCCCGATCTTTTTCAAAAAAGATTACAAATCGTAATACAAATCTATTTCGTATACGGTGTCTCTTAATTGTCCAGCCATAGTCAGGTAGCATACTGGGATTTTCCATTGTTGAATTCTACTTTTGTCACTGATAACCCAGAGATTTTCCGGAAAGCAATAGCAAGTACGAGTCTAGAATATAGATTTACAGAGTATGATTCCATTCACTATATCAAAATTGTTTTTCGATTTCCCAAAATATTTTCCAAAACAAAATTTTGAGAAACATTTTTGAATAATTGGCATGCTTCATTTTCCACTTCACTTAAATGTTCTTCAAAATTTTAGTCTTGCTTAAGATCTCTCTTATTTGAAGGCCCATGACTATTCCTTCCTTAAATTTCGCATCACTAACATTGGAAAATTTATATATCAAATACATGAGTATTTACCACAATCTTCTATTAAGGTACGATCGATTCACATTTTATCCGTTGCTTTTGGATGCAATGGTTCTTTCTATTTTCGATGTCGCATTCACACAAAAAAGCAACAATATTTCGATTCTGTAATTGAACATACTAGCCTCTATCAATGTAATGATGAGTGTTTAATATCCAAACAATGTACAGTAGAATCTCTCTTAACCGGCAACAACGGGACTTCGCCGATTCCGGAAACGGCCTAGATTTTGCCGGATAATTGAATATGCTGAATATTTCGAGAACTTATCTGTTCATGTTTTGTGATGCCATCTGTAGCGAGACTACGTGAGCTTGGAGCGGTCATATACGAATGGAGCTGTAGTTTTCAAACATCAATGCGCAAAGTTAATTAATGTTGAGTGAAATTTGGAGGCTGTTCCTGAAAATGTAAAGTGAGGTTGGATGAAATCGGAGTAATACTGTAAACTTGTAAGCTTTCTTATAATTGACATTGATGATTATGCAATTATACTACTGTATGCATTATTTATTTTTAATTATGAACCTTTTTCAATTTCTTTTCAATTTTTTAAACTTTTTTATAAAAAGTTTTTCTTAAGGATCAGGATTTTTTTGACTTTATGGGATCTCGGACGTTAAGCGTATATAACGGACGTTATATTTCAAATAAAAAAAAACAAAAAAAAAACAGTACCGTAAAGTTGACCATGAAAAAATATTGTATGGTTTTGTAATCTGCCTATATAGAAATATATTAAGTGCAGAGATGCCATTTCTGTGAGCTTGAAGTAATAACCAAGGTCCTCGAAGAGTTCTCAGTTTCAATATTTCCTACAGATGGTACTGGAATCAATCACAGCTACATAGAGATGGAGCAGAAGTTTCATCTGTAAAGGGTTGCTCTAAAATTCCAAGAACCTAATGCACATTTTGATATTTCATACAATCAAACATATAATTTTAAAAATGAAACTTTAATTCAAATTTTAAATATTTTAAATAAGTGGTTTAAAAACCTTAACTTGTAAACATGGAGTTTCAGGATAATTTACGCCCATGTCGCATAATGAAATGGCTCCAGTTTTCACTGAGAAATATTTTCTTCACCTCAGATAATAATAGTCCAGTCGATAGGTAGTTTTAGGTGGAAAAAGGTCGGAAGTTAATGAAACTTTGGGATGTTGTTCAGGGACGGTTAATTAACATTTTCTCAAGTTTTTGACCTCGAGGACCCTGTGCGAAAAGAGGGGGGAGAGGGAAACTGCCTAAATTTCGACCTTTCTCCGGTTTTTCCTCAATAACTTTTTTCCCTTACGTCCTACGGCAAAAGCATCCCTACACTATTTTGTAGAGCGTTAAATTTCCTACAATTTTCACTATTAAAACATGTTTGTATGTTAATTCGTTATCGCTTCGAATGTCATTTTTCAAAATTCGCAAAAAAATGCCCAAATATGCAGAATTCCATCCTATTTCTTCTGTTATACCCGAATTATGATGAAATGTTGTTGTAATTATGGTTCCTGGTTACAATCACTAACTTTGACACCCCCC
>JAFIDM010009631.1:154002220-154020837 GCA_023159025.1 Thereuonema tuberculata
GCGTGGTTAGGCTCCAGCCCCAAACTGATGGGAGAAGTTCATTGCCTAACCACGCCTGTACTTGCTGGTAAGTGCGGAAGGAGTGGTACTTGGCAGCGTCCCTTGTTGGTGGTAGGCGGGCTAGTTGCAATTTAGCCTTCGTCACTGATCGTGTGAATAATAATCGGTACCGCAGGTCGTCGAGATTGTCATTGTTAATGTCGCCTCCATAAACTGCTACCAGGAACTATTCTCCAGCGTCGCTGATCTGCCGAGGAGTAGCGTTTTGTGTGAGAAACGGAGCCACTGCTGCAAAGAGGGAAGTATTCTTCATGTAGGTGCTGCAAATTTTGTTCTTCCCCAATCCATACGGTGCTGACGTGGTATCACAACCACTCACTGCGTGGAGGAAAAGTATGTCCTTGGGGGGAAAGGAGCAGGAACTTGGCGAGTAGAGGATACTGGGACCACTGCCTCTTCCACTTTTCTGAAGATAGATGTTCTTTGTGGACATACCTAATGCTGTCAACAGAATAAGTATGTCCACATCTTCAGCAGTAATGATGACGCTGTCGAATTCGCTGGCCTTGGATATGGCGGTGTTGACGATCATCACGTCGGCGTCCTCATATGCCTGCTTCACTTCGATGCTAGCATCCGCCATTCGTGTCATCAACATCGAAATGAATGCGCTCTTATTGTGATCGTTTGCCAAGAACTTTTCTTGTGCTGTGGTCACCATGGTAGATGAGCAGAATACGACTTTGGTTGCTAATTGTGATGCAGTTGTGCTTTGGTGCTTTGATAGCCGGCGTTAGTGGGGTATCCATCAAATACAACAATCCCATTGCTACCAAAGTGTCTCTGCACGTAGTTGATGTACGTAGAGCACAGCATCTCGAATGTGGTTGTGGGAGTTTTGTTCCATACCACTTTATGTAACAGGTATCCACCATCAATCACATTATATTTCCTGTTGCCAAGGTTGACTTCCTCTATGAGAGTGAAGAGTGAGTACATTGCAGACTTTGTTTCCTTGCGCATTCCCTCTTCATTGAAGAGTGACATGGGGAAGGGTGCGAGTTCAAACTTGAAGAGTTCTTTCAGATCTGCTTCAGATTTTTTGGCTATGCAGACACGCTGGAAGAGAGTGAGAGGATCGACAGTGAATTTTTTTCCAGCAATTTTCAACGAGCAACGGAAGCGAGAGTCACGACCTTATCCTTCCGTTTCAGTTTCAATTCTTCAAAATTTCCCCCCACCACTTTCTTCATATGATATGCCTATTTCTCGTGCTAAGTGACAGTTCACTTCGCCATGACCAATGATTCCTGTGCTCAGAGAAACTATCGCCTCGATGTGAAGGAATGGAGGGTGTTCAGTGAACCATGCGCGCAGTTTCCCAATGTCCGTGTTGTCTCTCACTACTCGGGTTGGTCTCATGTCCACATGCTGTTCAGATGTCTCTGAGCGAACATCAGCGAACAATTCTATTTATTCACAAATGCTTTGAAGGCACAGCATGCCCAATGTCCATCTAGCAAGCACAAAATCACTTACACCGCGTCCACAAGTGAGTCCTCCATAGCTTTTCATAGGAATTGTGAAAATTGTAGTAAGTAAGTCGACAATGTAATATTGTGGTAGTGTGAAACCGGGGAGTCGGAAGCCTTACTTACATACCATAGGTACCTATGACCTAGCAGCCCTGGGATAATTTTGTAGTTGAAGGGGGGGGGTATCGATCCGAAAAGTTACTAAGATCAATAACAACATGATGTGAATATAGTTGGCTTCCATCAGAGAAGAAAATTAACTTTTGTGAATTGGGTTGGGTGGAGAAAGGGGGGAGCGGGGGTGGGGTTGGGGGAATGTCCAAAGTTAGTGATTGTAACCAGGAGCCATAATTACAACATTTCATCATAATTCGGGTATAACAGAAGAAATAAGGTGAAATTCTGCAAAATTCTGAAATTTTTGGGCATTTTCTTGCGAATTTTGAAAAATGACATTTTTTTCGAAGCGCCATATCTCGATAACGAATTAACATACAAACATGTTTGAATACTGAAAATTGTAGTAAATTTAATGTTCTACAAAATAGTGTAGGGATGCTTTTGCCGTAGGACGTAAGGGAAAAAAGTTATTGAGGAAAAACCGGAGAAAGGTCGAAATTTTGGCAGTTTCCCCCCCCCCCCCCCCTCTTTTCGCACAGGGTCCTCGAGGTCAAAAATTTGAGAAAATGTTAATTAACCGTCCCTGAACAACATCCAAAAGTTTCATTAACTTCCGACCTTTTTCCACCTAACCCCACTTTTTTCTACCTGTCGACTGGACTATAATGGTCCTATCGGATTTTGAGTTCAACAAAATAATTTCAGCTGTCATGCTCTGCTACAAGAAAAGTAAATCCACAATACATCATATACTGTATAAAGTTGATTATTTATTTATTATTTAGTCTACTTGAACTGAAAATGACCAGAATGGTCTACTATTATTTTATCTACTACTATTATCTACTATTTTTTGTGTTCTGTATTTGGTGTTTCTACGTACTTCTCAATTTTATCTTGTTCCAAACTCATAGAAATTGGATTTGCACAGGAAAAGATGCGTGGGTCACAGTAACCTGGTGGTTAACTTTCACCCATTACCCTAATAGGCAGTGGCGGATTTGGCACTTGAGAGGCCATAGGCGCAATTCAATTTTGAGGCCCCCTCTAAATATTTTCACTACCCCTACACAGTAGCGTACCAACGCCTTTGGGAGCCCGGGGCGGGAGTTCCATTATTCCAACCAAAAAAAAAGGAAATCTTGCTTTTACAACCAAAAAAAAAAAGGAAATCTTGCTTTTACAACCAAAAAAAAAAGGAAATCTTGCTTTTACAACCAAATAAAAAAAGGAAATCTTGCTTTTACAACCAAAAAAATTTGAGAGCTAAATTTTGAGGCCCCCTTGATTTATGAGGCCCGTGGCGCGCGCCTCCTGCGCCTATGCGGAAATCCGCCACTGCTAATAGGTAAAGACGAAACAATTCTGTATAGTTATGCGAAATTTAAATTTGAAAAGCAAATAATCGAAAATATGTTTTTTCGGGCAAAAATAACTCAAGTTTACGATCTGGTATCATAGAAAAACATCTAAAAGATTGCAAATATAAAAATTGGAATCAAAATTTAATCAAAAAACTGGTTTCATAGTGAACAAGAAGCCATAGCGAACGCTTGCATGTTTAATTTTCAATCACTTCCTGTGAAACAGCAAGTAACGATAGACTGAAACTCTGTTTCTTTCTCCACCTCTGCAAGTCATAACGGTTCCATTAAGATATGACTCATATCTGTCCTCTTGGGCTTTAGAAGTAATGACAGATGGACGGATAGACAGAAAGAGGATAGATAGAAAGAAAGGTGATAGAGAAATTCCAATTCCAATTAGGAATTCAGCGTCAACAACTATATTTTAGACATCAACAAAAAAATCACGTTGACCAGTGTTGTTATTGATGTATTTGCTCATTTGTATTTTAATTAATTATCTATTTCTCTTTGAGGTCCTCATATAATGAACACACCTAGCGCATATAGGATAGGTAGCGTAGGAAAAGAAACTCCAACACTGGTAACGAAATTGATTCCTCAAGATGGATCAAATGACAAAGAAGGAGAGGTAAGAATGTTCGGTCACTGTTCACTGATTATATATATGTTAGTGAATATCTAATACATTCTATTCCAAGCACCGGTAAACTTAACTTTTTCAAAATTAAAAAACAAAACAAAAAAAAACAAAAACAAAAAAAAAAAAAAATATTCACCAAGTTGACATTTAAGTTTTGGCAAACCGAGGCAGAAATAATAATAAAATGTAATTTTCATTAATGAAATTCAAGGTTTTCAATGTTTGGCAAGAATTATTAGATATCTATGCAATAGATTTAAAAATGCAATTTGCATGCTAAGAAATACAAAGGCGATTTAGCTGCTGACGACGGCTGTTTATAAGAATCTGTAGCCAAATGGATATAAAAAACAATAATATGTGTAGTTGTTTTGAATTATTTTATACTGAATTTAAGGAAAGTTTAGAGAATATTGCTCATTTCTGATCAAAATTACGCCAGGTTAAATTAACAAAAATGCAATTGGTGTAATTATCAGATAATAAATTGTCGACATATGGAATCGACAGTGTAGAATATAGTGCAAATTATAAAGGATGAAGAGAGTATATTTTTTGTGAAGAAACTAGAATTTTCAAGATATTTATTATCTATCTATTGGGAATGCATTACAGGAGTATTAGCTTAGATTTTATATTTCACAGATGTTCCACTTAGTAATATGAAGGGCAATTTAGGATTGATCTAACATTTGTTACACTTTAAAAAATGAAAAACAGAACTAGACCATAAAAGTTTTACAATTCATTTATAAGAAGTAATAATGTCCATCCTTTTTCAGTTGAAAGCTGAAAAGCTATTTATATTGGGAGGTTAGGCAATAAAAGAAAAGATAAAGAGAAACCTAAAGTCTTCAGAGGGACATGGCCTAATAGTGAAAGTGACCTAATAGTGGGGAGACAAAATAAATAGCGGGGACAATTGGACCCACCCAATCGATAGTATTCTAAGAGAGGATCATTTTATCCTCTAGCACCCATATTCGGAAACATGGGTTTCACCCTTAAATTCGACTTCAAAGTTAAAACTTCACTTGACAAATATACCAACTTAGGGAAACGCTACGAATTTCAAACTTGGCATGCATATAATCTCAATATATACCATTATACCATGTATAAACCTAAGAGTCCTAAGAGTGTCCAGGTCATGTGGTTCTGGGGTAGATGGGGGGGGTCATGTGATATACTGTCAGAACCAGTATCTCTTGGGTAGATGAATGCAACAAAACCCAGAGCTCTACCTACTACAATGGCCGAGCGATTTGCAGTCATAGTTGTAACTTGACTTGGACGCTATCTACGAAACGGTAAGAACTGGAGACGTTGGCCCATAGACTTATTAAGACCTCCTTAATCTATTTCTGACCTCAAATCGGTCACTTTCACTATTTAGGCCATGTCCCTATGCAGGCTTGCGGTTTCTCTTTTGGTGTATATTGAACTAAAGGCCCCAAAACAGCAAATATACGTTGCCTGTATCGTAATTGCTCAACGTTTTATCCTAGGTAACTCAAACTGCAATGAGGTTGCTATGACTATACGGACAATATAATTTCCATTGACCTTGTAATAAATGGGCCCCTCTAATACTTGCAACCATAATCACATGAAGTGCTTGTAAATTCACTCATTTCATCATAATCCTTACACGTTTTCAGACTTCCTCGTTAAAAAATTGGTTAAAGGTTACAGAAAATAATATTCCTACTGTAAACTTAGAGTAGCTTATTTTAGATTTAATTTCAGAAAAAGAGAAACGGAAAAGATTTGTGAAAACGAATACAGGATGGAGATTTTACAAGGTTGCCTTTAGAGATTGTTGTCAATGCTAGTACTTATTTGAAAACTTATTTAAACCATATTTTGACGACATAATTTAAAAAATATTTTTTTCTATTTAAATTATACAACTTTTATAAAGGATAGGGTATGTTTAAAAAAGAAAAAACGAAAAAAAAAACTTTTCTGCAAATTATTTTAAATCTTAGTAGCATATTACATGGTTTTCAATTGAATGATCGAAAAGGGAGAAATCGAATATGTATAACGAAAACATTATGCTTGTAGGTAATAAAAGTATTACATAGAAATTACTATTTATAAATTAATAATTCGCCTATTTTGTATTTCAAATCATAATTAACAGCTTCTTCATTCGATGAAGTCATCAACATAGGATTACATTGTAGCATTTTTAAATTCTTTTATGAATTTCTTCACATTAAGTTCAACATGTGACTGTAAAAATCATTAAAATATATTTTTTAAAGGAACCAGTAACTTTTTCTTCTATAACGATTATCTAAAGCTATTATATGTCCAAAAATTACTAACAGAATATGTTTCTTTAAAAATTTGTAGAACTTTTTTAGAATGCATAAAAGAAATGAAAATATGTGCAAAGCTTTACAATATGACTATGATCTCCAACCAAGAGATGTGTTTTCATTGTAGCTGGTCGTATAATTTAGTGGGAACAAAATCGTATGAAATAATTAGATGATTATGATAGAAATAACATTATTTCATGATTTAATTTTGACTTAAAAATAGTGCACTTTCAAAATTTTTAAATCTTTTTTTTACTGGTTTATGCAGAGAAACCGTGAAACACACTTTTATGTTTATAGAAATAGCATAGAAATTATAAATTGAAGTAAAGAAAATGACAGCTTTTAATGAATTTTCGCATTTTAACTCAACTAATCAGTACTGAAAAAAATATAGCGTCTTCATTAAGTCCACCATTTGGCTATACGAGTATAAAAGTAGCCAAGATGAACTTACCTGTCCATGTTATTTCGGAATTTCTGAAAGTGTCTAAGATAAGCTTTTCAGAGATCGAATTTCGACACAATTATAATTCATTTTCAGTGAAGAGATACAAAATTGTTTTACAAAATTGATTATGATTTTTTTTTAAAAGGAATTAGGATTCACAAAGATCGTCAGCTATGAAGTAAATAGTTAATTATGTTTTGAGGTGAAAACAACCCAAGTAGGTGAACGAACGGCAAAGAATTTAAGCTTTTTGGATGAATTAGTAGAGAGCTAATTTTTAGAGAATGTTCAGTATAAGGGATAGAATTGTATTATTATAATTGCGGAATATTCATATAACTTAGAGACTGAATTTCAAGAAAAGAATTCTTCCATGGAAAATCAAATTACCTATAAATGATTAACAATGTCTACAATGAGACATCCTAAGATAAAGTGCAGTAACCAGTACTAAAGCCATATTAATTATTGAAATAACTGGTGAGCAGCTAATTATGCCACCTAAAGGCAACGCATGAGATACAAGCAATTATCAGATCTCTAGAGAGCACTAATCTTAAATTACACGAAACTAACATAGCTTGCAGAGACATGACCTGCTTATCGGGCAAAATCCCAAAAGAATTCAATGTTTTGACCGCTGCTGACTTAAAAAACGCAGGCTTTAAAGAAAATTCAGGACCTCCACGTGCAACAAGTAATCAAGAAGTCAAGCATCTCGACACCATGCAGTTAAAATCATTATATTACACCCGATAAATATATGAAAGATGTACTCTGTTCAGAACGCCCTTGAAAGAAATAGCATCGATGATAAAAGGATATTAATGTTGAGAAACTATTTAGATTTTTCAATTGTTACTCACAGGAAATAATACTGCTTCTGGCATTTTTTAATTTCATTTTCTTAATAATATCAATAAATAAAACCTAATTGCAACTAAGTAATTTAGTTTCATGTTTGGTGATCATAAAACTAGATTTTGTTTTTGCATTCTAAGTTTTGTTTTTCGTTTTATAAATGCAGCTGTGCATGAAGGGTCGTCATATTTTCATGGGATACCTCAACTTAGAATCAAAGACCAAAGAAACCATTGATTCCGATGGATGGCTTCACAGTGGAGATATTGCTTCCTTTGATGAGGATGGTTATCTATTCATAACAGGACGGATTAAAGGTAAGATTTTTACATTACACTCTTAACACCGTATCTCTGTTTTACTTTTTTACTTATGATTACATTTTATTGTAGCTTAATAACTGGAAAATCTGTATAATGTAGTAAACTCAACAAAAAAGTACACAGTTCAGATACAAATGAAAGACGTGCTAGTTTTTCACTCAAACTTAAGAGTTTATCTCTTAAAGCTTATCTGATAAGCAGAGTTCCGATCAGAATTCTTGATTGGTATTTTGCAGGTCTGTCGATTTTGCAAATGATGTTACGGCAGTGGTTCATACACAAACCATGGATCGAACCATGACCCATATATGCATTAATCGACAAGCTAAAGATTTAATTTTCGATTCAGCCAGCTATATTTTATTTTATTTATTTATTTACTTCTTTTTTTGGCGATGGTCTTCCATATACTAAAGGTCTTGTTAGTTGTTTTGACGGGAAGTTTGTTTTCGAATATTAAAATAGAGATATCCGGATTCAATACTCTTGTAAACATACGCCTAAAATCCACATCATTGTTTTCTATAATAATGTTCTTACATGTAGATAGAGATAAATTCCAAAACACTTACAATTTTACAAGATACGATAATCTTCAAGTTACGATAAAGTTCAAGTGCAGCAATTATTTAGCCTATAAAGTATCTTTTTGATCTTTTTTATAAACTACTGTTTTCTGACTTCAACTAAAGTTTTCATTTTTTACTCATTTATTTCTCATTTTTTTTTTCTGGTGTCAGGAAATTGGAGAATTGATAACGGAACTAGTAAAATCGAAAGTATAAATATGTATTGAATAGCACCAGTTTTATTTAATTATCCTTGAATATATTCAAATCAGATTTATGAAATCTCCCAAAGTCAGACAAATAGAACTTGACATGTCGTGGAGTTTAAGGCGTGATATTGTAGGTGTACATATCTGAAATGAAGATGTAAATACTCCATAATAGCTAAAACGAAAGGAAATAAAAAAAAAATACATTTTTTATTCATTGCTATATATCATAGTGCTGTTTACAGTTTGAACCGATGCCAAAAATAACATCTTTTCACCAAAGTCTCGGTAGAGTTTCTTAAGCAACTGGTCTTTCTGCACAGTAGATAACGACCTTTGTTTGCATTTTGAATCACCACAATCCTTCGGTCCACTGAGTTTTCTTTTAGGCTGCTTATTTTAATTGCTAATGCAGGTTAAATATATTCTTAAAAGAAACTGCACCACGGGGAACTCAAAAGATCAGCAAGTGGTTGCAAGAAAACATTATTTGGAATTTCATCGATAAGACGACAAAATTGTAACGATCTACTTAAAGTCATCGAAAATACGAAAAAGAAAGACCTCACTGGGTTCGAGATGTGTTGCAGCAAAAAGAAACAAGAAGGCAGTTTCTAATTAAAATTTTTACTGAAACTGAATTAAAAATGATAATGACTATGTTCAGTAAAATGAATGTAATTCATTAAGAACAACAATGAACATTGTACCAAAGCAAAATCTTCACATTCCTTCACATTTAGTCCATTGTCAAATGCTATCTGATTTGGAATGCTATGGCTTGCCTGATGATTGATGAAATAAAATTCCTTACTTTCAGATTAAAATTAATTTCAGAAAGCAAAAAAAGAGAGTTGAGATGTCTGCATTTGAGAATCGATCACTGCACTCGAGAGAATAACAACAGTAAATGCAGGTCCCGTAGATTACACCCCCCCCCCAAAACAAAAAACATAAAAAAGCAGACGAATTGTATCTCTCTTATTGTGGATCATAAGACTTTCCCCTTGTTAGCATTTTTGGCGAATTATCATATACTAAACTAAAACTACTTCAACACGATGTTCAGTATTTAAGTATAAGGTAGGTGACCCAAAGGTGGCCAGAGTGCACAAGGTGGCCATCTGCTTATATAATATATTAATACACAAAATAGTCGGTAAGTGGCACCAGATACTTGACAGCTGTCGCATTCTAGGGCTGGCTACTGAAAACTAAGCCATTTCTACGAGACGTCCGCCATTACTGAGAAGACATTTGTTTTTGAGCATCGTTGTTCTTACTTTCCGGTAAGTAATAAATTTAATTTAATCGTGTAAAGTTTTGTTAAATGCAAGTTGTTGTATATTTTATTAAAGTTCGGTCACTACTCATTCAGGACGTATTGTCACAGTTTAGGAATTTCATGGTAATGACATTGTTTATTTGTGAAAACAATGTGCTGAGATGTGTACACACGGTGGCCCGCCAACCTGGCCACCTTGGGAACACAAATACGTGTAGCCATTTATCTCATATTTTTATTATTACTTTTGCATAATACGCAATTTTGGAATATTATATGTTCATTAATATGTTTAACTTTTAATTAATGATCTATATACAGGGTAGGCCTATTGGCATAAAACTTTTGAATGACAGCCTGTACCGTGCTTCAATTTGAGGTGGATATCAATACTTTTTAAAAGAGAAAAGGACTTGAGGCATGTAAAACTAGCAGCTTATAAAATACTGAATTTAGTCAAAGTGTTAAGTGTCCTTTCAACCCCTGAAAAATATAATTTTTAACAAAATAAATATGTGGGCCACCTTAGGTTCACCTGCTCCGAAGGTGGCCCGGAAGTAACTTTTTAATAAAATAACTGTAAAATAAACTAAATATTTGCTGAAAACCGTGCTGAACACAAATTATAAATTGCATACCTTATATAAGCCCGAGTGATGCATGAATTAAAAAACAACAAGTTGAAATACACAACGTTTCCGACCATTCTACTATTTAAGGTCCATTTTCAAGTGTTAAATAAAAACATAAAACTTAAAAACTTAAAAACATCCTCCAGTATTGAAATCGTTATTTTTTAAAAGATATTCGAAGATACCACCGATGGTATCTAAATATGTTTTAAGAAAAAATATATATATATATGTTTTTCTTAAAACATATTGATATGTTTTAGAGAAGGTTCAGAATGATGACCCCTAGATTTTTTTTTATATTCCCGCAACCGTTAAATTATAAAAAATCAGCAAAGCTTAACTATGGCCACCTTTGGGTCACCTACCTTATATGATTTTATTATCGACAGTATTTATTATTGATTACATAATAGAATAATGCTTTAGGATTATTTATGGCTTTCAGTTCTTTGGTTACTTTAATTGAAACGTTTGCTCTTTCGTTTATTTTCTCTTATTTTTATTTTGTTTAATACCAATTACCGTGAAACGTTGAAGTGTTTTATTCAAAGTCACTTACTTCAATATATTCTTATTCCGTGTAAAGATTTTAATCGATTTCCTTGGAAAGGTTTCCCAACTTTCTTATGAGAGCTTTCCGAAAAATCTTAACAAGGCTCAAGCAAAAATATAAAATATAAAATATAAATATAAAATATAAAATCAAACAAAACAAATAAACAATCAGTCGTTTCAGATTTTTTGGGAATTTTTTTATCCTTGTTACCCAAACCAATTTTTCTTGTTTTAAAATATTTACAAACGAAATTCTAATAGTTTGGATATCATTTTAAGTCAATTTCTTATTTCCATTAGTGCTTTCTTGCATAAGTTCGTTCTTTTAATTACATTTCAGAGATGTTGATAACCGCTGGTGGAGAGAATGTAGCTCCTGTTCCAATTGAGGACTTGGTGAAGGAAGAGTTGACTGCCATTAGTCAAGCAATGTTAATAGGAGATCAGCAGAAATTCCTCTCCGTTCTGTTAACACTCAAGGTAAGATTTCTGGCGATCATTTTTTTACAAGGTTTTTTTTATCCTTTCTAATGTTTTGAAATAATAAATAAATAAGCAGGAATACCGAATGATGTGAGTTTAGTTTTATCTAATATTATTGACAATTTAGTGAATACATCATTCATGTTGAAAGGAGCTTAGTGATTATATTTTATTGTATTAATATTGATTTTTAAATTTGATGTTATAGAGGATTTGAAAACATTTGTTGTTGATACATTATTTATACGATAACAAATGTTCCAGGACTGACTGAAGTCCTCAATACTTTAATGGTGGAACTAGAGAAGTATAAAAACAGATGTCATAATAGACAAAGACAAGAATATCATATTCGTTTAGTTTTGATGCCGAGTGTGTATTCAAATAGATAGCCTACACATTTACTATTTATAGTAAATTTATTTTTTCTACAAATAATACAATAATAATAATAATAATAAATTCAGACCGAACAGTCGGAAGTGTTTCGTCTGTGTCAGAGCAGGCGACCATCAAGACTGGGAAACCACGCCAGCGCATCAAATGGTCATCCCAGATGAACCAGGATCTTATGCGCGACTTCTACACTGTCACACAGTTAGGGACTCAACTCACAGGATACCGACAGGCACTACACCACGCATTCACCACACGTTATCCATCTTTAGGGCTTAGCGAACAGCGGGTAGCGGATCAGCGACGTTCCATAGTAGTAAACAATCTTATCCTCCCATGCATACTTGCACAAATTAGGGAAGAAGTCACTGAATCCAACCACAGGACACCACACCCCACCCCACCAGAAGACACCATTACGGAAAACACAGAAACAATCTCTACTCCTCAGCACACATGCCCCAATAATACAACTAATGACATATTACGTACATGATCATTTTTACACTGCACTGGCACAATACACAGGCACAGACCCGACACTCAGGTCTTCACTCCCCAAAGTACACACATCAAAACAACTCTCCACAGTCCTATATCATCTCAACACAGACACTATCCCACATCACCTTGACAATATCCAAACATTAGAAGACATACACACAACACTCTATTGCGCCGCACAGGGAATCATTCGGGCACTTGGAATCAAACAACACCATATACCTCTCACTGCACGGTCACAAGAATACATCCCCCCTTGGAGACGTCGCCTTGAGGGCCGCATCAGCGACCTTAGAGGAGACATATCCAGGCTCACACTCTGTGCACACACTGTGCAGGAAACAAAACAGAGAAACTTATGTCCCAGGTTAGAAAGATATTCAAGCACATAAATACTCGCCCTTCACATTCAAACCATCATAACCAGGTTCAGGAACATCTCGACACACTAAAACAGAAACTCAGTGCACTTGCAAAAAGATTACAAAGATACAAACAGTGCACTCTGCGCAAACAACAGAACAACACTTTCCAATACAATGAGAAAACATTTTACAGATCACTTACATCTTCCTCTACTACAACTAACACTACACTCCCACTAGCGAGATATTTAATTAATACTGGTCATCTCTGTGGTCTAATCCTATCCCCCACAATGATAAAGCACCATGGATCACAGACGAACAACAACTCACTGAACACTTACCCTTCATGTTCTTCCATGAGATTACTCTCGCAGACATACAGACAGCACTAAAGATGCACACAACTGGAAGGCTCCTGGTGCAGACGGCGTCCAGAACTTCTGGATCAAGAGGTTAACGTTCCTGCATGGGAAGCTAGCTCTTACACTCACGGACATAATCCAACACCCAGAACATATGCCTCGTTTCCTCACACAGGGTGTCACATACCTACAGAGCAAGAACAGCAGACACAATGAAACAGCACACCCTGCTAACTACCGTCCAATCACTTGCTTCCCCACACACTTTACAAACTCCTCACCTCCTGCCTCGCATACAAGATGTATACACACATCATCGAGACACATAACATTCTTTCCGAACAGCAGAAGGGCTGTCGCAGGAATTCCCAGGGTTGTAAGGAGCAACTCCTTATTGACTCTAATCCTGCGCCAGGCGCGCGCGAAGAATAAAAACTTACATATTGCGTACATCGACTACACGAAGGCATTTGATTCTGTCCTTCATTCCTGGCTCCTACACACTCTTCATATCTACAAAATACATACCAAGATCACGGCATTCTTAGATGCCACGATGAAGAGTTGGAACACAACATTACACCTACGCACCTCCAACACCTCCATCACTACAGATCCCATTCCCATAAGGAGAAGTATTTTCCAGGGAGACTTCTTGAGTCCTCTTTGGTTCTGCCTCGCCTTGAATCCACTGATCCACATACTAGATTACATAAAGCACGGTTGTAGACTTACCTCAGGCACTCTGACTCCATACAAAAATCACACACTTACACTGCATGGATGGCATTAAACTCTACCCCACAAACAACGCACAACTTACTAATTTACTACAAGTCACCACACAGTTCAACAAAGACATTGGGATGGAATTTGGAATCGACAAATGTCGCAAGCTACGAATTTGGAGGGTTTTGAACTGGACCATGGGTTGGCCATCCAATCCATGGAAGAGGGAGAGACTTTCAAGTATCTGGGCTTCCAGCAAGCGCGCATCATTGACAACACAAACATCAAAAATGCACCCAAGAACACATACCGTGCTCGAGTTCAAAACATCCTCAAAACACAACTCAACGCCAGAAATAAAATTAAAGCCATCGACACTTTTGCCATCCCCACACTAACATATTCGTTCGGTATAATTCCATGGACAAACACCGAACTCGAAGCACTAAAACGTACAACATTCACTACATTCACGAAACATAACATGCACCACCCCAAGTCCGCTATGGAAAGGATGACTCTTCCCCGCAAAGAGAGAGGCCGAGGACTCGTCAACCTCATCACCTTACATGCAAAACAAGTACACACACTTAACGGAACACTTCCACCAAAGAGCACAACACTCCTCACTCCATGCAGCCATTGTGAAGGCTGACACACACCTCACACCCCTGGACCTCGAAAACCCTTCTCCAACAATAACCACCACTAACACCCACACGCAGCAGCTGCTTGAATCATTGGCTCATAAGGAACTCCATGGCAGACATTACCACGAACTCAGCTAGCCTCATGTCGACATGAAAGTGTCGAACAGATGGCTGACAAGTGGCGAGCTGTTTGGGGAGACCGAAGGGTTCAAGATCGCGATACAGGACCAAGTCATCCCCACACGCAACTACAAGAAACACATCCTACACGACGCAAACACACATGACGACAGATGCAGGAAATGCCACACTACGCATGAGACGATCGACCACATAATATCAGGCTGCTCCATTCTCTCCCAAACAGATTACCTCCACCGACACAATCAGGTAGCGTTGATTATTCATCAACAGTTAGCACACAAACACGTTCCCGTACTACAAGTACATACCACAAAGCGTATTAGAGTCATCCTCACATAAGCTGTACTGGGATCGCCCCATTCACACAGACAAAACAATACATCACAACAGAACTGACATCACACTTGTTGATAAGGTCAACAAACAGACCTATCTCATTGATATTGCAGTGCCTATCAGCAAGAACATGCAGAAAACTCACGCAGACAAGATCAGTAAATACACTGATCTAGCACATGAGCTCCAGAAGCAGTGGAGGCAGGACCGAGTACGTGTTCTACCCATCGTCTTGTCCGCCACTGGTCTAGACCTCACACATTGCACCACAGTCTCAGCACACTAGGACTTCACAAAAACACTTACGCAAACTGCAGAAGGCTGTGTTACTCAACACAACACGCATAGTTAGGAAATTTATGGACACAACCACACATCCCTAATCATTCTTGCACACGTCTTTACACTTGGCAATATGTGCTTTGGTCCTTGGCCCGCCATATTGTTTTTGCTGGGGAAACCCAAGGTTTGAAACATACAAACATAATAATAATAATAATAATAATAACTTGGCAGTATGTGCTTTGGTCCTTGACCCGCCATATTGGTTTTGCTGGGGAAACCCAAAGTTTGAAACATACAAACATAATAACAATAATAATAATAATAATAATAATAATAAGTAAAATGTTAGCTTGTAGATCTAAAACGTCTAAATCTAAAGTTTATCATTTATTTGGTTAATTGTACCAAATTCAGAATCTTTAAAGAGCTACCTTTCATATCTTGAGTGATTTCGTTGCTTGATATTATTGTAAATGAATAAATTTGCCGTAATATGAATTTGTTCAATATCTTTGAAGGTCTTTTTCTTTATGGGAAAATTTAACATCTTTTTATTATTCACATTAAACTATTAAACTTCCAAAAAAAAATGATCTTTTTATTATCCTCCCTGGCCTTAACGGTAGGGAGGAAACTTTGCGTGTGCTGCCCAATTGTATTGATATAAGAATATGGTCATTGTCTGCGATTTGTTTTGCTTGTCTGCAATGTCTAACTACTGATGTACATCTTTTGTTATAGTGATCTTAACAAAATAATACTAAAAATTCTCAACTAAAAAAAATTTGACGAAAACCTGAAATGATAAAAAATTTGTAAAATAATGTTTTGTAATTAAAATATTTATTATTAGTGCAACAGTTAATTTTTTTAAAATAAAAATTGTTTTGTTTTTAAATTGTGTGACATTAAATTATTTTCTTAAAAATTAACTGTTGCACTAATAATAAATATTTTAATTACAAAACATTATTTTAGAAATTTTTTATCATTTCAGGTTTTTGTCAAATTTTTTTTAGTTGAAAATACCGAGTAATATCTTAGTCCAACGAATAGAGACCAAAAAAGGGGGGTTACCTTACAAAAGGTCCGGTAGTTCTAATTTTTTGATATGTTGTCTAGGATAGTTACTAAGTGTTTAAAATGCAAAATGCACAATTCCTCCCCCGCCGCGCCCGCCACCATCTTAAAAAAACCAAAAAAAATCGGCACTTTGTTTAGATTTTCGCTTATAACGTCTGTTTTGTGCATTTTAGTCCTTTTGTTTCTAGGACTGATAGTTACGGAGATATGTTTGTTTTGAAGAAATAAACAAAAACGCACTTTCTGGAAACTTGTCAAACCTCTAACTTTAGGACGCAGTAATTCAGTTATGGCCTAGTCTAGGGAAATAAGTATCAGAATAAAATGTGTAGGGAATTTAATTACCTACAAAACACATGTAAATTTTTTGACCCTACGGAGAGTGGGGTAAAAAAAAAATCAAAAACAATGGAATATTGTGGTTTTTGTTATTGTGACGCACAGAGTATTTAAATAAAATTCACCAATTACCTTCCAGTGTTGGCTTGAAATTGGAGGATATACCAACCCTACTTGAGTTTCTGACATGAAACTAAAGATGCTGACAGGTTGATAGTTGCCACAGCTAAATGCCTCTCCCCCACGTACGACGCCGTCGTCATTGTCGGTAAAGACATTGACCTACTCGTCCTGCTGACTGGCACAACACCTGTGGTCAGCAATGTCTACCTCGAAAAACCAGCGAGAGGGAAACAGCCAGACGCAATCTACTCCGCCTCCTCCTACAAGTTTAACACCACTTCAACCATTTTTGGGTTTGGAAAGAATAAATTCTGCCAACTTTTTAGGAAAGACCCATCATTGCTGTAGCAGGCGGAGAGGTTCGGGGACCTTGCTCCTACTCCCCACGAAATTTCAGCAGCAGGGGAGAAAATCTTGGTATCCCTGTATGGTGGCAGTATCGAACAGTCATTGAGTCACTTTGCCATAGCAAATTCATGACTAGTACCACCAATCTGGCTAAACTATCTCCGACCACTGACGCAGCACATTTCCACTTCCTGAGTTCATACCAGCCGGTCATGGAGTGGATGGGGATTGTCAAAGACCCCGATCGAGTGGGGCTGGTATAGAGAAGCTCGAGGACTGGAACCCATCAGAACGAGTAGCGACGAGTAGTTCCTCCAAACCTGCTTAAGACCATCTCATGCAGATGCACAGCTGGCTGTATGGGGCATGTGGCCTCAATTGTTCCGCCCTATGCAAATTCTGTGCTGGCCAAGAATGTGACAACAGGAATGAGGTCCTCGTCGACGACGAAGACGACGCCAATCGAGTAATTTCGCCATTTGACGAAAATGAAGACCCCGACTTCATTAACTCACCCCCTATAAAACGAGCGAAGCGGATGTAAATTTGTTTTCTTTTCAGTTTTAGTTCAATTAAATTTTGGTACGATTTTGATACGATTATTAATGCCTTTTGTTCTTACTTTATTTACATACATGCATCTTTAAAAAATATATCTGCTATATTGGTGGGATATTGTAAATTGAACATCCGCTCTCACCAGTAGGTATTCCAGTGAAACAGTACCTGCCTCACGAACATTGCGCTGTAACATGTCAGAAACTCAAGTAGGGTTGGTATACACTCCAATTTCAAGCTAACACTGGTAGGTAATTGGTGAATTTTTTTAAATACTCTGTGCGTCACAATAACAAAAACCACAATATTCCGTTGTTTTTGATTATTTTTTACCCCACTCTCCGTAGGATCAAAAAATTTACATGCGTTTTATAGGTAATTAAATTCCCTACACATTTTATTCTGATACTTGTTTCCCTAGAATAGGCCATAACTGAATTACAGCGTCCTAAAGTTAGAGGTTTGACAAGTTTCCAGAAAGTGCGTTGTTGTTTATTTCTTCAAAACAAACATATCTCAGTAACTATCAGTCCTAGAAACAAAATTTAAAAACTACATTGTAGGAAATTGTATTTTCTACAACATTGCGTAGAACTCTTTTATAGCTACAATGCACCAAAACGAAGTTATAAAACAAAATCTAAAGAAAGTACCAATTTTTTTTGGTTTTTTAAGATGGCGGCGGGCGCGGCGGCGCGGCGGAGGAGGAATTGTGCATTTTGCATTTTAAACACTTACTAACCATCCTAGACAACATATCAAAAAATCAGAACTACCGGACCTTTTGTAAGGTACCCCCCTCTTTGGTCTGTATTTGATGGACTAGTGCGTCACAATAGCAAAAACCAGCAATATTCCGTTGTTCTTGATTTTTGATTTTACACAACACTCGTAGGGTTGGTTCATAATAATATACATGCGTTTTGAAGGTAATTAAATTCCCTACAAATTTTATTCTGATACTTGTTTCCCTAGAATAGGCCATAACTGAATTACAGCGTCCTGAAGTTCGAAGTTTGACAA
>JAFIDM010009631.1:154021237-154065304 GCA_023159025.1 Thereuonema tuberculata
TTAGTGAATAATAAAACAAAATGAACTAGAAATAATTCCTACGCCCCTGTAAGGCATTGTGGGACACACTCTCACAGGCTCAATTTGGAGGAGCCTATTATTTTAGGGCAGGAGGTTAACTTATTTCGCCGAAAGTGGCAGGAAGCATGTTGATATTAAAAAATCTAAGAATCCTATAACGAGGGTCTTTCAGTCAATTACCATAGCACAAGTTCAGCAAAAAAATGTAGGAAGAATTCCAGTGTTTTTGAAAAATTTTCACGGTATTTCAAAAATGTGGTATTTATTTTACTTTCGTGAACATTTCACGGGTTGCAACTAGTATGTTCTTAATGACTGCAATAACAACGATCGAGGTATAGATAGTGCCAGAAAAGAGTTATGTTTTTTCTTCCAAAGTTATTAATAGATAATGATCAATTTCCAGTCTTTGGAAGTAGCAAACAAACAGTAAATTTCCATCTCAAGACTTGGAATTGTTGATAAAGACAGCTAATCCCCTTCCCACACACATATAGCCGTAGTGATAAAAAACTTTTTTTAAAACAAAAGCAAATAGCACTACGCAAAGCTTTGCATTTGTTTTCAAAAATACAAGTTAATGTTTCGTTGAAAATGACATGAAAATCACATTTAAGAAACGCCAATGTTAGGCAGGCAGAACAGAAACAAATTTTGATTAAAAAGAAATCGTTTAAGAAATTTGTAAAAGATAAAAAAAAATGCTAATTTCCTGCATGTAAGTATTTTAGCGAATAATTTCTAACAAGACTCATATACATATTTATGGTAAATTTTTTGAGGATTTCCTTGCAGAAATACAAGAAAAATAGTTGTGATCTTGTGCCAGCCATTCAGAATGCAGTTCGCCAAAGTGAAATGGACACTAAAATCTATAAAGATGACTTTTTTTTCTCAAAAGGATGTAAAATAAAAAACTGCAAATAATAGAAAAATATACAAAGACATCAAACCTTGTGTACTGTGTTCTGTTTTGATTCTGGAATATGTTGTTTCTCTAGAAAAAGAAACAGTTTCTTAATTTTTGAATTGAATTAAACTGTCAGTTTATTTATTGTAGTTCAGTTTTATTCCGTAGAAAAAAAAATAATTTCATTCATTCATACAATGAAATTATGCGGAGTTTTAATTCCAATGCAACAACAAAACAAAGTTAACGAAACAGATAATTAAAAAAAATACTTCATGATTGTTTCAATTATTCAAATACTTCTGCATTCGTTTTTTTTAATTTTTTGTGAAAGCATCAATTAACTTCCTATCTTTTTCTATCACGAATAAAATCCTAATGTTAGGAGTTCTATAAAGCTTTTTAAACTAGTTTTCTTGCTAATATTTTGTTGCCTTAATAACTTTTGAACCTTGTTCAAAATGAGATGGATCTCCTTGAAATTTGGCATAACATTCTACAAGCAATATGTTTTCATTTGGATCTGTGAATTTCTGTGAAGAAATTCGTGAAAGAAAGTAACAAAAATTTCCTTAGAAAATCATCTGAAATGAAACAATGAATTGCTATTGATTTCTCCCAATCGCTTTAATCGGCTTATTAATACGCCCACCACCAATCTAGTTACGCTTGTTTTGATATGATTAAAATTAGCTGGATTTAGCAAATTAAGTATTTGCGGATTTGATTAATTTTCAGAAAAAAAGTAAAACTTCTATTTCTATTCGGCAAATATTAAATTCATAATGCAGAGAGACATTTTCTGTTTATTGTTTTGATGGTATTAAAAACCAGTCACAGCTTAAGGAAAATACTCCTGAAGATATTTCAGACTTCTTGTTATTTACTTCTTATTATTTCAAAAAAAATCATCGACGAAATTGACGTTTAGTTGAATAATTAATTCGGCCACTTCATTTTAATGGAAGATATTTGTATTTTAACTTTTATATAAATAGACCAAATTTCTTGAAATTGCATTGCGATTATAGACTATCCAAATGTAAAACAACTTTCAAATATTACGACTATTTTTCCTTTGGAAGCATCTAGTTTTATCTTAAAATCGTTCCAAAACATCCATGTTTATCTGAACGTCCCAACTTTATGTAGAATTGCTAGCTTTACGTTTAGTTGAACTTAAATGCTCTTGTCATAAATGAACTGTTTTTGCAAAAATTATTAAAGACAGTGCAAACAGCATTAATGTTTAAGTCCAATATATTTGTACAATGTTTCTGAATGAAATACGATTCTTAAAATACAAACAGACGGTTTAGTTTCGTTAAACATACCTTAAAATAGAATTTCCCTTTCAGACAGGATAGAATATGAAATGTTGCTATTAATTAAGTACTATTTCATATTTGAAAACTTTTAATATTGATTTCCTATGTAATGCATTTATCAACATCAAAATTGATTTCAGATGATTGGAAATGAATGTCGTTCATGGCAACTGATCTGCTTTTTAATCTAACGCATTCTATATTTCCTTTTTCATTATTGATTTTTTATTCTATTAGTAAAGTATACACTGAAAAAAAAAATCAATGAAACCATAGATCTAATATAAAGGAATATTTTGCAGGAAATAGGCAAACGTACAATTTTTCTTCATGAAATTTGATAGTGATCAGTTATAACACTAATAATGTTATTAAATAAAAATGAATAAAAAATATCAGTATCTGAAAGAGTAGAAATTAACTTGCTTCTACTTTTCCTGATACTGATGTTTTAAGTTGTCCACAATCTGTCCTCAGAAAATAGCCTATGTGATCAGTTTTTCACTTGTAGATTAAGTGCATAGATGCTGAAAATTAAATGATTAATGTAAAGAAATTGAGAATGACTCAGGAAAACATCAAGATTTTGATATATGAAGAAAAAAAGAATTGGTCAGAATAAACGTATCAAATACAAAGTGCCAAGTTTTCCCTCTTATTAATCTACCAAATCTGTTAAAAACAGTTTCTTTTTGAATTGGAGGGAAAGATTTAAGTCTAGAAGATATGAATGACAGAAAATTGTATAATTTTCAAAACTATTTAATTAAATAAACAAACTGTATTTGCTATAAAAATATTACTTATATATCTTCATGTTGATTTAATTTTAATATTATTTTGCCTACTTATATTTTGTATTTTTATTTGATATATAAAAAATTTCAATCCAAAGCGAAGCAGTAATTCGTTATAAGCCTATTATTAAATTCCTTGACATTATTTATCTTAGCACTCTCCCGCGAAAAACAAGAGTTATGCGAGGATATCATAAATTCAATCGTCCCTTTGTGAGATTGTAAGTATCCTTAAAAAGATTTAAGTTTACAGTTTGAGGGTCCACTACATTTGTATTCTTTCATCTCACATAAAGGTAATTCAATCCGTGATTTTTGCCCCACATTTGGATAAGAATACTGTTTTTTACAATTTTTTTCTGGAATCTTCGACATTTTCGTTTAACTGAAATAGCTAATGTATAGTCTAGGATCGTTGACCTTTCTGCTATAAACACTTATTATTTCAAAATTTGAATAAAATCCAAAGTAGCAGGAGCTGAAAGCCCCACTCCATAAGAAAACAACAGAAGCAAAGTAAAACACGGGCCTCTGAACAAACTTTGACCTGTGATTTCTTACATGGGAAAGGAGTAATTACATTTAGATTGTTGTACTGATATTTTCACTGTAAAAACAAGTACAAATGTGCTAATTACTATTTTTTTTATTTTTAACATATAGTTGTATTGAATTTCAAAATGGGCATTTTTGAGTTTTCCGTAACATTGTTGCTATTTTTTTTACAGACCGAAATAAATTTGGACACGATGACTCCTACAGATAATCTTACTCCCCTTTCGAGCCTTTGGGTTAAATCGCTCGGTTGCACTGCTACAACTGTCACTGAAGTACGTGAGGGTCCAGATTCATACTTGGTAAAGGATGCAATACAGAGAGGCATTAACAACGTGAACGAAAAAGTAATCTCTAATGCTCAAAAAATCCAGAAATTCAGAATTCTTCCCGTAGACTTTTCTACAGCAGGAGGAGAACTCGGTAAGTGATAGTAACAAGGAAAAAAAAAGGATTATTTCCGTAATCTATAGCAAATATGAATTTTTCCTGTTAGTAATTTTATTTAATTACTAAGCTTAATTATTAATTGTTACTTACTTATAATTTTAAGTTCATTTACTTACTTTCATAATTTTGATTATGATTTATAATTGTTACCGATTCTGATTACCTATTTCGACAACATTAAGCTCTGTATATTACCTGTTGAATTCAATTTTTTGTGATTTTTTTATCTTATTAATAATTGGAAAAATACAATTAAATATTTTGTAAATTGTATTTTTTAATATTTAAATCTATGTTTCTTAACATATAACTTACTTTCTTGACATACTTTTTAACAAAAATAATTTGAATTCTTCAGCCGGCAGAGTGAATTTCAATGCTATACAAAGGAGACAGAGATAACTGCAGTAAATTCTGAATAATAATTTCAAAGTAAGATGGAAATGAAAGATAGCAAAGGCATATTAAAATATTAAGAGGATGCAGTCTCTCTTTTTTTAATGTTATTTGTATATTCTGAAAAATTCGAACACTACTATGTGGTTGTCAGTAAAAATTAAAATGACAACATATTTAATTGATTACGATCAATTGCTGATATGTAGTATTGGTATCCTTTATTAATCAACGAAGTGGAATGAATTGTAGCAGGAACACCATTTGAAGAAACTAAATATTGTTTCTTGTTGACGTAAAAGCAAGATAGTATAAATTTTCACCTTTAGCCTAGATTTTATTTTTGCTAATATTCTTGACGAAATACGGAAGAGTGAGTTTCTTCCTTTGTATTATTCATATTTCAAATATTCGAAATAACAGCAGTAGTTGCTAATGTGCCACATGAAATGAGTAAAGTAAAATGAAAACGTTAACGAAAAGAACTGTCTCACTTAAACCGTTGAGAATATTGTTCAAAGACAGTCAATCTCTGAACAAGCAAAGACAAATTTTGCAGTCTTCGATTTACCAATATGTAATGCACAAATAACCTAAAGGAATTGAAATAGGAGACTTAATCGATTTGGCGTAATCGATGAGTGATGGCGGAAAGTCTTTAAGATTATTCACAGTTTTATTCATTTTCTTGGTTGTTTGATTGTATAAAAATGCTAAAGATTAAGAATACTTTGTTTTCATAAACACTGTGATATATTTAAAGATTCTGTTTAATGAGTGAATGATTGGTAACGACGATGAGTTATAAAATCGGGTTGCTAAGTGGCTCGAAGATTAAACGATAACAAGAGAGAAAGGCCAGAAGCTTATTCGGTCATTGAAGTGATTAACTCACTGTTGATAAACCATCGGAGTTATTACAGTGAACCTCCTTTTTACGATATTAATTCGTTCCAGAGACATAGTATCTTAATACTTTTTTTTTTTTTTTTATAATTCGCCCCAAGACCTCGTAATTTGATATATTTGCAAAGAACTTGCAGTTTCCATCTCTATAGAAGATTTATTTTACAAATGAAAATATTATTTTCATAAAGACTATCACAGAAGTAAATGCGAAAAAAAGTAAATGCGTTAATAATGGCGTTATTGTATTAGACGTTATTGATAAATCGCTGAAGCACGGAATCTGGTGGGTTGACACCACCATAAATTGAACATTTTTTTTTTATGAATAGTTCATCGTAATGATTTGATAGTATGCTAAGACCCTTGTAAAAACGAAATTCACGAGATTAGTAAATTTCGAATACTCAGAATATGCTCGTAATCGAATTTCCCGTCTCTAAAGTACCTTGTATTTTATATATATATCGAGTGTAGGATGTTACTGTTGAGGTCTTGTACTAGTGTGATTAGATTCGGTAGATATGTGACGAGAATGCAGATTCTTAAACACGTAACTATAATGCTAAAACTCCGTTTTCGACTCCGTGATTAGCCATGTTTTCTCTCTCTATCAAATCTATTATCATATTTAATGTACATGTACAAGAACGACATTACTTCATTTCTAAAGTGTTAAACTATCATATGTGAATTATCTATATACTATGTTAAGTTTATAGGGTCGAGTTGAAGGTACAGAATATATATTTTTGTTCTCAGATGACATCAGGTGGAGCAAATAATCCAATGTATTTTAGTAGCTAAAAAGAAGCTAGCAAATCAGACTGAAGTTATACAAGTTTCGTTTTGGCCATTGAATAACACTTTGAATATTTCTATAAGTTCTACTTCTTAGCCGTAACACGGAAAATTAAAATTAAATCGCTTTGCTTTGAACATTTTGGCAAAGAAACTGTTTTTAGTTCACTTTTGATATTAGGATCGATTTATTTGAAAAATACTTGCATGTGAATGCCAAATCAATATGATAGCCTACTTGTTCAAAGAATGTCATCTTGACACTTAAATAGGTTTCAAACATAAAAAACTGAAAATAGTTTAAAAATATGATGATTACATAAATCAATAATCATCATTAAGATTCTTCATTGAAAGTTGCCTTTATGTATTTCAATGGTCAGTAAGATTCTAAGCAGAAAAACAACCACCAACTACATTTCCAGGAGTTAATATTGAATTATATTATTTTTAATATACGTTTGGGTACCATAACCATCAAAGTGTAATAGAGGCTTGGTCTAATGTTTGTCAAGTCCCTTTAGTTGTGTAGAGAAAAAAGTGCCTTGTAAAACAAAATTTTAAATATTATAAGTCAAAATATGTCTGTTCGTCTGCGATGAAATAATTCAAAAATTCTTAAGAAAAAGAAACTTAAGTGGAAGTTTACCCTAGGCTGTCAACGAGATTTTTCCTATAGTTATGATCAAGAGTTGGGGCTTTGGGGAGGAGGGTTTAAACCCGTCAATTTAGGTTGTCAGTAAAGAGTCACGATAACTCAAAACAGCTAACAGCTCTAGTCTGTTGAAATATTACTGATTATAAAGTCTTATAAAAACGAAGATTGTCTGTGGTAGATATTCGTCCTAAAATTAAAGGGCTTAAGATCTCAATCAATTTAATGCTTCGTTTACGCACTTTAATCATGGCAGTCCATAAACTACATAGCTTAACAATGTTGAAAGCCGAAAACAATGATGTTCTATTTTAACAATAGAATTTTCTAATAAATATGTGATGTCTGTTGATATTTGGTAGAAGCTGGATTCATAATGAGAAGTTTGGTTAAAAATCATTTGTTTAGCTTTTTTATAAATAAACCGACAACTAATTTTCAATAAAAGCTAGAAGCGTAATATTGCCTATCTATTGTCTGTCTATCAATTTGCTATTGCCTTTTTGAACAACGATTTTTTTTTAGTTTTTTCCAAGAAAGGTATTCAAATCATTTTCTTCTTTTTTCTTGGCACCTGTTTTTTCTTTTTAAAATTATATTTTTTCCTTCCTTATGGCAGTATCCTTTTGCATAAATGCTATAAAAGCTTAAATGTACTAGACGATTAGAAAGATTTCCCTGAATTTCTGTTTAAAATGTTTATCAAAACGCTTTAAAACTGCTTTTATTGAAAGTTTTAAAGCATTAAATTTTTAAAGCTGTTCTTAAGGCTTTGAGTGTATGTGAAGTGGAACAAATTGGATGAAATGTATGAAAAAAAGAGAGACTGGGACTGCATCTCGAAGGCAATCTGCATTAGTTTTGTCTAACAAACATTACATTGAAAGCTTTCAGTGGTTGTCAAAATAAGTGAAAAATTTAAATTCGTATCCAGTAATGTTGGGCGGTTCTTAAAATATGATCAATTGAAATGGTTTCAATGTTTAGTTCTTGTAGATTGGCTTTGCATTTCAATCTTTGAAAGGAAATAAAGAGTTCTTCAATTACGGACCGTAGCATAGATTGACGAAACTAACATCATTTCATCATATTCATTTTGATTCATTTAATATAAGGCTGACACGGAAAACCCTTTAAGACAGCGTTCAAATCAGTATACGAACATCTTTGGGTTTTAATTTACGTAAATTATGGTAGAATAACATCTCAGGTATAATCAATATTCGAAATTAATTGAACTACTTTCCATTTAACTTTCTTATAGGACCTACACTCAAGCTTAAACGTAATGAGGTGATGACGAAATATGCTGATATTATTGCAGATATTTACAAAGTTTAAGAGCTTCCAGAATAGGAAATACAAAAAATTCTGACGAGTGAAGCTGGATTGTAAGTAATTGAAATCTTTCCTAATGAAAAAAAGCAATGTAGTCAAACAAATAAAAAATACTTAAATATGAAAACAAGAACCAATAAATTTCTGCAAGCCTAATGTAAGACTTTGATTCAGAATGCCGTAAATAATTCCAAAAATTGTAAAGTTTTCATTTCAACTTTCCAGTAAAAATTTCATACAAAATTCCCTGTACAAAGTTTCTTTCTTTTGGAAAATAAGCTTAAGTCACATAAATTCATTAGGAATAAAGCAGACTGTTCACTCTTTAAATGCTGGTTGTCTATATTTTTATTACCTATTTAGGAGTTTCTCCTAAATTTTCAATAAGAGGAAATTTCAGTAGAAAAATCAAATAAATGTAAGGTCCTTGCTGTTCTGAAGTAGTCGAACGAATAGTCTTTTTGTGATTACCTTTGAAGAATAATTCTTTTTTGAAGGCTCCAATTGAATTTTCTATTTTTCCCTAACCCCCCCTCCATGGAGACACGAAAATGAACGTGATCTTCGAAGACTGTCTCCAACAGTTAAATGATAAAATGTTTTTCTAACTAGCTAAAACCAACTAAGACACAGAAATAAATAACAAACCATGATATTGTGACGAACTTGCATAAAGATGTGTCTTCTTCTAAGTGAAAAACAGAATAAAAATAAAACTTCTACATATGAAGGTCATTTGAAGATAAACTATAAATTTATATATGAACAGAAATTATTTTAGGAAAGGATTCTTAACCAGACGCCATTTCAGCTCCAGAGGAATTTCGACAGTAATTTAGAATTGCTGAGCTTCGTTGAGAGCTTTTGAATATTATATAATATTAAGTATCTAACTTCTTTTTTACAGTTCTTCTAATGTACCTATAGCAAGTTTTTATTGTTTGTGCTGGCGTATGAAATTCTATTCACGTCATAAATGATATTATTTTTGTCCTTTAGCGGAAAAGATTTTTTTTTTATTTATTTCAGATACACTTCCAATTACAAAAGAAAGAAAGCTATTATTGAAATATTATTGAAGTTCAGCTCATATTGTTTGTCTCGTAATGGAAACACTAACGGAACAATAGAAGATAAAAATGAAAATTCCTTACTTGTACCTCTATTGTTCTGAGGTCCTCATATATTCATTACGTCGCTGTTATCGGTAATGCCGTTTTCACTTGCATGGTTGTTGTTTTGGCAGAGATAAAATGCAACATATGTTTCTATGATGAGTAACAAAAAATTACGAAATTTTAATTAAAGAGAGATAAAACAAATATAACAAGAAAATTAATAAAAATTACAAAAGAAACAACAGAAAACAAAAAAAGAATACAATAATTGAATAAAGGAAATAAAAATTCGTAAAAAAAAGAACAAAAAAAATCTTCAATTTTTGTGAAAATCCAATAAAGATATTTTTTAGAAATTAAAATGACCGGAAAGGAAAACCAACTAAGATGGAAAATCTACGAAGGAACTTAAAATAAGCTAACATATCAAAAGACATATGGAAAGTTCTGGATATTAGAATTGCCTACTAGGATCAATATGCATACAAACATTAGCAATACGACAAATATTGTCCGAAAATGTCTTCAACATTAAATCCTGATATAAAAACCAGTAAAGTAAATTGATAATAAATATTTTAAAACCACAATATCCTTTCTTAGATCAACCAACCTATCTTCTGTCTTAGAGAAGATTGAAATTTGATAATACTTTTTTTTTATCGTAAACGTATCAAAAACTTATTACCTAAATTTTACTTGTTTCAAGAAATAAATATAATTCTTCGCAGATAAATGAAAATATCAACTGAACCGAACAGTCAAATGCATCAACAAAAAAGTTCCTGGTTAAAAAAAATTCAGAGTAGGGTACTTTACAATGGGCGGATCAATGAAGACATTGCTGAATTTAAATGTGAGAACAAACCTATAGAATTAATGGAGCCGTTTAAAGTGAAGAGGTCTCCCAAGCAACACAATCTTGAAAAACAAACTTTGAGAAATCAGTCCATCGATCTGCTCACTGTATTCGTACCCAAGAGTAAATTGAAATATGATTAGATCCGCTGATGTCCGAAATTTGCCTTAGGCACAGCTGGTATTGTCTCTTCGGATGATCTTCTTCACTCACTGATGGCTAAAACTCTTAAACCTCGAGGCTACTTCATCACTAAAGGATTCGGATCTGGAAAATACAGGTGCCTCTCGAAAACGAGAGTGGAAAACCTCGCATTAGCCTAACTATCTTTTCGTTTGCTTCCACCCCAAATTCTTCCAAATTCAGAGGATTTCATTCATTTGCTTAACTAAGAGTACTGCTTTCCAAATTCCGAGGCCCCCACCCCTGCATGCGCGAAGGAATCTTAAGAGCTACGATGATGTTTGTATTTTTAGCCTTTTTTCCAAGAAAAGTTAGACATATTAAAATTAGTTTGTGTGTGTGTCATTCCCAATAACTCTTGAAGAAGTGATTGAATCTTCACTTGGATATTCATTTAACAAGAGGAGATCTATTGCTTGCATTTGAAAATCTGTGTGTGTAGAAATTAGCAAGTGAAGGTGACAAAAATCTCCCTATAAGAACAGTAGAAGGAAAACAATCACTTGTCAATGATAGTAAATAATCGATTTCTACTAAAATTGAATTAATTCAATCTCATTCCATCCTACAATTCATTTTAAACAAACCAACTGAGCTCAGATTCAAATTAAAATGAATTTAAACGACCTAAGTACTTGCAAACTTTCAGCAAATGGAAAATTGTAGATTTTCAATAAGCATAGATCGTTTTGGGCTGATATTATAATGTACACATCTAGTTGTATTGGATTTACTAAATTAAAAAAATGCTGCTGGGTATGTTGTGCGGGAATGGACTGATGAGTGTTGCAACTCGAAACAGCACCGTCTCCGGTTCCCAGCACATAAACCAAAATTAGGTCAGTGAATTTTTGTTTGTTTGTTTGCTTTTTTTTTTTTTTTTTTCAGTTACGTGCGTTTCTTATTTTCTTTTAATTAAAAACCTGCATTATTTTGGAGAAAGTAGGTTTTAAGTTCTTTCATGAACGTTATTTTTTAATTAGTTGGATAGTTTCTTTTTTTTTTTGTTTAGGGGTCAACGAAACCAATCATACCAAATTGTTTTCTTTTTTTTTTATGATTATTATTGGAGAATGAAGGTGATTCTTCTACAACCTTAAAAGGTACTAGAAATCTGGAATTTCTTGGTTTGTCAGGGTACTTTCCTTTTTTCCTCACCCATTACTTTTGACTTTTCACACAGCAACACTGACATACCAATTAGGTCTGCTGTGCTCCAGGCTCAGTGATTGAAGAGAGCCTGAGATTATTTAAGTGTCCAACAACACTTAATCTTTTCTTGTACAATTTCTAAAATGTCTAAATGAATGTAGTAATCGAGTTGCATTTTAATTTCTTTCAATTCAGTCTGAGTGAAATGGTTATATGAATTACTCGAGAATTTCTTGGTTGCACGAAATTACTAACTGAAGAAATTCCCAAAAATATTTGCACAAAATATTCTTTCACTATCACTTTCAATTATCGTTTGCAGTTTTAAATATTGCCTATAAAGTTTCTCTGACAAAAAAACATTTTTTTATCGAAATTTATTACTTAAAGAAATAAATAACAAACGAAAGCTGTTAGGTAAATTCCCCATTAAATAGTTAACCTCGTTTATTTCTAATCAACGGGATTTACTCATACAGGAAAGCTTGTTAAGTACTGCAATACTGAATGTTAATAATGAAGAAAAGAGGAAGAAGTCTCAGTTGCAGTTTTCTACATTTACATTCATCCAAATTAAATTACGAGAGTTTTGTCAAAGCGCTTAGTATTCAACTAGACCTTATTTGATCATCTTATGTGTGTTGAGGGATCAAACAACAAATTCTGAAATTTGAGAACTTGGAATCTTTATTAGAGAAAGTCGTTTGAAATACCCTTCGATATAGTTTGCAATGATTACAGAATAAGATTTTTCGTGAATCTTACAGTTAAGGCTGCTCACCAACTAACAGTGATGCAACGTGATCGAGTGATCGAACACTTCTGATACTATTATTGAACCTGAAGGTTTCAATTCTCGAAGCTGGCTTGGATAATTGCTTCTTTTTTCTGTGTTTGTTCATTTCTCTTTCCTATCTTGTTGCAGATAATACTTTGCTGCTGGCATTGCTCATCAGCCGTAAAAACCGCACACTAAATGAATGTGAGTCACAACAACAACAGCACATATGAGTAAAGCAAATCGATCGTCACTTTGAAGAGTTGTAAATCTGAGATTCGTCAGTCTGAAAAGGTGCTATGAAACTATTTGACCGGGAAGTTCATTCCGTTGTTGCTAGGCTGGCAGTTGATACAATGAAGAATGAATAGGTTGTTCAATTGATTTCGTCTAGGTTAAATAACATTTAGTATATCCGGAAAGGCGGTTATATAGTAGATAGATAAGACTACGAAGGTTTATTGTCGCCATGTTAATAGTCTGGTGATATATAGCTTGATTACAGAGTAACTCCGTTCGTCATGCTTTCGAGAAATGTGAGACAATCGAGGCTGTTGATAAACCAAAAGGTTGAATGACTGAAGTTATGATACATCGGCGCTCTTTTTTGGTGGATTTCAAACAGTGCTGTATGAATTGAGTCAGACCTCATTGAAAATGTAATAATTTTTTTATTTATTTTGTCAAAAGTAACACTATATATAGAAAGTAAACTTAGATATATATCTTCATTTATTTTTCTAAAAAGTATCTTCATTGGTCGTAGGAAAATATCTTCAATTGATCAAAGAGTTTAAAATTAACAGGAAAGCTAATAATATCATTAATTAGGAGTCCTAATTTTGAAAACAGCCAAAAACTTTCATTAAACAATACACAAGAATTATAAATATGTAGACGGAATTTCGGTACTAAAAATATTTATGGTTCTGTCTATAAAATGATCTTTTTAATCTCAATTAAATTTTATAAACAACACACTAAATAAAGCAACTAAGAAATTCTTAATGAGTAGTGTAAACAAGAACTACAATTACAATATTTTTGATGACGTTGTTTTTCTGAATGACCATTCTTAATAAAAGAAGAAATACACAGAATTTGTCGTACTATAAAGAAAACTGAATGTACTAGACTTATTGCTCCTTAAAACGTTGCATCAAATATAGAAAAAAAATATTTGCAATCATTCATTATCGTTCAACCATGTTGCTGCCTCTTATCAGATTAGTTTGCGAACTGGAAGAAGTGCTTGTGCAATTAAATATTTCCAGTTTCTTTAATAGTTCTTAATAATTCCGCTTGTTGGTGCTGTAGTGAAGTTACGTAGTTCCGGTAGTATTTCGCTCCAACGGAGGTTATAAGCACTTTCCTGGTTTCTATGACGACCCGTTGTCACTCAGCTCAAATGGATAATGTATGGAAATGGTGAAACGAAAAAAAAAATCGAAAACTTCTTGCGGAAACAGCTTCTTCCGAGAGAGTCTGACCATAAACATATTTTGCTGCTTCTCTGAAATCCTAAGTTTAAAGTTGTTTTGCCATTTTTCAAACTCTTAAATTTGTGGGATACTTTAGTATTCATCTCAAGAAATAAAAGAAAACCATCATATTTTGATATTCTTTATAAATCATTATTAGTAAAAATTGTTATCTATTTGATAATTTTTTTTTTTTGCTTTTTTATTACGGAATTTTGTTCTCAAATGCTTTTCACCAGATTTTTAAATTCTTTTATCGAAAAATACTAAATCATTCGCAATCTTCATTTTCCCAAATGTGGTAATTTGAGGATTTCTCCAAAGATAGAAGACACAAATTGTACTATAATTAATTTTAAATTGCTTTAATTCTTTGTTTCTCCCACTCTGAAACTCGTTAAGGAATAAACATAGACGGATTCTGAACAGAAACTTTTTAATTTCAAACTTTGAAGAATTCCAGGATAGATTTAAAGATGATTCATTGTCATAAAACGTATAATGTAATAATTATAATACATTTGATGGTAACAGATTATAATACATATATACATTCTGGCCAAAAAATTACGAAATTTTAAGATAAAATAAGTATTAATAATAACCATTCGTAATTTTTTTGTATGTATTGTGAATAATTAAAAAAAAATAATAATTGTCAATTAATTAAATCAGTAATTCCAATTTCATAAGAAATATCCAATTACGAACAAAAAAAACTTAAAAAGCAGACATAAATTCAAATTAGGGAATGAATTTCAAATTTGTGAACCAATTCCAATCACAACAGCGCTCACTTGGAATATTTCAAAAATGTGAATTTAAAGCGTTACTACAGTAATTCCTTAAATGTTGTATGAATCTCACTTCTGAAAAGCTTCGAGTTTTGACTCATGTATTACTAATTCAAGTGAAATCTCTGCAAGTGGTAGAAGATTCCACTTGATAAAAAAAAATCTGACACAAAAAAAAAAAAAAAATCACGGTGATAGTGAAGTTCGTTTTGTCTCATAAACTCAATACAGTCCTCGATATAAGGTCACCCGCATATAAGGTCAACCCGCATATAAGGTCACTTTTCTAAAGTCCCGGCTCATTGAATAGGAAGTCTATGATATGAAATATCGAATATATGGTCAGGTCTTAAATACCGTAATCGCATATAAGGTCACTTTTGTCTGTGATTTCAGTGCCACACTGATTCAATTCCAAGAATTTTTCCGTGGATACGATCTTTTATCGGCGTCATTTCTCCTTCTGACGGAAGGGACAGCTTTCCCCACACCTGGACGAGTGGGAAGGATATTTTTCCGTTCCCATCGCGTCACGTGTCCATCGTTGTTCACCAGGAAGTCGAAGGAAAGGATCTCATTCCAACCGTTTCTGTGCTTGTGTTATGATGTCGACAAAAAGAAAAACGTTGTCTCTATCAAAGAAAAAGAAAATCTTCGAAGATTTTGAAAGCTCTAATGTATCGAAAGCATGTTTTGCCAAAGAGCGTGGGATACCACGAACGACTCTCAACAACATTCTGTCCTCGCATATTGTTGCAGAAACATGTAATGGAAAGAGAACAAGTAAGCGTTTATCACCGTATGAGAAAGTTGAAGAAGGCCTTCTCCAATGGATAAAATTTGCTAGAGCACATAATGTGCCTATATCGTCCTTAGTACTGACAGAAAAAGCTCTACAAATAGCCGCCGAATTAGGAGAGAACGATTTTAAGGCGAACAATGGATGGATACAGAGATTTAAATTAAGACATGACATAAATTTTAAAACAGTGTGCGGTGAAGCCGGTGATGTGGATGATAGCGTTTTAAGTGATTGGAAGAAATCCTTGTTAGATGACATTTTGAAGCGGTATGAACATTGCGATATATTCAATGTTGATGAATGTGGACTTTTTTTCCGGGTCTTTCCTGACAAAACTCTTACTTTCTAGAAAGAAAAATGTATAGGGGGGAAAAAAAGTAAAGAAAGACTGACATTTTTTTTTGGAGCTAATATGGATGGCTCTGAAAAACTGAGACCGCTAGTTATCGGAAAATTTCAAAAGCCACGTTGCTTTAAAAATGTCAAGTCTTTACCTTTGGATTATGATGCAAACAAAAAAGCATGGATGAATGCTAACATATTTGAGAAAACTATACGGCGTTTCGATAGATACTTTTTGAAAAATAAAAGAAAAGTTGTTTTCATCGCAGACAATTGCCCTGCTCCTATCAACATACCTCAGTTGAAATCAATTGAGCTTGTTTTCTTACCCCCAAATGTTCCAGTGTTTTGCAACCTTTGGATCAGGGAGTCATTCAAAATCTGAAATTGAACTACAGAAAGCTCCTTCTGAAAGATTTGTTTTCAGCAATTGATGAGAAAAAAAATTTTCACGTGTCTGTGTTAGATGCAATTTTTTATATTCATAAAAGTTGGAGCTTGGTGTCAAACACATGCATTTCAAATTGCCTTCGACATGCTGGTTTTCAATTTTCTTCAAATAGTGTGGATGAAATAACAGATGAAGATGATGAATACGATATTCCTTCATTGTGTTAATACAAGATCTCAGAAATCGCGGCTGTGCTATAGAAGGGGAAAGTGAATACGTGAAAATTGATGATGAAATTGCTACCACTTCTCAAACTTCGATTTCCGAAATTGTTTCGCAAGTTTTAGATTCCAATGCAGCAGGAAGTGAGGATAACGACAGTGATATTGAAAGTGAAGCGGTGACACAAGCAGAAGCGCTCAGAGCATTAAATGTCGTAAGACATTTTTTTACGAGCCATGAGGGAGCTGAAGAACATTTTCAGAAATTACAAAACTTAGAAAACATTGTACAAAAGATGAAACCAAAATCACGACAGTCCTGTATTATGGATTATTTTAAGTAAGGTCAGTTTTGCTTGAGCATACTAGTACTATTTGTATACAACTTTATTCCGAATTAAATTTTTTTTAAATAATTTCTTTCTGATTCCTAATTTTAATTGGTTCAACTAAATTAAAAAAATTATAACGTAATAAACTGATATCTTTGTATGTATTAAAATTTACAAAGAATTATGCTGTATTTATATAATGCTTATTTATTGATAAATACATATGAATCGGTTATAAGGTCAACCCGCTTATAAGGTCACGTTCGCGAGGTCCCAAGGGGTGACCTTATATCGAGGTCTGACTGTACATAAAGCCGTTTGTTTTCTAAATGATCAATTCAAAACGATTTTTTCCATAACATAATAATTCTACGATTTTTTTTTCTCCAAAAATATTAGATTTATCTCCGACTCTTTCAACAATAGTAATGGAACACACACACAGACACATACCAAAAATTAAGTTAGATTAAGTTAGGATTATGTCAGGATGTTTCCGGGAATTTCATAAATTGATCTTTTGATTTTGGGAATTTCATCTGTTTAATATGGCACTTTCGATGTCTGCTGCTTCCGATCGTCAATAGTGAGTAAGGTTCAACGAACTCAACTGTCACCCAAAGGAATTTCTTCTGGACAACGAAATTACTGCAAGCGGTCCTAAATGCACTTTAAATATATGCACTTTAAATGCACTTTAACGAATTTTCAGGCAAGACTATTTGCGATGGTAGGACTGATTGAATATTTCGTACGATGGTTATTGTGTCTATATATAGAGTACAAACACAAACACAGTCAGAATGTTATTTGCAAGTCCTTGAGATCAAATTTGCAAAATATGTACATGCTTTGATGTGTATAAGTTGAATGAAATATCATACGGAACTCTCGTTCTTCCTGAATGTGCGTGTCTATTACTCTTGAACCCCTACTGAATATTGCTCGAGGAACAATATTAAATCAACAGCATGTTACTCAAGATGGAAATAACTCACACACATATTCGCTTAAATCCAGAAAACAAATGCAAATTGTTTGTAAGCTTTGACTAACTGAAACTACATATATACGACTTTTCTTTTAATATTTAATGGGGTGCGAATCATACTGAATCACACCATAAGAATATCGATAAATTTACTAAAATAAGAACATATTAGAATAGGAGTTTTGGGGATATTATTGGAACATTACTAAAGCCCATTGCACATGGATCCGAAAATCGGTCGGTCGAATCCATATGTAATGGGCTTAAGGGGAGCGTTGAAACCAAAATTATCATATTGAAATGAAAAAAGGTAAGGTGAATGAGAGTGTTTTGAATATGTAAATTTTGGACTGAATCACCCTATATGTAAATTGTGTTCCAAAACACCCTCATTCACCTTACCTTTTTTTCATTTCAATATGATAATTTTGGTCTCAAATTGCTCCCCTTAAGCCCATTGCACATGGATCCGACCGACCGATTTTCGGATCCATTTGCAATGGGCTTTAGATTTCATTGAAAAACAGTTCATACATTTTTTAAATATTCAATTACTTAAACAACTTAAGTTTGCGGTCAGTACTATTGTAGTCAGTAGGAACGCGCAGATTCAATTATAAGGTCATTTTAACGTTAAATTCAATTATAAGGTCATTTTAACGTTAAATTCAATTATAAGGTCATTTTAACGTTAAATTTTTCGCTTATAGAGGAAAAGATAGCAAATATGAAACATCTAGGAAAATCGTTAATGAAATTTTTTTTTTTTCAAATGTTCAAATTTAACATTGAATAAAAAGATATAGTTATATTACTTATATTAAGATATAATACATAAATTACGTTAAATAATTAAAATAATAGAATAAATAAAAATTACATTGAAGAAAAAAAAATCTCAAAAAGAAGTAAGAGTGTATCTGTGATTTTCATTTGTCATTAAAACATCTGTAACAGATATTCAAATCTCAATAATGTACGTATATAACACAATATTCTACAAAGAGTTTAATTAGATTCCATATTTCCATATTTCCGATTTTAACATAATAAACCAAACCAAATAAAATGATGTCAAAAATTATATCAAGAAATATTAAAGAGTTTAATTATATTACATATTTCCTACTTTAACATAATAAACCAAACCAAACAAAATGATGTCAAGAAATCATCAACTTATATAACTGGCTAAGTTCGTCTGTCTGTCTGTCTGTCTGTAACTGGATATAATTAAGCTATTAAGATAGATCCAAGGGATCTCAACGGTACCATTGACTCAAGGGTACTCAAATTGGATGAAATATTAGTTCATTTTGTCATTCCGTGTTGTTTCCATGAAATTTTATCCTTGGGAACTGACCTACACAACTGAAATTCTAACAAAACATACGTTCAAAACCAAATAGTTTTGTTACCACTGCACCCATTTTAATGAAATTTGGCCTAATTACTCAGTTTTTTACGCTGATTTCGAAACTCAAAACCATTTTTGCCATAGAAGCTTCGTTCACAAATTAGCGCAGTATTTAGATTACAAAGGTGAGTTTTAAATGCCTTTCGGCATTATGAGTCAAAAATAATAATTATTCCATTCTTACTTTTAGTAAAATTTATTTACAAGGACAAACTTTAGATATGGTTGGTATTTATTTCAAATCAAATCATCAATCAAATCAAATACAGTTGACTCGCGATAATCCGACATTTGACAGTCCGACACGCTCGGTAGTCTGACGCCGCGTCGGTGACATCACTATGCTTGCTGCAGCATTTGTATGATTTTTTATTTTTTATTTTAAGACATAAAATTATATTTTACATTATATAATGTAATTTTATTTTTTAAGACATAAATACAGTAATAAATAAGTATTACATGCATACGTATTCATTTGTGTAAAACTATGCCTAATTATTTTTTTTTATATCCTCAAAGGCCGTAAAATATGTACTCAATATGTATTGTAACAATATACGTACTGTAGTACTGTATATCCATAACAACTTAAGTTTTCTTGCCTTAGAACTCAAAATTCAGTTTTAAAAAATCAGCCTTTGGTAATCCGACATTTTTGATAATCCGACACCCCCTCGGTCCCGTAACTGTCGGATTATCGCGAGTCAACTGTATATATATATATATATATATATATATATATAAATTGGCTAAGTACGTCTGTCTTAGTTATAATTTCTTAGTTCATAATTTTTTTACCACTGCACCAATTTTAATGAAATTTGGCATACTTACTCAGTTTTTTACGCTGATTTCGAAACTCAAAACCATTTTTGCCGTAGAAGCTTCGTTCACAATTTAGCGCAGTATTAGATTACAAAGGTGAGTTTTAAATGCCTTTCGGCGTTGTGGGTCAAAAATAATAATTATTCCATTCTTACTTTTAGTAAAATTTATTTACAAGGACAAACTTTAGATGTGGTTGGTTTTTATTTACCAGATCCTGTTTTTAGTCATGGACAGTTATATGTTGCTATTTTTCGAGCACGTCGTGCTTGCGACGTCAAAATCAAAATTCTTGACCGAATAGATCAAGGACATCTGATAGAAGGATCTGATGCTGTTTTTACAAAAAAGGTAGTTTATAAGGATATATTTACTTTATAGTTGATAGTTGATAATAAAATGATTTTTCAGATTTTTTTGTGCCTGAGATTCGCCAGGCTTTGCTGCTAGTTTGTTTCATATTCTGTAAAACTTTATTAAAAAAAAGTCACATGAATTCATTACAGTTCATTACAATTACATTACAATTACAATTCATTATTAGAATAATAAAGAACACTGCTGTTCTCAATTCCACTTGTCAGGATTATGGTAACTTACTAAATTTCACTGGTAATTTAGTAGAGGAAATTACTCTTCAATGCTTAATGTCGTTATTGTCTCAATGCAACCATTAGTGAGCCAAAAACTTTGGTATTTCATATCACTAACCTTATTTCAAATTTTGATAATCTACTCTTATAATAAAATATTTATTTTATTTTTAGTTTAATATCGGAAGAGATGGTTCATTCACCATATTTCTCTATCAATGCGACAGAGGTTGTTGATTGTATATCAGCCTGTTTCATTAATGGGATGTTGTGAAACTAGCGTGACTGCCTCCTTTTTTTATTTCTTTCATGTCCTCCACAAAGGAACATAACTGTTAGACGTAACGTTGCAGCCTTGAAAACTTTATTAAGCTATGACTTCGAAGCTACTCACTAAAGCAGACTCTAAATGACATTTTTATCAATTGTACAAGTTCATTTGATTTATATATGCTGGACACTGTCGACTCTCTTGAATTATACCAATGCAAAAAGTTCAGGTGCGTCATCTCACCTACATTCGGGATACACGGCACAGTTTGTTTCAAAGAGAGATGACGCATTATTTAAATCTATAATACGGTAGCACAATAATATCATTCCAGCCTCGTAATATAAAATTGCAGAAGTAATGTAAGAAAGGCAAAATAAAATGCATAATTTTTGTATTAAAAAGTCAAGTTTTAGCCTAGGCATAACTTAATTTATTGGAACTAAGTGGCAAGAAACATATAAGTAATAAGTCTCGTCATATGAAAAGCATGTTCTAAAAAAGCTATAGAAACGAGGTTTGTCACAAAAGAATTTAAAGAAACAAAAATAAGCAGTAACACACCGATTTATTCGAATTTTCGTTTGTTGAGGTATGGGCTTACCTTAATGTTTTGCTTTGTTCTTCACTTCACACTAATGTAGAACTATTAGGTTTCACATTTGTTAATTTGTGTATGTCACTTTTTTTTTTTTTGTATCTCTTAACTTTTTAAATGCGTATCTCTTCTTTCCTATTGCCGTTGTAATGTGATTTTTTTTGAGTTGTCATTTTTTTTTTCATGTCTCAAGTCTTTAGGCTACTTGAGGAAACTCCACAGCCAAAAATCACAACGGCGCGGCGTAAGTTCAAGCGAGCATGGTAGCCATACAATGAGAATGATTTTACATCTTCTTATAAATACCATAAAAATTAACAACAAATATATTCTTAAATAGCACCAAACTTAAATCATCTTCACGGCAATATTTCGTCCTGTTTCAAGGACTTTGTCTAGCCTTTTTTTTATATAAAACGTTAAGGAAAAGAGAATTACATCTCCCTAACCTAAATTCTACATAATATAACAATTCAAGAATTTTAAAAAATTAAAACAAAAGAAACGTGAAGATGATTTATTTAAAAGATGGAGGAAGAAAGGGAGAAAAGAAGAATTTTAACATCTCAGCGAAAGTCAAAGAGAAGAGTTTCAACTTAGGAATCTGGTGAAATTTTGACGATTTTAATAAGACTTTTCAAAATTAATAAAGACTGAAAATTTCAATTAAAGACTTTGGAAAATTCAGATAAAATTTAAAAGACATTGGGAAGTTAAAATATTAAAATCTTGAATTTTAAGAGGATTTGATTTCATTAATTGAACGTGTTTCAATTCACGTTTCTTTTGTTTTAATTTTTTAAAATTCTTGAATTGTTATATTATGTAGAATTTAGGTTAGGGAGATGTAATTCTCTTTTCCTTAACGTTTTATATAAAAAAAAGGCTAGACAAAGTCCTTGAAACAGGACGAAATATTGCCGTGAAGATGATTTAAGTTTGGTGCTATTTAAGAATATATTTGTTGAGAATGATTTTAATTTTATTTTAAATTTATTTTTTATTTTTTTCTTTAAAATATATTATTATATTAATATAGATATAATTATAATTAGAAATAAAACTTAAAACTATTAAATTAGTTAAAATGAATAGAATAAAGTTAGATCATTTTAATTAAGTGTACATATAATTATTTAAAGTCAATCCTTTTTTTAATTTAGCATCATCTAGATCAAAATAAATTGATGTATAATTATATTTGAAGCTATCGGATCTACGAGTGTTAGAGTCACGATTATTGAACATTTGAATTTTTTAATATTAATAGATATAAATTATTTATTATAACAAATTTATGATTATCATGTGTAGATTAGTTTGAAATATTTAGTTAAAGGTAATACTTAATTAAGATTGAAAAAAAGGTTAACAAAAGTAAAAACGTACCGGTACATGATTTATTTTATCGAAATAACTTTAATCAGGCATCTTGTTTTTCATTGTACAATTAATTGTAAAATTAATTAGTTTGATTCTGACTAGAAATTTCTATTATATTGATTTATGGTATTATTTAGAAATAGCAAGAAGTAGTGTTGAATATTAAAATATTAAAGTAATTTATGGTTAGTTTAATGTAATTAGCGTGATTAAAGACGAGCCAGCTAGTAGAGGTTAGACAATGAAGCTAAATGAATTTTTTTAATTTTACAATTAAATTGTGTTATAATTTTGCTGTATACCATACCATGGTATGTCAATCCGGAGATTGGTTCAAGTCTACGGAACCCTAGTGACTCCGAAGGGCGACCCCTAGGAGAAGCCGTAGCTATACAAGGGAACAGATACTAGAGTGGTTTCCCGTTGTCTTCTCCAGGACGCCATTACGGAATGACGTCAGACCGAAGAGAAAGTAAAGAAGAGGCAGACAACACAGGAATGGAAATTGAAACATCCATGCTCTCGACCGGGATTTGAACCCGGGTACCGGCACACTGGCCTCACGGCAGATCAACACCTGAGACCGCACGACCATGCCGGCACGGCTAATTTTTGCTATAGTAGGATTAAATTAAGGTGGAATTTTTTTAATGTTTCAGTATGATAATAATGGAAGTGAAGTTATGAATGTATTATATAAACCAGGAGTTTATATGACTCTTTCTTCAGTCAAGTAATGCAACAGCTGCTGTATTGGTCGTGCAAAATCACCTTGCTTGTCTCATCATTGCATCCTCTTTGCTGCAGTTGAGAACTAACAAAACTACTCTACACATGATAATTATCTGTTTGCTGTAACGGAACAGGTGACTACTCTTGATGTGTGCAATCCCTCCCAAACGAATGGCATTCGGATGAAATTTGAAGTAACAGTGAGTGCAATGGGATTTGTTGAATAACATTTGAGTGTTTCCGAAGCTCAAATGCGATAGTTTTGAGTGTTGACAGTCCCTTAAGGATCCGGTTTCCTCAATCCTTAAGAATCCTTGGAACTGTCACAACTAATAAAGGACCTTTACGTAAGTTCTTATTGCTTCGAAATTCAGACAGAGCCTCTGCTCCATTGTATCCTTGAAAGCAAAACAACTTCATAATTAAAGCACCTTTAGTGAGATGCAATTTTAACAGTAAACGTACGGAATGCACTTATGCGCGCTGTGCCTTTACAAAGCTGTGCTTCTGGGAAAATGCAACTTTCTACTCACCTAGGTTCAGTGTGGTATTTTTTTTTATTTTGAAAATAAAATTTCAGAACAATTCAGTTCTATCTCTGTTTTTGTTCTTTTGTTTTGAAAAGAACAAACACAAAATTTGAAATTTCATATATGCTATATCTTAATTATTCATTTGTTGATACGTTGTCACCATTTCCTTTTGTACAGCGCAATATTTCACCCTATTGGCTAATTTTCGAAGTATTTATTTTTTCGTGAATCCTTCTTCCTCTGGCTGGAATATTCTAATTGCTAATTCTGGTGGCATTACGCTCACTAGTTGAAGCTAGAGATTCTGAATAGGATACTTTAATTATAATCAACTGCTAGTTTATATTAAAGACGATGAAGCTCGTGTGGGTTAATAGCGCGGAAACAGTCCCTGATACATAACTAGTCATAAAATCATTCTACAGCAGGTAGCGATTTCAAGGACTATATTGATATATTGATGGAGGGATAACAATACTTCCAAGAAGTTTGTGACAGTCTCTATGTCTCAGTCTGGGTCGCTTAATGAGTCGGAAAATTGTATATGTCCTTTCAGGTGTCAGATAATAATTATCACGCAGCCCAGTTCTAGTGATGCTGTTCCTTCACTACAGGCAGACACGCACTCCGTTGCTATCATAACTATGATGCTGTCGTGACTTAAATATTTGCATTAAGATTTATTGAACTTGTTTTTGCACACACCTACTGGAGTTAATAACTTCTTTCATGGAATTTCACAATTACAAAAAAACTTGGTGTCTCCAATAAAGATTACCTTTTTCAAGGAGTAAAGAGCCTCATTACATGACTCAATAGTACCCTTTGATAGGATATTTTATCAAATAAAAAGTACTTCTTAGCGTATAATTCTTCAGCTTTACAGATGAAAATCAGACGAAAATACAGAGCGGTCATTCCCAGGTTAATTGCATCTTTGCTTGTAATTTGAATATATGAAAATAATGCGGTGTTTGTATTTTTAAGTTAATGCACCGTTTAAAATTTTATTTTAAAACTCTATTGTTTAAAGATTAATAATAGGAGCTTAAATAATGGGGAAGATTAATTCAAGTATTTAAAAGAAATTAGAAAGATTAAAAACAAAGAAGTGAATTTAATTAAATGGATTTAACTGTATTAAGAATGAAAATCACTAATGTTCCATGGAATTGGTGGTAAATTCTAAAATTATCAAAACATTGAGGATTTGAAATTTTAATTGCATTTCAATTATTTGGTTGTTTTTGTTTTTATAAAAAAAACATAAGTCATTTGGAAACATTGTTAAACTTTGTTGAGATTTCAAAATTAAATTGTATTCAGAAATGATCATTATGACCATCCAAGCATAAGGAGACTGATATGATTTTTTTTTCTTTTCTCAATTTCTTTAATTGGATCCTAAACTTACTTCCATTTGTCCGTTTGTCCATTTGTCCATATTTGTTGCCGCATGACCACTACAGGGTGTGGCAGGACATTACAGAAAATTCCAAATCTTTTTTTAATTCTGCGTTGGGTTTAGTTTGTATTATTCATTAAACCGGATGGTTCAAGTGAATAGCTTGTCATTTGTTAATTTGAAAAGCCTTCCACTACGCATTATTAAAACATCTAATGCTGCATTCTTAAGATGAGATGAAATGCGCTGAAATTACCACAAGTTGCAAAGCCTTCTCCCTTGACAACTGCGATTAAGAAATTATGTAGAATTACACAGTAACATACAGAAATCCTAAATCAATTGTGAATTCCTCTAATACAGAAGCATCCTGAGGTGATGCAGTCGTTGTTCTTAAAGATGTTTCTTAAAATTTGGTATTTTTGATCGTTTTCGATGGGAAAATCTTAGCCTTCGTAGGATTAAAGGAAGCATAGTTTGAGTTTACGGAAACATGATCGGCATTGGTAACCTCAATTTGTGTTGCTTCTCTCTTTATTTAAAAGTTTTATGTTTCGCTTGATTGATAATTTAGAAGTTCAAATTTGAACCTTCATTCTACCCATAAATAATAATCATAGCATTTGATTAGGAAGTATCTAAGAAAGTTGGAATCGAAGACTACGAACAGATGAATGTTGAAAGTTGCTTCTTAGGAGGTTAATAGAACAAAGTTGTTTTGATAATCTATTTTAGAACCTCATTTATATCATGAATAAATTTGCATTACAATTTACAACAAAACTTTGTAAATTAAAAAAAAAACAAGAAAAGAAAAGGCAATCTCTTCTTCCTTTTAAAGTCTATAGTTTGTCTATTCTTTTGAAAACCAATGCTTTACTCTGGCATTTTGTATTGTAAATTTGCAAAAAAAAAATAAAATAAAAAAGGACTACAGTAAAAAATTACTTGACAAGGAACCCCTATAATAGCATTATGGTAAATTTTTACCGACGAATTTCAGATTCATTATTCGAAAATATACGAATTGCTTAAGAGAATATTAACAAATTTTGAAATTTTAATTAAAAACGAATAAAATGTCTGTTTAGTTTTGAAATGCAACAACAAACCTTCAGTTTCAACAGTTTCTCCTTACTTTCTAACTAAAAAACTTTATTTCTTTTTCCAAAGTCTTAATTTTATTAAATTTACTACATACCATCAAATTCCCTAAAACTTCAACATAGAAGATTAAATATATTCAATTAGAACCTTTGCCTCAATGAAACGAAAATTTCCAACCAACAAATTTAAATTTCGCCGTGTCGCATCTTGGTAATATTAATTTATAAAAACCACAATGCTGCAGCGATTAACTTAATTAACTTGTTCGACGTTAATTTGTGATGCATATAAAACGTCAGCCTTCTGAAAAGAGTAAGGTCTTGTCCTTTTATTAAGTAAATAGAACATAGCCCATCACACAATAATGAAATTAATTTTTTTCAGTTTCAACAGATGTATCACCAATGTTGTTGATATTTTCTGGAGAAGAGTTACTTTACTCTTGCATAAAGTAAAGTTCCTTCGTAAAATCCCTTTTCAAGAAAGCCACCCAAAATATTGGTTTGCTTTGAATGGTATTACTTGTAACATTGTCGAAAGTAACTATAAAAGATAAATTTAAAATGAAGACAATGACGCACTGAACTAAAAGATTACAAAACATATATTACACATTAAAAGGACCGGTTTCGCTACATATACAATAGCATTCTCAACTAAAATAACAAGACCAACTTAGTGCTTGAATACATTTTTAAATCAGCGAAGGAATTATATAAACCAATCAGAATTTAGGAATTTACAATCAATTACCCACTTAATAGGATTTACTGCCGCATGATGACGTCAACCACCACGTAAGCCTTGCTTGCCTCCCGGAAACGGATTAACATAATTCTTTGGCAATGATATATCTGGAAAAAAAAAGGAAGGGATTTATATGTGTTGTTTATGGAAACCATAATCCGCAATAGATTGAACGGACAAAGTTTCATTGAAGCAGTGGGGCGTGGTAATGATAAGAATCGACTCAGCGCATTTGCGAAGGAAATGATTGGGTTCAGTGACTAAGATACGAGGGTTATTGAAATCGATTTGATGATTGTTGGCGAGCATATGGGAATATGTAGTGTAGTTCGAATCACGGTTTTTTGAAGCTAAAATATGCTGTTGCAGACATTGATGGAGCTATTGTCGACTTTCTGCAACACAGATACATCCATGTTGCTGACATCTAATAGCATAGATGACCCCTCTGTTGGAGCAACACGGAACTGTGGGAGATTCAAATTTGAGAAATTGCTGAATGGTACTGTATGAAATTTGTGGAGGTTGCAATAAATTCTTCAAAGCTTGATAGAGCTGCTGCTGATAAGGGATAGAAACATACTTTTTAGGGCGTTTACTGACCGATAAATCATTATGATAATATTTATGCATTGCTTTTTTTGATTTGTTTATTGATGAAAGACATGGGATAGTCATTGGAAGTGAAGATGGTATGAATATTAGTAATTTCATTATCAAAAGCTTGAACTGTATTAGAAAGCCGAAATGCCCTATTGATAGCCATACATATGCTATTAATTTTGAACGAAATAGGATTCTGAGAAAAGAAATTTAATGCGGTACCCGGATTTGTGGATAGTCTATAAACAGATATAAGAAAGGCTCCATTTCAACGTGCTATGAGAAAAAAGGAATAGAGTTATTACATTCTTTTTCTATTTTGAATTAAATATTGGGGTGAATTCCATTAATAATGGTCTAGGATGCCATCTTGAATGGATGAATCTGAATACAAAAGGAGATCGTCTACATACCTACAATGGAAGGGAATACTGAGTTGCCCTACATCATAAATATGAAACGCAGTGTCCTCTGTATACATCATAACTAGCTCTGCCAAAGCCATAGATGTTGAAAGTCCCATGAATAGTCCTGAATTTTGTTGATAATATTTATCTTTGAAAGGGAAAAAATTGCATTTTAAAAGGATGGATTAGTTCTAAGCACCTTTTAATCTGTTGTTGGTTAATGAAACTATTGTAACTCCTTAAAAGAAAATGCCTGAGATACTAAGTCAAAAGAAATAGATGTGAAAAGGGACTCTACATCAAGGGAAAAGAAAGCAAAATCGGAAACATATACAGTTTGGGCGAGTTTTAGTTTAATAGTTTAATAATGCAGAACTATTTCGAATGGAAAAAAAACAGATTTAATACTAATGTTAGCTAATTTACAAATGTAAATTCAGATAAGCCTTTAATAGCTGAGTCGTTACAATTAACAATGGGTCGGGTTTGAAACAGGTTACTGTTAGTATGTTCCTTGTAAGTTTTGGAAAGTAAATGGAGTGAAGGGATGCTAAGCGAACTGTCTTTAGGGCTATCAGTAAAGTTATGCATAATATGTCCATTATCAGCCAATTCTCGTATTACAGAGGGTTGTTTACAATCTATGGTAACGATTTACATGACGCGTGACGACGCAACCAATCACAGTAGGTATGCAAATTTATGCAAACGCACAGGTGAGTACTTAAAGATTAGTGTGGAGGGGTGCAGGTTAGTTTGTTCGGAGAAATGCCGCCGAAAGTGTCACAGTTTTGGGAAGGGTACGTTACAGCCCTTTCCGACGCGAAATTTAGTTATTCCGCAATAATTTCGGCATTTAGAAAAAGAGGTTTCACCATTTCGAAGAAAGGAGTTCATAATGTGTTGGCTGGTGTTGGTTTGGCCCGTAAGGACAGATTTCCGGGCCTGAAAAGCAAGCAAATCCAAGGCCACCTATAAATAGCACAAACACTGTCATTCAGAAAGTCAAGAAAATGGTGACGGGGAACAATCCAGCGATTCAAAGGATCATTGGTGCGAATGTAGGAACATCTCTTCGTACCGTAAACAAGATTATCCATAAAGATTTGGGACTTCAAAAGAGACATAAAAGCAAGGTTCACAAGCGCTTACCAAAGCACATTTCAGGACGTAAGACAAATTGCAGAAAACTGTATGAACGACATCTCGCTGGGGATAAATGGAAGTATGTGGCCACATTAGACGAATCATATGTTTATCTGTCCGACTGCAATAAACCAAGGGCGATTTTCTATCGCCCAGTAGTAGCCAAATCGTTTCCAAATTGGTACAGAGAATGTCGTGAAATTTTTTCGAAGGGATTCATGATCGTTGCGGGTTATCCCTATCAAGGCAAGCTACAGATACGGAGGGTGGCTCAAAATGTAAAGGTGAATTCTGCGTACTATCAGGATCACGTACTGACACCAATTTATACACAGGAACTACCTGCTCTTTACGGAAACGACGTTTCCAAGGTCCGTCTCCAGCAAGACAAGGCGTCCAGCCATACGTTCAAATCGACCCAGAATTTTCTGACACGAATGGAACAGCAAACCGGAATCCAGGCTATACCGTTTACCGAGATACCAGTGAAGTCTCCATACGCATCGCCCATGGATTTTTGCGCATTTGGACTATTAAAACGAGCCTTGGGAAGACGACGTCCTCGTTCATTGGATGGACTCTGGAAATGTTGTCAGCAGGAGTAGCAACGTTAAAGTCTTCCCGTTCTTCGCAGTAGTCTCCTGCAATGGAAACTGCTCTGCAGAGCGATAGCAGTATCTCATGGCCATCAAGTAGAGCATAATCGTTGGTGGAGAAAGGGAATTTCTGGGAAATAGACCCGAATCCAAATCGTTACCATAGATTGTAAACAACCCTCTGTATTTCCCTGTTATAATTTAGCACTGATTTACGGTTAATGGAGAAAAAAGATATTTCAGGAATATAATCAATGAAATGTCGGCCCGTTTCTGAGTACTGCTGCTTACTGAGAATAACTGTCTCCCCTCCTCTATCCGATCTAACGATCTTCAAATTCTGTTCCTTAATTTTTTTTTCAGTTCTCCAATAAACAGGGGATTGAAAGGTGTAATTCTAGGTGCGCGAATTGAATTTCTAATAACCTTGCCTATGGTTGAACGAAAATTATCTGGAAATGAGTACGGAGGTAGGGAATGCAACGCCATCTCGATGGGAGGAAGCACTTGTTGTAACCGGGGGACGGAAGGTAAGTTGAACTTAAGACAATTAGAAAATACTCTTGAGGATCTGATAACTTATAACCACTTAGATTGATAATTCTTGAAGTGTCTGTTGGATGATGGGGCCATTTCTTCTTACTTAATCTGGTAAGTTTAGAAACATGCGTGTCTCTGATTTTTAGAAAGGTGAAATGACAAACTTGAACTGCAGATTGGAGGACCAGCACGCACTGAAAAGTATGTTTCTATCCCTTATCAGAAGCAGCTTTATCAAGCTTTAAAGAATTTATTGCAACCTCTTTAAATTTCATTAATTTCTCCTTCTAACAATACCATTCAGCAATTTCTTAAATTTGAATCTCCCACAGTTCCGTGTTGCTCCAATAGAGGGGTCGTCTATGCTATCAGATGTCTACAATATGGATGCATCTGTGTTGGAGAAACTCGACAAAAGCTCCATCAACGTCTGCAACAGCATATTTTAGCTTAAAAAAAAACCGTGATTCGAACTACACTACATATTCCCATATGCTCGCCAACAATCATCAAATCGATTTCAATAACCCTCGTATCTTAGTCACTGAACCCAATCATTTCCTTCGCAAATGCGCTGAGTCGATTCTTATCATTACCACGCCCCACTGCTTCAATGAAACTTTGTCCGTTCAATCTATTGCGGATTATGGTTTCCATAAACAACACATATAAATCCCTTCCTTTTTTTCAGATATATGATTGCCAAAGAATTATGTTAATCCGTTTCCGGGAGGCAAGCAAGGCTTACGTGGTGGTTGATGTCATCATGCGGCAGTAAATCCTATTAAGTGGGTAATTGATTGTAAATTCCTAAATTCTGATTGGTTATTTAATTCCTTCGCTAATTTGAAAATGTATTCAAGCACTAAGTTGGTCTTGTTATTTTAGTTGAGAATGCTATTGTATATGTAGCGAAACCGGTCCTTTTAATGTGTAATATATGTTTTGTAATCTTTTAGTTCAGTGTATCATTGTCTTCATTTTTAAGTTATAATCTGCACACGTTAAAATTGAATTCTCATAACTATAAAAGACTTCAGAAACTTACATAACTTTAATAGTCCATCTAATTTTCAAATTTACTGCTAATGAAAATTTTCATCAAGTCATAAACATGGTCGGTAAAATTTTATTATAAAAATCAAAATCAAAGTTTTTGTTCCTTTAAAAAAATACTTGAATTAACTTAAGCTTTCCAGTTAATAAAGAGGTATTCTAGATTCCGACATTTGGCATAGATTGCTGAGGAAATGTGAATTATGCTTTGTGCCTAAACAGAAGATCTGCCAACGGCACTCCACGAAGAAAACTACATGGAAATGATATTTCTGTGTAAAATGCAAAATTACATTCTTGACTCAAATATCTAATGACAACAAAAGAATTTAAGTGTATCATCAACTAACTGATTCAACTTGGTTGCTGAAATCTCATTATGAAATTGACCTCGTTTTATTTGTAATCGGAAAGAAATTGGTTCGTTACAGATCAATAAGTGATGCGAACTGTATTTGATTTCAGCGTATTCTTTCAAACTATTATTTAGTAGTAGCTCATTTACAATTAAAGGAAATAAATCAGAAATTACATTTTTACTTCAGAAAACTACATTATTTAAATTTAATTGTTAGTGAAGAGGACGCATCCCACCCTCATGTTGGCATTTTGTATTATCAGCCACATTCATTGAGTCATAGAATTTTATATTCTGGGTGTATCAAAACTCTCTGTACAAATTTTAATGGGAGATATGGAGCACCAAGACAAATCTTTCTTGGCTATGAATGTATGTCCTCTGATGGCAACCTTTGGCGCGATTGCTTGGCCATCAAGATCGCCTGATTTAACATGTATCGATTTCTTCCTCTGGGGAGACATGAGGAACCTCGTGTACGAGACTTCCATTGATTCACATGAAGACTTTGTCGCAAGAATCGCTGTTCGCGAAATGCTGGGAATATTTCAAAACTTACGCCAATCAAAGCTTCGACGCTGTCATGCATGCGTTGCTTTTGCCGGCCTCAACTTTCAATACAAAATTCTTTGAATAAACATGGTGTTCAAACTTGTTTTCATTCATTTAGGTTTGTTTTGGTGTTCCATATCCTCTCTAGACGATTGCAACGCAGTTAAATACTGTATATAGATAGAGATATAGGTCAATTATTTTTTTATATAAATTATATAACATATTTATTTATCTTAATGTTAAAAAGATGTCCAAATCTCAAGATAATAGAAATAAAACATTGTCTACATCATCATACGTTGCACCTTCGAAAGTCTGACAATAATTAAATAATCTAGTTAAATTTAAGTATCCTTAGCGATGGTGTTATTCATTATTGAAACTTTGACCTTGTATTGTCGACGCAGTCAAAATAGTATTTCGATCCAACTAATAGATGTTCCTCTGTCACTTCTGTTTCTGAACTTTCCAACTTCAGTACTGGGCAAAATCATGACATGCTCCAGAATTTTGTCGTATCCCAGCTTCAACAGTAACAATGCCATGCGTCTGCAATTTTCAAGATGGTGCGCCCCCACGTATTGGACTCACCGTACAAAATTGTTTAAACCAACATTTCACCGATCGCCGAGTGATTACTCGATTATTTCCTATTGATTGGTCATCACGTTCTCCGGATCTGAATCCATGTGATTTCTGGTCGTGGGGCAATTTAAAGAATATGATTTATCGTGAAAACATTGCAATTTGCCAGACTAATGCTACATGTGCGAAGCACAGTTGCGTTCAGTTGCGGTCAGCCGTTTAACACACTGTTCATCGCTTGCAACTTTTACAACTTCACGATTGGGAACACATCGAGCAATATTCAGTACATCGCTAAACAGTTTGTGCAGCAGGTGTATCCCGAACGGAACGAATAAATGCTTTTTGATTATGTTTTTGTTGATTAGTGTTTATTTTGTTGTTTATTTGTTGTTTTTTCATGTATTTTGCTGTAAAGCGCCCTCTAGCAAACTTGTTTGAACTATTTTTTTTGCATAATCCTTTTGCGCATCCTTCGAATAATCTTTATATAAAATTTGGTGTCAATCCACTTATTGGTTACAGTTACAGAGTGCTCTGAATAGGTCAAGTTTGATTACGATCACTTTGTATATTCTTCAAAAATTAAAATTAAGGGAATGGCGGCCTCACGATTTAAGTCAAAGAATGATAAATATAATGAATGGGGTTTAACTTTTAACATAAAAAGAACATTTTTCAACGAGAAAAAACCTCCTTTTTTTTTTTCAGTAGAAATTGTTACCAAATTTAACATCTTTCTTGAATTTTTTTCTGTCTTTGATTTTTTTTTTAATTTGAAAAGGCCATGGGTCACCCTACTAGAACTTTAGGTTTATTGTGCAGACGTTGTTAAATAATTCATTTTAACTTACGCTTTCCAGCTTTGTCTCTTTCCAACTTTGTCTCTGAAATTTAATCATTGATTTAGTAGAATCTATCTATTAATTGATGTCGATCGATGCTTTGACAAATGTTTCTAGTCAGTTAATGACAGTCGGACATCCTTAATGATATCCTTCTTTTTAAATGCTGAAAGCTATCATTCGTTAAATTAAAAAGATAACTAATTTCTGGTTTGATGCTTATTAACATTAAACGAATTTCAGTGCGTGAAGGTAGCAAACTCAACTACTGTTAAAAATAATTACTGACCTTTAGAGCAGAGGCTTCGAGTCAGCGCAACTGATATCTACTGATAGGATGGTAAACAAACATATAGAATATCTTACTATGGAAATTTCTTAAAATATGATGAAATAAATGACACTGTCCTTCACTGGACTCACAATCGATAATTGTTATAACAACAAAGCTCATCTTAATAAGAGTAAACCAACAAAAATACTGTTTTCTATTGAAAATCTATTCAATACATGTGATTAATCGTAGACAATATTGTAGCGGATTAATAACATTAAATACATAATTAAGAGATATTCGTTTGCATTTATTGTTAAACGTAAACAAATACATTTTAATTAAGTAGGAAGTTCCCAAAAGATCTCGAAGCCTATTTTCCTTAAAATTGTGCTTTTCCTTGTTTTCTAAAATTGTAAAAATTATACAAACGAAAAAGTCTCCAACTGTATACAAAAAATCCATCTTCATATTTTTTCATTTGCTGAAAACTAATTATAAGGTACCTATGCTCAATATGGCCTAATCACGTTATCTCCGTTAGTACCCGATGAATCAAAAAGATCGTGCCAATTGTATGTTAGAAACGTGAGTACGACTTGGCTGATGCAATCCTATGCCACAGCTAGTGAGCGAATATCTTGAGGTGGTTGCGCACTTACATCTTCAAATGAAAATGCCTTCAAACTAAGTACAGCATCTAACCTACAAGTTCCTGACTATTGAAGCCGGCTTGATTAATTCTGTTGAACAAAATTCATCTGAAGATGAGAAGCTACATGATAACATGAGCACATTTTCTGACTTACTCCCAACCCCAAACAAAAACACTCCGCAGATTACTGACAGAAAGAAAGCTACCAATAGTAGGGCAGTTGCGTTGAAAACATCCTTATTTTCCAATGAAGATGGTACCAAAGTTGTAGCATTAAAAAAAAAAAAAGCCAAAGGGCGCCCAAAAACTTTATTCTGAATGCAGGTCTGAGTTTCGGAATAAATTTATTCAAAAAAGTCTGCAAGCAAAGAATCATGGTTCTGTACCGTCTGCAAGGAAGATGTGATGAAAGGATAAGCGCATGTGCATTCTTAATATCCTTTCAAAACTTGTATCTTTACTTGGCAATAAGTTGCTCTCTCATATCCATTCATTGAAAGTATAAGTTTTTTGCAGTTACCTTATTTGTAAATCTTAAATGCAATTAATTTTAATCATATCAAAAAGCGAGCAGTTTAAAAGAATCGTTAGAGGTCAACAGAGCTTTTGAAAACATCAAGCGAGAGTCGCTTCTAGCGTTTAATGTAAGGAATTTTTGCGCAAATTTATTCACACACGGACGAAGCTCAAATGAAAAACTAGTTCATCTTTTGTCCCTAAATTTTCATACTAAGTTTAAGAAGATCCATTCACTGATTCATGTTATTGAATACCTATACACGGACATAAATATGCTCAAGAAACAAAAATTTAGATTGATTTTTATGAACCTCATTTTCCTTTGGAAAGTAGGCTAAAAATAGAAAAAGCTTGCAAATAATGTTTTGTTTTTAGAAAAAAAAATCTTTTAACATCTAATGATAGGAAAAACACAACAACAGTTTGTTTTTGTTTAAATTTCCTTATTAAAATTTCTTTTTCGTTCGTTTGACAACCAATTGAATTTTTGCTAATTTCTTTCCTTTGGACTTTAAATAATTTGAAAACAAAGAAAAATGTATGAAGATATTTAAAAAAAGAAAAAAATAGAGTTGCAAACTATATTCATTTTCTAAACGAAATTATCCTTCTCAGCAAAGACTGAAACACACATCTCTTTATTCAATATGACAAATACCATTAGATTACAAAGAGTTTCCAAATTTATTTCACAATTGTTTTCTTAAAGATGACTTATGAAAGTAAAAGCTATCCACGTGCCATGAAGTTTAAACTTCTTTTGGCAACAAGGGATAGAAAGTTGTAAATATCGTATAACCAATTTCATACTGTTTTCTGAAATCGTGAAGAAATAATTTACTGAATTTATTTTTTTAATAATAAAATTTGACCTTGAAGATATGATACAAATTAGTAATTATAATTGCTAGCGTGATAGCCGATCTCTTTATTGCCTTATTATTTCAAAATGTATTGGTTAATATACCAGTAAATTGGCTTAACGACATTCTATATTATACACTCACTTCCAAAAGTTAAGCAAGGAGCAGTAAAACGCGAAAAAATGGAGATGTATTGCATGAAATGCTGCAAGTAAGTAGCTCTATGTTTATTCATGAAATAGAACAAAGAATTACATACAGAGATAAACAAAATATTGAATTTTCATAAATTATAAGAAGTCGTCCTATTGGCGTCCTTAACAAAATGATGTTTAAATTCAAAACAAACAATAAAAACCGACATTAATAGGATATGTGAGCACCCCTCACGTGCATACAAAGTTTACACGTGTGATCATTCTTGTTACGAGGTGATCAACCACCCAGAATCCAGTAATCGTCATTCCTCCTGTAGGACAGTTTCTAGAGCTCTCAGAGTGGCTGGAGGTGGGAAACGTCGACATACAGCACGGCCGAGGGCATCCCAAAGATTTTCATTTGGATTAAGGTCCGGCGAGTAATCCGGCCACTCCATACGCGCAATCCCCTCACTCCCAAGAAAGTCGTCAACGATGGCAGCTCTATGGGGACGCGCATTATCGTCCATTAAAATGAAAGAAGGACCAACTGCTGCAGCGTACAGTTTCACAATGGGGTCTAGGACTTTATCTAGATTCCGTATAGCCGTCACAGAACCTCGCCTGTAGATGTGCAGGTCGGTGTGATATCTAAATGAAATCCCTGCCCAGACCATGATGCTTCCACCGCGGAATGCGTGATGTTCTGGGGCCGATTGCGTGTGCCTTATTCCCTCCAGACCCTTACAAGCTTATCATCGGGTTGTAGGGCAAATCTGGAATCATCTGTGAACATAACATTACCCCAATGAGACATAGTCTAATTCACATGCTGGAGGCACCACTGTAATCGTGCCCCTATGGATTGGACGGATAAAGGAACCCGGGCGTACAGACCATTCATGTGTAGCCTTCGACGAACAGTAATGGCAGATATCGTCTACCAATGGCCGCTGCAACCATAGATGTCAGACGTGTGGAGGTCGATCTTCAATTCCGCTTGGCTACAACAGCAATATATCGATCTTCCGCGGGGGTCGTAACCTTTGGACACCGGCTACAGGTCTTCGGACAACTGTTTGGCTGGTTTGGAATTGTTTCCATAATCGTGAAATAACGGAATGATGAACGCCGAAGAAAGCAACATCTGTTATAGACTGTCCTGCTCCAATGCGTCCGACAGGCCGCCAGAATCTTCCATTCGTCTTCTGGAAGCCATAGAAACACGTCTAGCTTGAAAACCAATCGTACCAATGTTGTAAACACCTTTCATCAGCACTTACATGCAACTCCTGTAACCCTTCACAATGCCGGCTTCTTATACGTCTGCCTGTTTTGCATATTTCTCGACGCGAAACCGTGATTGGCTGTTACCTATATAATTTGCATACTTCCTTCTACCTTTGCAGCTTCTTTAATTCAGATCTCTTACGGAAATTAAAATTTTTCCTCTCCGTGCAGTGGCGGATTTCCGCATAAATCAAGGGGGCCTCAAAATTTAGCTCTCAAAATAAAAACAAATTATTTTTTTTTTGGTTGTAAAAGCAAGATTTTCTTTTTTTATTTTTTTTGGTTGTAAAAGCAAGCCTAGGGCCCCACCAGCCAGCTTATTTCCTTTTTTTTTGGTTGTAAAAGCAAGCCTAGGGGGCCCCACCAGCCAGCTTATTTCCTTTTTTTTTTGGTTGTAAAAGCAAGCCTAGGGGGCCCCACCAGTCAGCCTAGGGGCCCCAGCCACCCAAGAAGTATTTCCTTTTTTTTTGGTTGTGGAATAATGGAACTCCTGCCCCGGGCCCCCAAAGGCGTTGGTACGCCACTGTGTAGGGGTAGTGAAAATATTTAAGAGGGGGCCTCAAAATTGAATTGCGCCTAGGGCCTCTCAAGTGCTAAATCCGCCACTGTCTCCATGCTTAACTTTTGGAAGTGAGTGTAGCATCATAATAACTTACAGAATCCATTATGTTTTTCCGCATTTATTTATGAGTGCGGGCAAAATAGTTATACAACAGGTGTAATAATTGTATACTACTTATAATAAGTTCTTATCTAGTAGAGTGACTATAAACTAGAAATGCCACATGTAAATGATGAGAAATAAAAGCACAGGAATATTATCTGGTTTCAATTTGTTCTGCTTGCATCCCCTGATTTGGATTTGGTTCAATTTTTCTTCAATTTTTTTTCTAATAAAAATGTGTATTGAAACTAAATAAAAAAACTGCAAGTTAGGACTCTTGCAAATCAAAATGAAAGTGGGTATACTTCTAGAAGCATATATTTTTATATTTGTAGCAGAATACTGTATATTTCTTCTGTGATTAAATGTTGAGAGCAACACATAAATCAATTAAATATGTAGATATTCAGAAAAACACAAATATAATTACTTAATGAGAGATTTTACATGCTAATTTTAGTTGTGATATTAGCATTAATTAGGTACGATTTTCCCAGTAGTAAAAATATGAATTAAGAGTAGTAGACTTAAGTCTAAATCACTGTCAACATATCAGGAAGTTCCGTCAATTTTCTATGTATACTTTATAATATCAATCCTCCATTCTGATTGACCTGCAAGAATGGAAAACAAAAATTTATTACAAAACATTAATTTGACATTTGTCTACCTAGAAATTTGCTTGGAATTCATTCAGAATAGAAGAAACTAGAGGATGAGAAAGAACAGTTAGTTACGTAGAACACAGAAATTATAAGGAAAAGTTCAAACACAAATAACAGGGTAGGGGTGGGGCTTCAGCTAGGAAGAGAAAAAATAGCCAATGAAAATACTTTCTAAATATGTTTCTTTTTTTTAAAAAAATTCATAACTTAAGAAGTTTTCATGATACACTGAAATCATCACACTCTTTTGTTACAAAAATAAAGGAATTGCAGTTTCATAAAAATTAGCATTAACATAAAGATAACCAATTTATTTTTGTCTGGACTATTAATTAAATTATTAAACAAGTTTAATTTTGATCAACTGAAATTTCACTAGCTAAATTAAGTTTTTGCTTATTAATGGTATGGAGCCTTTAGTCATGAACCCTAGACTATTATTATTATTATTACACACATTTTGAAACACAGTCAAAAATTCGCTGACTGAAGCCTTCAGTTGATACAAGTTTCAGCCAGAAACCTAAGTATCCACCAGGTATCTGCGCAATATGTATGATGTTCCAAGCAGCGCTGTTTTCTGTAGTTCTGATGTTGATATTTCAGACAACTGCAATCGGTTCAAATATTTGGTAAATTTTTTTGAGATTGTTCCAAGTGCCCCAATGATGATAGGGATCACTGTCGTGTGTTCAATTGCCAAATCCCTGTATTTTATAATTTTTTCCTGTTCTTTATCTAAAATTCTTGCATCTCCATGGATTGCAATATTATTATTATTATTATTATTATTATTAAATAAACTAAACAAATTGTCATACATTTTCAATCATACAGAAGATAGAGTCTACTTCCAACATGGTTTAAAAGGTTATTATATAATGCTTTATTCGATTCAAATATAAATTACGCTGCTAACATTTGGGCCAACACTAATGTTTAAAATCTATAATTAATCTGCCCAAAAAAAATTAAAGGTGATTTTCTTCAAGCAAAATCTAAATTATAAAAGTATAATGTTAAATAAGAAGCTTCAATATAGTATACTAAATACCAAACAAAAATTCATATACAACATACTAATTAATAACTATTATAAAATCTTTGAGCACAAGACACAAGAAAAACAAAAATCCTCATATAATCTAAGAAGCAAGAAAAATACCCGTCTTCCCTATCCTCCTATATACAATGATTATGGAAAGAGGCATTTTAATTATATACTTGAAAATTTATTCAACAATATAGATGAAAAAGAAATATAAAATGGAAGCATATCCAGTATGAAGAAACTATTAAGAAAGTGGCTGATAAAATGTAATTAGAATGAATTTCTATTGTTCAATTGTTTTCATTGTTATTGTAAATCCTGTATGTAATATCTCATTTACCGTAATTATTTTGTTGAATTTATTTCCAATGTCTTTAATACAGTCGGACCTCGATATAAGGTCACCCGAATATAAGATCATTTTCTTAAGTCCCGGCTCATTAAATAGGAATTTTATGATATGGATTATCGGATATATGGTTAAGTCTTAAATACCGTAATCGCATATAAGATCACTTTTGTCTGTGATTTCAGTGCCACACTGATTCAATTCCAAGAATTTTTCCGTGGGTCTGATCTTTTATCGGCGTCATTTCTCCTACTGACGGAGGGGACAGCTTTTTCACAAAGCACTTCATCTCCTCAAATTCTAGGAAAAAAGACGATGAAGACGATATTCCTTTACCTGTATTAAAACAAGATCTCAGAAATCGCGGCTATGCTGTAGAAGGGGAAAGTGAATATGTGAGAATTGATGATGAAATTGCTACCACTTCTCAAGCTTCGATTTCCGAGATTGTTTCGCAAGTTTTAGATTCCAATGCATTAGAAAGTGAGGATAACGACAGTGATACTGAAAGTGAAGCGTTGACACAAGCAGGCGCACTCAGAGCATTAAATTTTCAGAAACTATAAAACCTTTGAAAACATTGTACAAAAGATGAAACCAAAATCGCGACTGTCCTGTATTATGAATTATTTTAAGTAAGGTAGTTGTACATCAGTACTTTGTTTGAGCATACTAATACTATTTGTATACAACTTTATTCCAAATTAAAATTTTTAAAAAATAATTTCTTTCTGATTCCATTAATTTTAATTGGTTCAACTAAATTAAAAAATTATAACCTAATAAACTAAGATTTCTGTACGTATTAAATTTTACAAAGAATTATACTTTACTGTATTTATGTATTTATTGACAAATGCGTATGAATCGGTTATAAGGTCATGCCGCATATAAGATCACTTTCGCGAGGTCCCAAGGGGTGACCTTATATCGAGGTCCGTCTGTATTTATTGTTACTAGTTCTTACTGTACTCGACAAAAATAAGGTAAACATAAGTAACTTTAATATAGATACGTACAAATATATGGAGGGTTCAGAAACCAATCAGTGTAAGTCATATTTTTGTAAATTGAAATTTTTTCTGTAAGTCATACTCTAATGTTTATACTTTCGGTTGACAAAGTGCTCAAATCACTCCTCAAAGTGTATAGTTATGTTATCTTTCAATAAAAAATTTATTCTTCAAATTTACAACCGTTGCTATGTTTTTGGTACAATAGTTTTAAAAAACCTATTTCATTTTTTGGTTTATTAACTTATCCTGATTGGCTTCTGAACCATCCATATATAGAAATAAATCAGAAAATTATTTTAACTTTTAAATTAAGTTACTGCCTAATAAAAAATTTTGGAAAATTAGCACTTAGCGGTCTACTTGACAAGAAATCACTCGAAAACTATACATTGATGTAAGTCTTTCAATGTTTTTTAATACTATATTAACACTGTATTCAAAATTAATGAAACAATTATAGTATATCTATATTCAGAACCTGTTGATAGGAATTTGTCATTCCTAAGGTGACTGTAACTTTTGTATTTAGAAATCATAATAAACAAAAATTATTATTAATATTAGTATTAGTATTATTAGTATTAGTATTAACTAAGGTTTCAATGGCTTTTTAACAATTAATTTTAAATTATTAGCTCATAAAACCTTTACGTTATTATAACGGCAAGAGAATAAGCAATTTAAATTTTATATTACAGTTTTATATATTTACAATTTATGCAAAATAAATGCACTGAGGCAATTGGCCTGTTGATCCTTGCGTGCGGAAATACATTGGAAACTACTTTCATTTAATATATTAGCACAACTCTCCATCAGCGATAATATTTTCTCATAAATATCAATACTTATCAACTTTGAATGAGATTAAGCAAATTTCAAGAATTTGATGGCAATTTATCTAAAACCAGCATATCATGAAAATAGGTTTATATATTTACAAACCCTATTAAGTTAATTTCAACAAACAATGAAATATTTCAAATATTTGGTCGTACTGTGGCTTGAAAATATCAATTTCATTTATTGAATCTATTATATTAGTGGCATTTTGACTTTTCTTTGAATTTTTGTTAATTAAATGTTTTAGGTTCCAAACAGTAAAGAAATGTTCAAATTTTCTGCTAATTCAATATCGTAGTTAAAGAATTCATATAAAGAGTAATTTAAGTTTTATATACTGGAAGATTTTCTAAGAGATGTTTTGTAAGAGTTTGATATTCTGGGATTTCATTCGACGTTTCTAAAGTTTATACATAAATGAGTGAAAAGGAAAAAAAAATTAAAAAACGTGAGCAGAAGACGAATGGAAGATGATGATGATGGATGACCAGAAGGAAGTTTATCAGTCTCTTGAGATCGGTCTCTTCTCCAAGAAATTCTCTAGAAGAAGGTGACGGAATAATTTTGCAACGAATTTCTCACTTGAAGATGTTTCTTTGGATATATTTGGTGTTTTTCTTCTCTTTCTTTCTTTTAAAAGTTAACTACAAGAATCATGTCCTTGACTCTACAAAATAGGAAGCTAAAAAAGAAAAATCGTTAAATGAATTTTGGAGGATACTGAATAGTAACGTGACTTAACATTTTTAACATTTTAATGTTTTGTAAATTTGTGGAGATAATAAATTCATAACTCAAGGGAACCGTAGAACTTAGGATCGAAATACAAAATTAAACAAGCCAAAGAAGAGTAACTTGTTTTATGAATATTTACTACAATTGTATAGCAAAGAAATTTTCTATCCTAATGAGAGCATGTTTCTCTTCAGTTGAAATAAAAATATGTTGTACCAAGACATTAAAGCTCACAAGGATATTTTTTCCCTACTACACAGAAACAAAACAGTTTCATTGAACTGAAAATGATTCCTAATTCAAAGTTAAATTTTTAATTTAATCATTATTAATGTAATCACTACCCAATAGAAGCCATAAAAAATTAAATAGAAATTTGTAATTATTTGAAATTGTACTTTATCAAATACGATAGCAAATGAAAAATCTTCTTGAAATAACATTCATATTTATTTTTCTTCTCTAATTTAATTTTTTTTCGTTAACATTTTTATCATGATTTCTAGAAGATCTTATTTATCAAAAATTCATTGTTGGTTTTATTTTCTTGTCGTCCAGTCACCAAATTTATTTATGAAACTGTATGTTTCTTTAATGTACTAGATTTATAGCTTCTAAACTGTAAATAAAGATCTAAAATAGCTGCTTGGGCTTTTTTTTTATTGACTTGTTGTTTATTCCGAGGTCCCTGGACTCCATTAGTGGCTCTAGTACCGTTTTCTCTGTCACCTGCGGAGCAGTGAATGGAGGCTTTGACATAAATCGTGCTGTTGACTCATTGTGACCCTCTCAACTCTCCTTTGACCTCAGTCTGGGATTTTCCAAACAAAAGCTTTTACATCATATCAGCATTTCGGGTCGGAACACTGAAAATGAATTTCGATTGTATCGTATTGTATTGTCTTTAATTTCCTAAAATTTCATAGAAGTAATATAAGTCAAAATACCACTGAAGATTTCAAAGAAAATTTTCAAAATTAGAAATATGTAACATATTTACTGGTAGTAGAACTTTATTTAGTGGTGATTAGTGCTTTATAAAATGGCTACCAAATATATTTATATATATATATATATATATATATATATATATATATATA
>JAFIDM010009631.1:154068263-154139316 GCA_023159025.1 Thereuonema tuberculata
CACATTTTATTCAAGGTTACTGTCTTACAAAAGTGCACATCCTTCTTCACACAATGAACACAGTCCAATTTTTTGTACACTATAGTAATCACACGTTTCGTGGAACCAAGTTTTGCATTCCAAACACTGTATCCAGTTTCTTGAAGACCGTTTGTCGTACTAATAACCACTGCAGTCACCATAGTAGAGATTTTTTTCTTCCTTCTTTTAAACTTTATTGAAAATTAATATTTGGCCAAAATATTAAACATACAATAAAGTATTCTCTTCAAATAGAAATGAATATATTATTCACTTAGCGAAATAATAAAAAATGTAACGTTAGTGAACGTTGTTGGCTGTAAATGGGATGGCGGTAATACCTGCAGTCGTCATGGCGTTATTTCCTGCAAACGCCATCTTGAATTTCCCTATAAGTTTCTGCAAATGGTGCGTAAATATTGAACTTGTATTTACGCAGAAAGATTGTAAAAACGGAGCTAATAATAACAGTCAAAGCGAATTCAGTCAATATTTTATAATTTAAAAGTTATGTATACTTAATTTGACTACCAATGAATATTCCGATGGATCCAGCAGCAGTTGATTCACGTTCCTAATTCACTTCTTCACTCAACTGAACTCAATCTGAACTGAAACATTTCAGGAGGGAACTAGCCTTGACAATAGTTACCTAGGGTAACTCACGTCACAACAAAACCACTGACAAGTGCTGCTGCCTCCTGGATATTGAACAAACTAAGCTGCTCAAAATAAATTGCGTTATAACCTGCATGGCGTTATTACCATCAGTTACCCTACATTTTAAAAAACGATATCTATTTTGATAAGGAAAGCATTGCTTTAAAATAGCTCTCTCAACGAATTAGAAACTATTTATTGATGTATTGCGACTTCTACCATCCCTTTCTTACTTCTTACAGTATTAAAATACAATACACAAAAAAAATATAGCCATATACCAATTAATATCAAAAAGGTGTTCTAATGTTGTAAAGTGATATCCTTATTATTATTCTCGTTATTTGGCGATTATCATTTACGATTAATCCTTACTAAAAATCAAATCTGGGGGCACGGCAGTGCCCCCGCCAAGACGAGCCGAAGGCAGGAAGGGCACTACGTACCTTTTCTGGAAGTGTTTCGTCGTATTTTCGAACCCTCATAGCTTCGGCCTGGATAATACTAGAGAGCTCAAACTTTCAGGATAAGATGCAGTTAGCAGACTAATGAAATACGCTAAGTTTCATTTATTTAGCTTTTACACTTTGGATTTTATTAATACCTAAAATACGTCGATTCCGTCACTGACTCACTCACTCATGATCATCAAAACCTCTAGGGTACTTCCCGAAGTCCTAGAAAGCTGAAATTTGGTATACAGGCTAGGATTAGCACACAAACAACAACAAAATTATGAAATCCGCAACTTTCACCCTCCAACCCCTCATAAAGGGGGGGTCTGGTTATGTATTATCGAATCCTCATAGCTTCGGCCTGGATAATACTAGAGAGCTCACATTTTCAGGATAAGATGCAGTTACCATACTAATGAAATATGCTAAGTTTCATTTATCTAGCTTTTATACTTTGGATTTTATTAAGATCTGAAATAATTCGTACCCTCAATGCTTCGGCCTAAATAATACTAGACAGTACACATTTTCAGGATAAGATGCAGTTAGTTGATTAATGAAAAACGCTACGTTTCATTTATCTAGCTTTTATACTTTGGATTTTATTAATATCTAAAATATGTCGATTTCGTCCATGATTCACTGACTGACTGACTCATGATCATCAAAACCTCTAGGATACTTCCTGAATTACTAGAAAGCAGACATTTGGTATGCAGGCTAGGTTTAGCATACAAACAATAAAAAAATTAAGAAATCTTAACTTCACCCTCCAACCCCTCATAAAGGGGCTTCCGGTTCTTTATTATATAACAATTTCTGATAGGTACATCCCACCCAAAACGTTTCATGTAAAATAAGTTGCCAAGACTCATATGGTCATAGCGACTAACGCTTTCACTGTTAAGAAGTTATCAGATCTCATCTTACGAAAAGAAATGAAATCCCACCCAAAACATTTCATGTAAAATAAGTTGCCAAGACTCACATGCTCATAACGCTTTCACTGTTAAAAAGATATGAGATCGCATGTAGAGCCAAGCCCCTAACTCTACAAGGCCTAACTCTACAAGCCCTAACTCTACAAGCCCCAACTATACAAGCCCCAACTCTAAAAACCCTCTATGTTGGTCAAAAAGTATGGCTTGGCCGTTTCATGGAACTATTTCATCCCACGCAATACATTTCATGTAAAATATGTTGCCAATATGCTCATAACGCTTTCACTGTTAAAAAGTTATCAGATCTCATGTAGAGCCAAGCCCCTCACTCAACAAGGCCTAACTCTAAAAGGTCAAAAAATATCTTGATCGAAAAGTATGCCTTAGCATGCTCCATATCCTTTACATAACTCCATGGGATTGTCTGTGTGACAGCCATGAAACGGCTAAGCCATACTTTTTGACCAAGATAGAGGGTTTTTAGAGTTGGGGCTTGTATAGTTGGGGCTTGTAGAGTTAGGACTTGTAGAGTTAGGCCTTGTAGAGTTAGGGGCTTGGCTCTACATGCGATCTCATATCTTTTTAACAGTGAAAGCGTTATGAGCATGTGAGTCTTGGCAACTTATTTTACATGAAATGTTTAGGGTGGGATATTGATTTATCGGCATTGACTTGCTTTTTAATTTTTGAATTGATTTTTACAATTTTTTTATCTTTTAAATAGAGGAGGTATCACTTTTACGCCTTTTCTTAATTTATTTTTCTTTACTTATTTTCTGTGTTAAGAGGTGTTTTTTTTTTTGTTTTTTTATTTAGATTTTGTGCTTTTGTTATACTATATTGTTAAACTTATGCCTATGTTATTTGAATTTTATCTGGTTGATATGCGAAAGAGTGTGTGATTGGATAACCACTTAAATGTGCTGCTTGGATATTCTTTGTTAAGATTTTTCCCTAAGTTGTTGGAAGTTCTTACAGCACCTTTTTGTTCCTTAAAATGAAAGTTTTGATTCCATAATGAGGCTCTTCAAAGCTACTATCATCGCCAAATTCGAGATCGCAATGTGTAAGGAGTTATTTACCTGTATTTTTCTGTTATGGAAATGTAGCCTAAAGTTATCTCAAGACTGTGTTTGTTATCTTCGTAGTGATAAGAGACCTGGAGCAATTAAATGCCGAATGTGAGTTTGAAAGTGTTGGTTCATCATCCTGATCTCTCTCTTGAGTAAAATTTTTAGCTGCTTTTGCTGCATTGGGTAAAAATACACTTTCCAAGACAGTTCCCCCTAAAAAAAAAAAGTATTATTTAGGGGATCATGTGATTGCACCATCAATGATATCACCACTCAATTAGAAATGTTTCACAATACATGCTATTAATGATCATTTTTAATTACTAAAAACATTAAGAAGTACATCAACAAATATTTCATGGGGAAATAAATAAAACTGTTTGATAGCTGACAGGAAATAATTTCTGAATGTATTAATGATGTCACGCTATTTCGGATGTATTCCTTTAATATATCAAATATATTAATATATCACTGAAGCTTTACAACAATTTCACTGTTAAATAAGTATATGAATCTTAAGCTAGGCTAACTAAAACTTGAACTATGATTTACGCGATTAAATCCTTTTACAATCTGGATAAATAATATACATGATAGACATTGGCGTAAAACAAATTAAATGAAGGGCCCTATCTACATATAAGCTCAGATTAGTATCCTAAACAATATAGTTTCAAAAATTGAATATTTAAACTATCTAAATCAAATAAAACTACTTCTTTCATACGTACGGTCACCACCTGTCTCGTAATAAACGGAACGTCCCGCGTTTACTGCCAAAATTATATCTCCCATAATAACGATATCTAAAAAAGAAAGCGAAAAGTCAGAAATAATAAAATTATGAATCTTTAAATCATAAATTTTATTTTAAAAATCTCAATCAATTAAAATAATTTAGTTATTTGACTTTTATTTTAGTACTAGCAAAACCACTACTAACAAAACGACTTTGTTCTTCGCTCGAGTTACAAAAAAACAAATGTTCTAATGTGGATGATAAAGAAATTGCAATTGCGAGATCACTTAGAACTTTCCCGGTTGGTCTAAAAAAAAACAACAAAAAACAACAACAACTCAAAAGGTCTGATCTCATTACAAATCTTTATCTATCCCGAAAACCTCCTAGAAGTATCTTTGAACCATGTTTGCTCATCCACTCACCGTCCTTCCAGTGTACACCCATTGTTCCAGGTTATTTGAATTTTGTAACGTCATAACCCTATCACTTCAAACCTTTAAACCTGCTTAAAGACAGTCAGTTGATTGGTTTCTATTAAAAATTTATTATAACCAGGTGAGGGTGTCAAAAAACCTAATAAGTAAAAAAAAAAATTTTCCGCAGATGGTACCAAAATGTCAATTTCGGAAAATGTCAATTTCGGTACCATCTACGGACATTTTTTTTTTATTTATTAGTTTTTTTTTTCACTGATTGATATGAGTTAAATTAGGTATTCATGAGTTTTTAACTACTAACAATGGCACTGTTTGTAATAAAAAAGAATATATTCAAAAGAAGAATATATATAACTGGCAGCAAAGCCTGTCGGACGACAGGCATAAAAAAAAATCTGAAAAATCATTTTATTATCAACTATCAACTATAAAGTAAATATCCCCTTTAAACTACATTTTTTGTAAAAACAGCATCAGATCCTTAAATCAGATGTCCTTGATCTATTCGGTCAAGAATTTTGATTTTGACGTCGTAAGCGCGACATGCTCGAGAAATAGCAACATATAACTGTCCAAGAATAAAAACAGGCTGTAGTAAATAAATACCAACCACATCTAAAGTTTGTCCTTGTAAATAAATTTTATTAAAAGTAAGAATGGAATAATTATTATTTTTGACCCACAACGCCAAAAGGCATTTAAAACTCACCTTTAAATGGTTTTGAGTTTCAAAATCAGCGTAAAAAACTGAGTAAGTATGCCAAATTTCATTAAAATGGGTGCAGTGGTAACAAAATTATTTGGTTTTGAACGTATGTTTTGTTAGAATTTCAGTTGTGTAGGTCAGTTCCCAATAAAATTTCATGGAAACAACATGGAATGACAAAATGAACTAATATTTCATCCAATTTGAGTACCCTTGAGTCAATGGTACCATTGAGATCTCTTGGATCTATCTTCATAGCTTAATTATATCGAGTTACAGACAGACAGACAGACAGACAGACAGACAGACGAACTTAGCCAATTATATAAGTTTATATTTGATTTGATTGATGATTTGATTTGAAATAAATACCAACCATATCTAAAGTTTGTCCTTGTAAATAAGTTTTACTAAAAGTAAGAATGGAGTAATTATTTTTGACTCATAACGCAGAAAGGCATTTAAAACTCGCCTTTGTAATCTAATACTGTGCTAACTTGTGAACCAAGCTTCTACGGCAAAAATGGTGTTGAGTTTTAAAATCAGCGTAAAAAACTGAGTGAGTATGCCAAATTTCATTAAACTGGGTGCAGTGGTAACAAAATTATTTGGTTTTGAACAAATGTTTTGTTAGAATTTCAGTTGTCTAGGTCAGTTCCCAAGGATAAAATTTCATGGAAACAACATGGAATGACAAAATGAATTAATATTTCATCCAATTTCAGTATCTTTGATTCAATGATACCATTGAGAACCTTGGATTATGTAAGTTGATGATGATTAAATTATATATAACTAGCAAAACGACTAAAGTTCTTCGCTCGGGTTAAAAAAAATGTCCTAATGTTGATGATAAAGAAATTGCAATTGCGAGATCACTTGGAACTTTCCTGGTTGATACGAAAACAACAAAAAACAACAACAGCTCGAAAGGTCCGATCTCATTACAAATCTATATCTATCCCGAAAACCTCGTAGAAGTATCTTTGAACCATGTTTGCCCATCCACTCATCGTCCTCCCAGTGTACATTCCTAATTCGAATTTTGTAATGTCATAACCCTATCACTTCAAACCTTTCCTAGTTCGTAAAAAATCATCTGATCTATATATAATCTACTTACAAATCTATATCTAAGCCGAAAACCCCATCAATATTTTAGTTGCAATTGTTGCAAAACACTATTTGTATAGTTCCCATTGTCGCCATCGGGTGCATATGTAGAGCTATTGTGCAGAACAATAGCTTAGCTCCAAGTTTTGCATAACAATATTTGTGTAGTTGTCATTATCACGATAACAAATCCTATAACCTAACAATAGTAACGGAAGCAAACTTTCAGCTTTATAACTTAAAGCAAGGATTTTTATCCTATCCCATGAGAATTTCGAAAAATCCTGAAAAGGGTTTTAGTGATTATAATTATCTATTTACATGCCAAATTCGAAGTTTCTACTAATTATAGTTACGGAAATAATTATGGAAATAAGAAAACTTTCAAGCGCAAATAAATCCTCGTTATTCCCGAACCCGTGGGAATTTCGAAAAATCCGGCCTTATTCCTTGTCTACAACATAACGGAAACATCTGTGCAAAATTGGGTCCAACGGTTTGGGATGGGCGTTGATGAGTCAGTGAATGAGTGAGTGGGTGAGTTAGGTCTTGTCTTTTTATTAGATTAAACCTGGACATTGACTTAAATATACAAATTTAAATGCCATTAAAAGTGCAATACATGGAAGGACGCATCCGATCGAAGCGAAATTTACAAGGTGCGTAGATCATGAGAGTACTTGAAAATGATTAGCAGCGCAGAACACATGCAAATAATGTGAGGTGTTCCTCTGGAAGCAGTATCAGAGTGGAGAACAGAGAGCCGCTGTACAGTATTGGAATTGTGTTTGCTCGCCATTCCTGTGCATAGACGGCTTCAGTATGTTTTGTCGAAGAATTCAACAGCCATACCAGCAGGTTTCAGACTTTGGTCGCTGGAGAATTATGGCATATCGAGACTGCGGATTAACCTTCCAAGAAATTGATGCACGTGTTGGACGAAACGCGGCCACAGTTATGCGAATGTGGAATCAGTGGGTAGAGGAGGAACGAACTAACCGACTTGAAGGATCTCAATGGTCCCATTACACCCCGAACGACAGCACGGACATCTTGTGAGCATGTCTAAAACTGATCGTACAGCCACATCACAAACCCAAGAATTAGGGTGTGTTGTACAGCTACCAGTCTACATATACGGTTCAACGTCGCCTGCAGAATCAGGGAATTATTTCCAAGGCGTCCGTTGCTTCGGCTACCTTTGACTGTATAGCACAGGTGTCTGCGGTTGCAATGGTACCTAGAACGTCGCGCATGGAGGGACGAACGGCATGGCATTGTTTTTTCCGATGAATCCTGCTTCTGTCTACAGCACCATGATGGTCGCATCCATATCTAGCGGCACCGCGGCGAAAGACTGAGTGATCCTGCATTATGCATCGCCATACCGGTCCGGCACCCGGCATTATGGTATGGGTTGCCATTGGATTCCAGTCCCGCTCGCGTCTAGCACGCATTTCCGGTACATTGAATAGCATTTACATCTCTGAGATGTTGGAGGCTGTTGTTGTCCCTTATCTTCAGGGCCTGCCTAGGGCCACTTACCAACAGGACAATGCGTGACCGCACGTGGTACTAAAATTCCAACAATTCCTGCCACCATGTTCAACTTCTTCTGTAGTTCACCGGATCTGTCGCCTATTGAACACATCTGGTTCATGATCCCACAATGACTGGCACACAGTAGACCACCTGCGGACTCAACAGATGAACTTTGAAACCGAGACGAAACCGCAGGGAATGACATACCCCAACGCCCATCCAACGTCACTTCCTCTCTATGGTGGGCCGTGTAGCAGACGTTATTGCCGCCCTTGGTAGTATACGAGATACTGATTTCTTAACGTTCCGCAAGCAGCTCTGAGTTGTAATTGTAATCATTTCACCCTTCTACCATAAGTTATCTGTAAAATAAATATGGCTTTGATTGCTCTTGTCTTTCGCAGTGTTGCACCTTTAATGGCCAATAGTTTGGCCATTACAAAATAAATATATACAAACTGCTGGCCATTAAAAGTTTCTACAAGTTTGTTTATATATATGTATAAAATATATACTCTTTCACAAAAAGAAAAACAAAAACCGAAGCAGCCCGAGAAAATTGCCTGATCACCGCGAAACTTAACGCAAATATTTCAGATTACGTGATTAGAAAATGATTAGAAAATTACGGTCAATGACTAGCAGCCGCCACAGCGCATGGGAACCTCATAGCACATAGGTACAATTGTGACATCTCGAAGTCGGATCCTTGCACTTTACGAGCAATTGAGCGATATTTTAAACAAAGACGTATCATTGGGTGAAAGAGGTCGGTTGATCAAATCAGCAATGCAGGAAATCGGACGATGTTGGCGCCAGTAGGGCACAATCCAGCGACACGCTGGCAGTGGACGACCGAGGGAGACGTCAGAACACGAGTATCGAGTATCGAGCCGCACGAACAGCACCGAATTTGAAGCTCGCAACCATCCTTGGCCATGTTGCGGCATCTACCGCTACGGAAATTTTCCCTGGGCGCCGATGACCACAGCATATTTGTTTCTGAAGACGACCTGGTCAGCGCAAGGATCCTGGCTTTACCATGGAATGGTAACGGCTCGCATACCTGGAGTTACTCTCTGGAGAGCCATTTCCTAAGACAGCCGGGCACCTTTGAGCAACGTTGTGTTGCCATTCCTGTCGCAACATCCTCGGGCCATTTTTCAACAGAATAATGCCCTGCCACACACGGCACGACTGCCAGGACTGCCTCCGTAATGTCGATACCCTTCCATGGTCAGCCCAATCTCTCGACCTCTCACCAATCAAATATGTTTGGGCCAAGATGGAACGCTGTCTACGTCCATCCCGGAATGTTGCCGAACTGGCTTGCCAATTGAACATCCTCAGGATACTGTATCTCAGGACACTGTCCGTGAACTGCATGCATTTATGCCACGCCGGGTAACCGACTGAATACGAGCCAGAGGTGGCGCTGCAACTTACTGATGTGTTCCATTCGTGTAGCTGTTTTATCCGAATAAATGGCCCAACTGCTCTGGAATTGTAATGATTTCCTTTCTTATACTTATACCAATTGTCATCTCGCTTGGATGATTCCTTCCGAGTGCTTCGGTTTTTTTTTTTTTTTTTGTCGAAGTGTGTATATACATATAACACAAGAATTGTATAATTCAATATCAACTGTTTCTTAGTTCTTGCATCTGTGAGTCTCAACATACTGTAAATAGCTACTTATTATTGCAGTAATCATTCAAGCCGTTGTTTTAGCATCGTGTTCAAGCTTTAGTCTGAATGTGTTTTTTTTTATTACTTCTTCCGTTTAAGATTTGTTATAGAGCAGATAGCGAAGCAGTCGAACAGGATCCCTCCGCCAGACATTCATTTGCCATGCTGAATGTGTTTCCATTGGTTTAACGTAATTACGATGTAGATCGAGGCTGTGGTAAATTCGAAAGTTAAAACTCATGACCTTAAAACTAAGCAATGAAAACTACCATAAGGAAACAGGCAACTTTTATAAAGAAGATTATTATTTTGCAGGCACAAGTACCGAATTAAAATTTGCTTCCGATAAACGGTAGTAAAGTCTAATTTTAGAAATAAAACATGAAATAGGCTATCGAATTAGTTTCAAGCTAGATTTATGATATTTGTCACTTTCACACTTGAAATGAAGAAAATACGTTTGCACAAAGGCTGACATTTCGATAATAGATAAAAACACAAAAATAAAAATGGTCTTTGAAGCAAACGTAACAATTTATGGTTCCAATTTATGTCAAAAAAAGCTAAAAATACGTAAATAACCTTTAGGAAAATAATAAAACAAAACAAAAAGAATGTAAGTAGAAATGGGGATGATTTTAGGGTTATATATATATGAATAAAGTGAAAAAATAAATACTTTTTTATAATTACTTTACAAAAAATAAAATACTTCTTTTAATTTCCTGTGTAATTGGGGTAGGTAATAAGTTATAGGTAACATTTAGAATTGTATTTGTGAAGTTGACAACATTACTATAGAAAAACATAAGATATAAAACTCTTAACTGTCACTGACATATAGCGATGCATATTAATCCATTTATAATCTATTTTAAATTTGCATTCTAACTTCCTTTGCTTAACATTAATCGGATTTAGGCGATTTAAATTAGTATTTTCGGATTTAATCAATTTTCAGTAAATAATAAATAAGAAGGTAAATTGCTTTTATTAGGCTGTTATAATAATTTAGAAACACGGCGATTCTCTTTTTTTGTAGTTCTAGTAACTTTAAAAATCAAAGAAAACTTCAAAAAAAAGTTAAATGGATATACATAATAACTGAAATATGCAGAGAATTATTATTAAATTTCTACTATTTTGTACCCATCTTTATGTTATTCGTTTTATATGTACTTATTAAAAATAAGAATATCAGCAATGTTAGGGGTCAGGCTCTTAAGATACGGCACTTGTTGTGATGGGTTTGAGTATAGTTATTATGTTCAATTTTAATAGTAGGCTTACGATTTCTTATGCAGTCCTATTGGGACAAGGTACATGTCAGTGAAAACTGACATACAAAAAAATGATTCTAGATTACAATGTAGTTTCTCCGCTTTATTGATACTTTGATGTGATGATAAAAACACTTGTGATTCTTTTTAATTCTTTTTCGGCTGGAAACTTATTCCTTAGGTCATATTTTTACTTATATAGTTTTTTTGTTTGTTTGTTTAAAACCTTTAAAAAAGCACCATTTTCAATTTGTAAGATTCTTATCAAGTATGGATTGAATAAGCGATATGAATAGTGGCTTTACCGTTTTGAATGGGGGTATTCTTTGGACATCTTTTATTCTATATCGCGTGAGGAACTTTTTTTTCTATTCTTTTTGCAATTAAAATAATAGTACTGTCCCATGATGGTAATAGAAATAGCCTAATATGGAATATAGCATGAAAAATTTACTGTTTTTTTTAAAACTGAAGTTCTCAAAGGACTTAACTATATTTTTTGTATTATTAACCAATCTGTTAATAAATATGCCTTATCATTCTTATTAATACAGTAGTTCGGTAATATTTTAAATACTTTGTCCAATGTTTTCCCATCTTTCACAATCATAGCCCAGTGTTGTAGAAAACTTCATAAGCCGCATAACCTCTAGTGATGGAAATGATATTGTGGCCCCAATAGATTAAAGATTAAACCAGCAGAGAGTATTATAACAAGAAATGTAAGAACTGATACAATCTGTTAATTCAGTAGTGCTGTCACAGTAATCATCTTTTTTTTCAATTCCACTTAATCTCTCTTTATTTTCAGATAAAACAGTTATCGTAGTATGAACTTCGAGCTCTATTATAATTAAAATCACAGCAGATATGCCATGATTTTAGCATCAGATGAGTTTTAGTTAACATTTTCTTCTGTAGATGTTATCACTTAAGAACAAGCTGCAGAACAAGCTTCAATTTTATTTCAAACATCAGTTTAAACTCTTTTATCAGTATGAAAGCAAAAATAAATTTGGTTATAGGGTCAGAATTTGTAGTAACCTACTTTCCGAAGGCAAGATCAGTCTACTTTTACGATCAGTATATCTACTGTATGTTTGTGTCTTTCCCTGATAACTTTTGACCCAGTGAACGGATCTTCTTGAAACTTAACATACATATTTTGGGATCGATCTTTTGTGTTTGAGAATCTTGTAGTTCTCTCTGTGGATCCCTTGGAGAAAAAATTATGGGTTGAGATAATAGAAATTTCCTTAGAAAAGAATTGAAAGAATCAACTCTCCTGAAGTGAAATAAGGAATGTGTATTGATGTCCAACAATGAATCGATAGTTGTCACATTTGCTAATTCATTTCGTTGGCACTGTGTTGGTTGATTGGAATCAGGGCCGTCCAGAGAGGGGGCAAAAGGGACAGATTGCACCGGGGCCCCACTAAAAGAGGGGCCATATAAGGCCCGAGGGGATTGTCCTTTTTTTTTTTTTTGGTTGTTAAAATAGGATTGACCTTTTATTTTTTTTGGTTGTAGATTTTTGGGATTGGGGGGGGGGGGCACAAATCCAAATGTTGCCCCGGGGCCACCACCAGTCTCTGGGCGGCCCTGATTGGAATTAATTGTATTTACACCTCGTAACATTAACACGTCACGTGGATTAATTAATCAGTTTTCACCCAATGGAAAATTTGAAAGTAAATTGTATTCGGAATGAATGATATTTTCTAAATGAATTCTTCCCCTCTCAAATAACGAAAAGAAAAAATTAAGAATTCATATTATTTCCAAAATAACCTCATCTGCAATTAAAAATTAATATTATTGCTATGAATTAATAGTTGATCTCAATTACTTTTTAAACTTTCACTTCTTATTTTGTTGTTATTTCGAATTGTTTCTACAATATAAGTGGAATATTTAATAACAAAGTTTAGTTACACATCTCAGCAAAGCAGATTATCAATACTATGATATTCAGGAAACAAACAAATAAATGGAATTAAGCTCTTACGTATCGTGTGTAACATCTCCCGTTAGTAACCAAGCCTTTACATTTCCTCCCCATTAAATAAGTGAGTAGTTTTCCATTAATATAATAACAACATTAATCCCGTTTAAAACAATCTTCAACTAGATAAAGGATGCCATCCAAGGTTGGCTTATGCAGGTAATGTTTGAGAAATTTTTAATTGATATATAAGTGGAAAAGTATGAAAATACTCTTGAAAACAGATACAAAATTAAGGCAATGTTCTAGTCGACTTAGGTAAATAAAAATTCCGATTGAAAGCATGTGTCCTCGATTCACAAAAAGGCTTCCTAATTTTATTGTTTGTCCAGGAGAATTCGTGAAGGATACGATGTATGTAGTTTGAATAACCTACAAAATTTTATATTGTTGTTGTTTTTTTTTTATTATTGTTACATAGGCACTTTTTCTTTTTCTTTCAACATAGTTCAGTATTTACAGTGTTTACATCATTTTGAATAAAAATACAAAACTTTTAGGTTATATATGTATACTAGCCGGGTACAGTCGCTTCGCTCCGGAACCCTTGCATACATAGCATAAAAAAAAACAAAAAACTTTATTTATATAGCAATTGTGGCCTTCTCCGGAAAACTCAGATGTATTGCGGGTTGGCGCCACCACCATCGATAAGGCATCGTATTTATTCCCTATCCCGTAGGAATTTTGAAAAATCCGGCCTTATTCCTTGTTTACATCATACAGAGAACCTCTGTGCAACATTTCAGCTTTCTAGGTCGAAGGGTTTGGGCTGGGCGTGGATGAGTCAGTGAGTGAGTGAATGAGTGAGTGTGTCAGGACTTTTCGTTTTATATACATATGTAGTTATATATTGTCCTATTTTGTTGAGGGGCGATAGAATATTAATAGTTCATAGTTGGAAAGCATAATTGTAAACATGATAGGTGTTTTTGTTTTTTTTTAATTTGGCTTACATGCACGGCAGAGATTATGAGGCAGGTTGTCCCAAGGCAAATAGAAAAAACGTTTCCCAGTCTTTCACTGCCATTCTAATCTGATATCAGGACCAGCCAGTTTATGTTACCTACCACACAAAATAAATATTAGTGCAAGCACATTATTAAATTTCATCTAGTCTTTAATTGGTTTATAATGGATCAGTAAATTAAATTGCTTAGTGATTGATCGTATAGCATAATTAATATTAGGTTCGAAAATCTTTAAATATGATAATTATGGTCTTAAAGTCAAAACAAAATGCTGAAGATGGCCCATAAATAAGTAATAAGTACGATGGTCGATCAGAAAAAGAAATTTACAACCGCTAGAAATTAAATTTACGAGTTTGTCATAATACCGGCGGTTGCTGAAATATCTGATAGAGAGCTGAACTGCTCAGCGCCACGCTGTCTGTCTTGTTTGTCTAGGTGCTAGTTGTCCAAGCGGCGATCCACTTGGATAACTGGTCTCCTATTGAAATATTAAAGAAATTGCACAACAGCATCAGGAAGAAACGTCCTGGTCTTCTGAACAACGGTGGGATCCTCTTTATGACAATGCCCTATCGCACGTTGCACGAACACAAAGAACTTACTGCACTGTTTCCGTATTGGGAAATTTTGGGACATCCGCCACACAGTGTTATTTGCTTCCAGTGATTTTCATCTGTTCTTTGCCTTAAAATAGCACGTGTCAGATCGACGCTTCAGATACAATGAAGAAGTCCAACGTGATGCAAAAATGTGCCTACGACGGCAGAGCCCTGACTTTTGTAAGGCTGGGATAGACAAACTGATGAAATATTGTGACAAATGCCTGAATCGTCAAGGTGACGTTGTAGGAAAATAGTGTATCTGTGCCACTTTAAGGGTACCATCTCAGTTTCTTCTAATTAAGATTTGCTTTTCGTACACAAGCTTTGTAAACTTTTTTCTGATCGACCTATGGATTAAGAAAATCGGTCCAACCGTTTTTGCCTTTTCAGAGTGATGCGCTTACAAACGTCAGCATGTTTTTTTGAGGAATTAGGGCAGGCAATAAATAAGATGTACACTAAATATAATGAAAACATTTTTTTTTTGGATACCAGATTATTTTCACAATTTTCCAAAATATAGATTTGTTTCAAAATTGATTTATTTTTATCGACGGATGGATGCATTCAATTTAAAACAAAAGGCTTATTTTTTTAAGGATTATTTTTATTATCAACATATTAACAGATTAATAAATATAAAATAAAATAGTCTATATGAATTAAAAATGCTAATTTTAATGGACTAAATGGTGAAATAAATGTGTAAATAGACTATCATAAAATAAGAAGTAAATATTAATTCTTTTATTTATTCTTTAAATTAATACCATTCATTTTTAGCAGCTGATGATACCTTATTTCAGATTATGCGCAAGTTGAATGTAGGTTGTTTACGCAGCTGTGAGGATATCACATGATGTTATTTACAAAACTGAATAGAACTGAAAGCATTAAATTGAAAGTTTTATTCTTTAAATGTCATGTGTTTGTGAAGCTTCTAGCTTCAAATGGTATCATAGTTTCAAGGACAACAGATAACATATTTTTAGTTGTTGTTAAAGTAGGAATGAAAACCTTTAAATTTTAAAGAATAACAAATTTAAAACATGCATTGCAAATCATTATTAGGAAATATTCATATTAATACAAATGGTACTGTTTTTATGGTTGCAGTATTTCTTCATAGTTTGAAATTATATAAAAAGTAAAAAAAATTAGCAATACATATAAAGGCTACTAAATACTGAAATATTTAATTAAAAAATTCTATAAGGCTCACAGAGTAATTATTAATTTAGTGAATTCATAATATGCAATCTTATATAAAGTTAGTAAAGTATTATTATATTAAACATAATACGTATGATATATTGAGCACCTCAAAATAGGCAAAATGAAATAACTATCTTTTATTATTTTAATACAGGGTATACCTGAAATGTGCTGCCAAACTTAAAGGTTGTATTCAATCATGCAAAACAACGAATAAATGTCATATAAACATGGGTCTGGAAATGCTTTATTTCCAAGATATGAACGATGCAACAATACAGAGGTGTTGGCTTTACAGTCGCTCAGTTTCACAGAAATTGCTCGAAATGTCCTACACCGGCCGCAATGCACGCAACAACGTCGTTTCATTGACTGCCAAACACGGTCGAAGATGCCTGGTGCACGTCGAATTGTGTTTCACCCATCCACTATGCGATCATGCAGTGCGTGGGCGTCAGGAACCGGTGTGATGTATACTAATGCTTTAAGATAACCCCTTACGAAACAGAGAGTTTAAATCAGGAGAACGAGCAGGCCATGCTATTGGTCCCCCTCTTCCAATCCAACGGTCAGGATAACGGTGGTTCAGTACGGCTGAAATGAGATGGTGCACCATCATGCATGAACCACATGCGACGACGAGTGTGCAAAGGAACATCCTCCAGGCATGTAAGCAACTCATTTTCCAGGATATCCCTGTAAGCATCGTGCACTTTCTGTGAAACTGAGCGACTGTACGGCCAACACCTCTGTATTGTTGCATCGTTCATATCTTGGAAAAAAAGCATTTCCACACCCATATTTATATGACATTTATTCGTTGTTTTGCATGATTGAATACAACCTTTAAGTTTGGCAGCGCATTTCAGGTACACCCTGTATAACTCGTATGTTACTCATTTCTTAACCTACTTTCCTAGGAGCATTACATCAGTCAGTCCATAATAAGTTTTTGAACTTCTGGATGAATCTTCCTGAAACTTGGCATTCGTAATCAAGGACAAGAGACGATCTAACTTTTATGTTTTAAAATGTTTTCGTATGGATCCTTGTCAGGAAATTAGTGCGAGAAACTAACAAAATTCGTTTAGAACAGCATTAGAAATGAAATAATGGATTTCTATCGATGTCTTTAATAAATCCGCTTTTTTATGCTCTTAATGTCTGCGCGAAATGTAATGTAACTAACATTAATTCGATGCAGACTACTTAAATACGTAACGTGGATTTAATTCATTTTTTTCAGAAAATAAAAAAAAAACTCTACTGTTTGTACACCGCAGTGATTAAAATTTAAAACATTAAACTTAAAATTTTTGTTTTGTGTTATTTTCATGACTTAAAAAAAGCAAAAAAAAAAAAGCAAAATTAAAAAAAAAAGCAATACTCTAAGGAAAGTAGACTTCGAGTTCTTTCAAGAACTTTTTATTTCCATTTCGAATGCTGCATATAAATTTGGAGAATACAATATGAACCTCTCACTTAGAGGCTTTGCATATCCGACCGACATCACATTCTTTCACAGCCCTGTTATATTTAATGATTCAGTAACTGCAATTAGTTGATAATATCGGTATTTTGGAAATAGAAACTACTTATTTTCCGTTTGTTTATCATTTTTTAATCATATATTAGTAGCTATATCTCATGTTATCAATACATCTATATATCTTAATATTTATATCTCTATAAACTTGGAAGCATTACAATAGTTAGTTGTTGAAAATATTTGTATCCTTTTATGCTTTTATATTCGTATCTTTTTTATATCCTCTTATCCGACGCTGTGTGTTTCAATGTAGAAATGTTTTTGCTGGCATACTGTCAAGGTTCATCTTAAAACTGAACGGTTGAGTTGCCTTAAAATTCGACACAGAAGTTAAGGTTGGGCTCGATATTCCATTGTAGCTTGTATTTTTTCTTTCTGTTTTGTTTCTATTCGTTTCTTAAGTATAGAATAGTGTCTCTTCGCAGAGTTACTGTCAAAAATTCTTGCAAATTGGTGAATAACCACAACTCTTGAAAGATATATTTCATGAAAAAAAATTCCCAAGTTAAAAAATTTCTAATATTCGAATTTTTCGATTGTAATTCATAACTAACACTATTTTCTAATCATATTTATTAATTTTTTTAAACTAGGCTTAGTAGTAATGACAATTTTGAATAAAAACAACCATCATAAAAATAAACATGCAATTATTCTTGCTTGCTTTATTAAATCAGAATTTACTACAAAAGAAGTCCGTAAAAAAGGGAGTCTGGGAAGTGTTAATGCTGCATTGTGGGAGTATTTTTGCAAAACACAATGAAGGTATTCATGAGCTTCAGCAAAGCAAACATGTAGAAAGTACAAACATGTAGAAGTACAAGCATCATTGTACTTATTTTTTATTCATTTAACTTTTCGATGGCGACAGGTCAACTTTAGAGGATTGTTAATTCTTTAACAATGCGAACATGATTGGTATTTTATTTCACCAACATAATACTCATTCAAAAATAAGCGTTTTTGCAAGTTCTCTGCTACAGTGTCAACTCGAATAACTGCTATCGATATCAACCTCTGTTTTTACTCTGCTATAAAACCTTTAACTTTGTTCCAGGCAATGGGATTAAGAACACACTGATAAGGCAAACCATATTTCTTTAAATCTCGAACTCCAATATACATTATGCAGCAGTTTCAGCAAACGTTTTCGCTGAATCGGCGAATGCAACAAATATCTTGCGCGTAGATGCTTGCTTCGTTATGCAATGAAACAGCAGCTTTTATTGAAGATACATATGCAAATGTCTTCTATTTCAATTGCGGAGTGAAAAATAAAGTAAACTTCAGTGCATAATGCCGATAAAATATTTAAGCACAAATTAATAAAATATAACATAATAACTTAAATCGTAAAATTCGCTCGATTTAATGCATTTTTAATAAGTAAATATTTTTTTTCATGTAGATCAAATAATGATCGATAAGAGTTTTACTACTATTTATTTTTCTTAAGGTAGGAGAGACTGAGTGCATTGCATTATTAATAGGATTTCTCCACTTGCGATGAAAAATCTTTTTAGCATTTGTTTCCTCATATTCTCGAAAGAAAAAAAAAAGAGAAAGAGTCAATGAAAGTTATATGAGTTAATCAATAGAAAGATCAACTTCAATTTCGAAGATTTCATTCAACCTTTTTTCGAATGAAATTTATTTTCATTCTATGTCGAGTCCAGTATTTAAATGTACACAGGATCACGCGATTCAGATTGATATTAAGTCAAATTAAGCCTATCATTCCATTTGTAAACAAGATAACTTGAAGCATAAAAAGCTGAAATTTTATTGTTCATTTTAGGATATATTTAATGAGAGGCATTACTGATTTGGTTAGAATCTTGTGTCGAAACATCTCATTATGCATTGACGGTAAAATGCGATGATACTATAGTAGAAAGTTACTTAGGATATCGAAATTTTTAATGATAGATTTGGTGGTCAAATACAGATTTCTTTTAATTTTGATTCAAATTTGATTCACAGATAATTGAATAACGAATCGAGAAAAACAAATTGTTACTAATAAGAATGGATGGTCATCACCTAATATTGTACTGATGGTCTATGTCAGTGGTGCCCAACCTTTTGTAATACGCGGGCCAAAATTGACTTTGCTGTGAATCTCGCGGGCCACAATGTGGCGGAATCTCCTATTCAACAACCAAAAAAAAAAAAATACACCAAATCTCCAGGTTCAACAACCAAAAAAAAAAAAAATACACCGAATCTCCAGGTTCAACGACCAAAAAAAAAAAAAAAAAAAAAACCGAATCCCCTATTCAACAACCAAATAAAAAAAAAAAAAAAAAACCAGGCATAAAACAGCGGGGCACATGTAACACCTTCGCGGGCCGGATATGACCCGCGGGCCGTAGGTTGGGCACCACTGGTCTACGTCATTTTGAAGGGTCAGTGTTCCTAAGAGATTTGGTGGATGAGCCTTGTTCGCTTTAACAAGACTGGAGACAGACATTGCAATACTATCTACAAATGTTTTACAAATAATTATAGAAGTGCAAATATGCTATTAATTGAATTCATCTTAAATGTTATTGAATGGAAATAATATGCTAGATTAATAATATTAATATTTCTCAATTGTCGAACAACTATGCCTGTTTTCCAAAATTTCTCGTATTATAAATTTTACGACAATTTTCGGAAATAGCAATGGCATTTTATTAGCAGTAAAACATTACAGTATCTCGAACATTGCAGATTCGAGAGTAGCAAACGAAATCCAGAGGATGGTTTATTTATCAACAGAGCATCTATTTCTATTTTCTTTAAAAATTGACCTTTTTTAACTCAGCTGCTTCCTTGGTTTGATCAATCAATTTTGTAAAGACTCCTCAATTGACCTCTGTGTACTTAACCAAAAGCGTTTTACCATAAAGCTAAATATCTCAGTCTTTTTATTGACTGGGACGTCTCATTCGCAATTGTGGTAATGTAATCAATGCGCAGCTAAATCAAATGAATGTCTCTTGTGTTATTTCGAGATATGCGGGTCACAGGCAAACAAATAGGACTTGTGGCTGATAATTTTTTTAAAAAAAAAACATTAATAGAAATAAGAAAAAAAGTGGCAATAATAAATGTAACTGCATCACTTATTAACTTGAACAAAATCCCTATTGTTGAAAGTGAATTTCGCAATTCAAGGCAGATAATTACGGATAAATAAATAAAAACAAATAAATAATAACTTGCTATCTTTAAAACGTGGGGCTGATTCAGAAATCTTCTATGTAGGATCTAATTTGTATTCTTTTATTAGAAAAACAATTGCATTCTTTTGTAAATATTTTTTTTCATATTCCTTTTTATTTTAACTTAATTTTTACTTCCCTTTTTTTATTTTAAAGCAATTGGAAATATCTATATATTCTGTCTTAATCTTTTACTTATTCTTGTTTCTTTTTTTTATCTTTTTAAATTCTGAAATTTCTAAAAACAATTATTAAATGACCAATATCCAAAATTTTATCCTTAACATTGAATATCTCAACCATTTCTTTTAAAGTGTTTTCTTTTGACCTGCAAATTATAAAAGGCTTTAATTATTAATAAATTTAAGCAAAATGGTCTATCACGTTGCTCAATATCTTTAGCAATACATTATCCGATTTATCTCCTAATATTCATGTTATCACTACTATTCATGCAAATCTAATTGCGCTTCTCTTCTAATGCTTGCATTTCAAAGGAATAAAACTAGGTTTTTTTATTGAATTATTTTAAGTGATAAAATCAAAAGTAACACGTAAAACTTTGAAAATTTAACAGCTTTAACGTAAATGCATCAAGATAGTTCCCAAAAAGTTTTCATTTTCATGGGGCGGCTGAAATATGGGCTCCAATACATCTATGGCGAATCGGGAATAGAATATCGGACAGCCAGTCCGATGGTCGCGCGCCATAAAACCCTGGGAAAGAAAGATGATCTCCGTTTTAATGCATGAAGCCTATCAGAAGAGAAATAACACAGCCGTAGATTGGGTTTTCTACACTGTACTCCACTTGAGCTATTGGGTAATACAATTTTTACAAAATTCAGTTGAATCTTCATTGCCAGTAGACACTTTTTTATCCGGAGGAATGTCACCTCTCAGGCAATATAAAATATTGAAATAAGTTCTTTGAAAATAACAAAAAACAAAAATTTGAGCGGAAGCGAATAGATGCTTATATTTTTATCTATTTAACAACAAATAGGTAGAGGAAGAGAGAGAGAGAGAGAAGGTGCGCTATTACAGAAATTCGTAGGTTTACAACTACATAAGAGAGATTAGGAAAATATGACATCAATGGAAAGAAATTTTAAATTTCTCCGCTTGAAAAAAATTTGTATAAAAAAATATTACTCTATTAGTTTTCGTTTATTATTTGACAAGTTGGTTTTGCTTCAATGTTATTATATCGGAAATATGTTAAGAACGATATTCAATATAAAACTGTAAATAGTACAAAGTATGGGTAGCTCATTGGATCCTAGGGCAAGTCATAATGAGGTGATTATGAGGGTCCAGAGTGTTTGATCAGTCCTCTGAATGACAGTAATGGGTCTCTAACACTCGACCGGAACTTCCTCTAGTTGTAACCTAGTGCGTAGATCAATGGAAGACGAAATTGCATGTGTTTCCTTCCTCTCCCTCCCCTTCACTGCAGAATCGGCACCTCCCAGAAGGAAGGTGTAGCTGGGGGAAGGCAGGGCGCACTGTTTATTGATGAAGGCAGGTTGCCGTCTGACGTCACTGGGTCAGATCCGCACGTAAGCCACTGCTGCGCTGCTCGTCCGCCACCACAACCAATATGGCGCCCGGGCCGGGCAGTGCACGGTGATCTCCCATCGCCAGGGCTCAGAAGGCAAATATGTGGTTCCTCCAAATGGAGCCAGTCGTGGGAGGCATCTAAAAAACAATGTGAAATTGAAGCGGAGGGCTCGGCGATCTTCTTCGGGAGCCAATAATGTCCTTGTTGTGTGTCACTGGTAAGTAACAAGCACTATCTATGAATGTTTTTGAGTCACATTCTTTGTTAACAGATAACTGCGACACTTGTCGGTCCCGAAGGGTTGAACGCGAGAACACATTTTAACTTTCGCGATTCGAAAGTGGTGGGGTGGTGGAAGCAGCAGAAAGGCAGACGGGTCGTTGTCGAGCCAGTGACTCCTCAAGCGGAGGTGGTGTAGCGGCGAACGATTTATTGCGATGACGAACACACTGTTCGCCACCGATGCCTCTGCTTCGTGTCGGCGTCTGTGTGCAGGAATGCCGTCGAATAGGGATCGATGCCAGTTCAATAATCCGCTCGATGCTAGAACCACCCCCTTCTGTAGGTGAAGCCGTAACTTCCCCGTTGATGTAATGAGTGGCCAGAAGTGATGCATTTTGATACCGTTTTTCCGGTTTGGGTTGTTGGGTTTATATATCGCGGGTTTTTAACTTTAGAAACGATTCTTAGTACTCAACTTATTAATATGTAAATATAAAGATCGTTTTAACGGTCAAATCATTTCACGGCTTCCCATTCAAAAAATGAAATAATGCTCCGCGAAAATTCAGTGTCTGATGAAATTGGAAATAGCCGAATCTACCTCAGTCCTGGTCCAAAGGCCCCGCCTGCGTTGATGGCCTTCCTGCAATGCTCGACTGGGCCGATGGCTGGAGCAGTCCAACTCCTCTGAACCAAAAATTTCGGGCAAAATTTCGCTTGCCAGGAAGTAATAAAAAAACTATTGTCAGACATCACAGTTTATCCATGACCGATTCCTAAGTGATGGACAGAAGTTCCGTTCCATTTATTAGCGAAGGTCTTTTGCAATGCGCATAGTTATAGGAGCGTCGTATTGCGACCATTCCGAAGTGTGAGATTAGAACCAGGTGTCTATCGCGTTGCACCTGTCTATTAAAAACCATCTATCTGGTCGCTGTTATCACTCACGCCCAAGATTGTTGTTATCTTTTAAAAATACTAATTCGCTGCACATGTGCATCGATTCAGACTGCTGATTTTCAATTCTGGAAATGACCAAGTGTTCAGTAATACAAAACACCGGAAATATTTTATCTCGCCTTTAAAAACACTGGTGTTGCGTAATCAGTTAGAAGTTAAATTAATTTCCCGCCTTTACTTTTCAAAATTTGATCAAAACATGCTAATCTTTCGATTATAATCTTTATATTTTTGGATGAAAAGTTACAAATTAAGTTTTCAAACAAATAATTTTATTAATATAAGGATATTCATAACTTAAATATTTTGTAAAAAATCAAATTGAAGAAACTAATAAAAATAAAAAAAGAAATTCAACTTTAATTAGAATTTGAAATTTGACTTAAGAACTAATTTTAAAATTCAAATACATGAAATATTTAAATATAAGAATTATAATTTATTAAACTCTTCCTTGAAAGTTAAATTAGCACTATATTTTGAATAGATTGTTGGCTAAGTATTATCATTAAAAACATCCCTGAAATAAGTTAAACATATTTAATTACTTATTTCTATACATTTAGTCTCAACTTTTCACAATGTCTTATTTAACTAAGCTTAGTGTTATTGAAGTGAATACTGATTTACTTAATTAAAAATCTTGTTATAAAGAAGAGTGACGGTTATTAATACTTAATCAGGAACCAAAAATAAGCCATGCACAAGGCCATTGCATTCACTCAAGTTCTCCTTAGACAGGAGGAATCTTCAAATTTTAATATAAAATAAATTCAAAAGTCATTTGATGCTGAAATTGTTGTATATTTGAACTGCGAAATTATATATATATATATATAAATAAATCGGAATTGATAAGTCAATTTGAAGTAACTTTAACAGTGTTATTAAAAGTATCTGAAAAATTCTGTACCTGATCGTGTGTCTTGTAGCAAGCATTTATAACTGATCCAGTAAGATTAATATGAAATTTACATTTTTTCATCTTCTAAAATTATTACTGATGTATTTTGCTGATCGGTTTTCATTATTATTATCGGTATTTCAATATTATCAAACTTAAATTACATATTAATTGTTAATTGGATGTAGTTGTCTTCAGACGGTATCGTTAAGTTTTACATTGGATTTTGAATATAATACAATACACATTTAAAAACTACAATAGGCTTTTTTTATTTAGTTTTATTTGAATACATAAAGGATTTATCCCATTATTTTTTATGTAAATATTAAATAAAAGATTGTAGATTATAATTGCTTGTTTTAAATTTTTCTTTCAGTTTCAAAACACTTCTGCCAGTTTCTTGTAATGACCTACAGGCATTTTAGAATTTGTTTAAACTTTTTTGCCGAACTAAAAATGTAAATTCCGCCAATAAAGTGAAAAAAGTTATTTTACTTTTAAATTGAAAATTACCGAATGTTAGCAATAATTCGATTTCTCTTCTCAAATATTAAAAGAAAGATAGTTTAAAAGTAGTCTGTTTCAAAAGTTGTTCCTTTCTCAAAAACTTTGTTTGTTTGTTGATTAGTGAAACAAAATGTGAGATGGTTTTACAATTTACGTGCGAATGCGTTCAAGTTTGCAGGCCTGAAAGCATTGGATTTCAGTTTAACTAAAGTGTAATGAATTAATATGTTATTAATAAAGTAAATTTCCCTGCTTTACTGCATTGTAAATTATTTTATTTAATATGAGTTTTATTTACAACTAATGTGAATGTATAAAGGAAATAGATTTGTTTCCTACATCGACTTTGGAAAAAAATGTGTATAATTGATTCAATAAAAGAAACTTCACAAAGTATGAAGTTCAATTTATTACAAAATGTTGAGAAAATTTTATCGTGTTTACATTAGTTTTAATTTGTAGATTTCGATAGAAAGCAGTCTAAAGTTAAAATTTTGGTTTTTTTTTTCTTTAATTTAGTACAAATAAAACATATTTTTTTTTTTTTTTTTTTTTGCATTACTGAAATAACGAAAATAAATGGAATTACAAAGTGAATCTAATAAAATGGAGTTTTTGGTTATTAGCATATTTTCCTTGCGATGACTTTTTGATCCATTGTCTCTTTCCTCAATTCCTTAAGCAGTTGTAAGCCTTTGAGCTGGGTCTCCATAACAATACCTTTCAGAGCAAAAAATGTTAAGTAGTTTTCTCATTTCTATTCATCTGTTCTCGTTTAGTCTCGCCAAGGAACAAAAAAAGTCATTTCGCTTTAAATGTAAATTAATGCGCAGATATTGAATTAGGAGCTTCTCTAATGTAATAGGGATCGTCGGACTCTAAAAAACTTTGAAGTTGATGTGCTCTTCTTGTTCATTTGCAGTTTGAAAATGAAGTTTTATTTAATAAACGATTCTTTGTTTTCAGAAATTATTAGTGCCTTAAAATTATCAGATAAATTGAAAAGTTTTCTTAAGTAAAAAAATAAACATTGAAATAGTAATCAACCAAATATAAATAATTGTTATACAGGATAAATAAATTTGTCTGTTTGTTTATATTAATAAAAGCAATTAATAATATCTGTGACTAATCTGATCTCATAAAACTGAATATTAAAGTGGTCCTATATTGCCTCTAATGATGAAATCCCTAAACATATTTATTCATCTATTTTTTGATTTCTTTGCGAAGGAATGTTCGAAATCGTACCTCCAAGTTCCAATTGTACTCGATTGAAGGGGGTCATTTAATTTACCTAATAACAGTTCCCGTTTTTTTGTGTAAATATAAATAGATCACATACTTCAAAACAGATAACTACAAACTGTAAATTTATCTTTTAATCTTATCTTGTCTTTCATTTTATACATATCTTTCTGGGTTCAGTTATTTAATATTCTCGACTTGCACTTATCGCCAATGAAGATATTAACGCGCTGAGATTCAACATTTTTACGTTGCAGTTTTTAATCCTCTCTATTAAGTACAAAAATATCTGGTTGATTTGCATTGAATTCTTCCAAGCAGATGTCATGATAGATGAGTCACGTTAGATTTGCAGGTCGTTAAAATATTTATCAACAACTTGAAATAATATAAGGAATGTTTCGCACATTTTTAACCAACAAGTTTTTCAGCCTTTGAAAAGCAATTATTAACATTTTAAACAAAACAAGAATTTTATTTCTTACTCTTGTTATTAGTTTTACTATTATTTTTTGGCTGATCGAATTATAATTTTATGAGCTAGCTGTGAATACATAAATATCAATTTAAAATATTACTTAAATAAAAGAAAAACAATAAAATAGAGGAAATAAAAACTTTCAAAAACAGAATAAATTTTTTTTGAAAAAAATTAAAACTGTACAATTTCAAGTAGGATCTTGCTCAGGCACGAACTGGAAAATTGTTATTCACTTTTTGTTTGTTTGTTTACATTCATTTTAAAGTTTTTAAATTAAATGAATGACATCGTACTGAGCATTTGTTTTGAAATAAGAAAGAGTTCCATTCCAGCAGAGCCAAGCCATGAAACTATCTTGAAGAGGTACTGAGCTGGGGTTGGTGGTTCGAAGAAAGAAAACTGAAAAAATTTTTCTTAAGAATATAAATGACGTATTTTGCTATTTTTCTGGATTACCATCAGACATTGAAAATATTCTTCATTAATTCTTTCAATTAAAGTCTCCTTCTTTTTTTTCTAAATTATTGGATTAACATAAATATCAATTTTAATTCCAATGTTGTGAATGCTTCTAATAATATTCTCAGATTTTCTCTTTTAACAAAAATGCTAAGGAGTCAGTTACGATTTTCTTGTAGAACAAAATATGCAATATATTTTGAAACGGAAAACAAAATACGTGGCTTGGATTAGCTTCAAACTGATCGTGAGTTCGTAAAAAGTGATAAGTCAGTATTTCACAATGAGTTTTTTTGTTGTATCTGATAAAAGATGCAACTTCTGTGCACCTGTTTTAGAAACAAAGTAAAAATGAAAGCCTAGGCAGTTGTCGCGTTTAAGGTACAACTAATTCCTAAAATCACCTCATAAATCCAGTGGCGGATTAAGGTCCTCTGGAGCTCCTCGGCACAAGGGTTTCGGTCGAGCACATCTCTTTCCTCTTAGTTTGTAATGCTTTCAAAAACTCTTTTCCGTATATTTAGGAAAAGTATTTGTAGGCAAAAATGCCTTCGTTATTTCACGTCCTTCAAGAATGTTTCTCTATCATTCAATTAACAATTACAATTAACGGATGAATTCGATTTCATTTTAAGCCATTTTTACTAATTTTGATTATATTTATTTTAGTTGCTTTTTTTTTATGTCGAGTTTTCATTCTTATATTTAAAAAGAAATGTACACATATTTCACAGAGCATCATATCTGTATGAGGTGAAACAAAATATCGATGAGAAATAAACACTTAAGCAATTTAAGAACCTCCCAGCTAAGCTTACAGAACTCTGATATAAGGAAAAATTCTAATATGTTACATCTATTTGGTTGTAAACGAGTACAGTGGTAATCCAAACATACTTTCCTGATATACCAATGTAAATTGTTTTGCATCCTGAAATTTCCAATATTCAACTACAAATTTATTTATAGCTATTTATTCAAGAGGAAAAGCAAATAGTTTCATGAATCTAAGAAATTTTTGAAATTTAGGAATTAAGTCAACAAAAATAATGGAAGTTGAAAAATACTGAAATATTAATTAGAATTTTATTTCTGTACAAACCATTTGCGAATACATTATTTCTGATTACTAATGTAATCCTTAATTAACTGATGAGAAACTTTTAGTTATGAGTTCCAAATATTCAATCCATCCATACTTATCCATTAAACGTTACCACAAGCTTTTTTAATTTTATTGATTTCTTAATTGCAGTTTAAAATAAATGTCGATACGTGGACTATTAGAAGAAGCGAAGGCTTTTCATCTGTGGATCAATTCTGATTTTTCAGTTTTCTTGAAGGATATGTCTACGAAAGTTTATCAGTTGCTTGCACGAGACTTGAATATACCCGTTAATTTTATCCAAGATTTTATTATTATTACAATCTATACGAAAAAATATTCACCTGATTTCTAATCAGACATTAAAAGAAGGATTGATTGTTCTCAACTTCTTTTTAGATTTTTATTAATGCCTGGAATATTTAGAACTCAGGCCTTAGTTTCTTTTAAATCAAGTAGTAAGATCAGTTTTACACTTTTTAAATGCCTAAAAACTAACTAACAAGGAAAATTGTATTACAGGCAAATAGGCATTCGAACAACCTTCACCTTCTATTGTTTAAATTGATGTGTTTTCCATGACTCACTGCAATAAACGTTTCTATTTAAGTGATTTTTAATTTAAAAATTCTGTTGTTTAATTTAAAGAATTCAACTAATCTTTAAATTCGAAAATATTGTTAATGAACAAGAAAAAAATTGTTAAAACTTAAAATGATCTATTTACAAATAATCAACTACATCCCAAAAATTCGAAAATATTTACATAAGTACAGGAAAGTTTTTATATAAAAGTTATTTATTATTGAACAATTTTCCATTACGTTATTCAGTAATCGCTGAGGAAAACTGAAAAAGAAGATTATTGGCAAACCTTTTGCCCGACTTCTCTATTGACAAATGTCATTGACATAATTAATTGACTTAATAATTGCATTTCAATGTTCGTCCTTTAAAACAAAATATGAACTTTGATATTTGATTTGGAAAAGCAGAATTCATGTATTTCTCTGAACAGTTTCTGCTTAATTATTCTTAAAGGATAAAATGTTTTTGAAATAGTTAAATTGCAGGATTCTACAGTAAAAGGCTCCAGTCGTGTGAAAATAGGAAATGAAGGTTTGTTGTTTTAGTTTTCAGTCTTAAAATAACAACATTAACCTTTTACAAATGTTTAAACTTCTTATTTCTGGATGCTGTAAATCGAGGAATAAAGTAATCCTCTACAAAGATTATTCACTGTTGAACTAAAATTGCTAGGCATGAGATGAATCATTGTATCTCTTAATCAATTAATCGGTTATTTAGTTTATATTAAGAATATGAACATATTAGAAAAACATTTCGAAAAAATATTTCTCTCAGAAAATTACGTACCGTATTTCAGAAAGCAGCATCTAGAAAGATTTTGTGTGTACTGTGCGTTTATGAAAGACAGAGAAAGCACTGCCGGATGATTTTACTCCGCAGAGGGGTGATACGCTGAGATGGATACTTTCCTAAGAAATTCTTTTGGATATTTTCGCTTTTAAGAAAAAAAATAACAAGGAGCATTTTTGCATTAGTATTTATTCTTTCCATAATTCTTTCCCGAAAAGCGCAACTAGAACGCAGCTACTAGTAAACTAACACTATAAAAAGTAAACATCCCATTAAATTTGTTTCTCCTCGCCCCTTATTTGAAGAAATCGAAGGAGACCTGGCGCATGCGCAAAAATGTTGAAGGCTCTCGTAAACAAAACCGATCAGTATGAACAAAGACCCTTTTTTTAACCTTTGGTTTTTTTTTTTTTTTTGCGTTGTTCTTTTTTTTTTGTGTATGTGTGTGTTTGTGTGTATTTGAGTTTTTAATTTAATTAACATCCAGCCGCTTTATGTTAATGTAGATCTTGTGTACCCGCCACAAAATGTAAAGAAGAGGGAGCAGACAACCCACTCACCGGCTGCGCCAGAATATTTGTACTTCGAAACCGTTAAAGTTGCAAATTTTTAGGCCGATTGCTTGGAGATGATGATATCCAATCATGATGTCCTTCCAATATTTGTGTGAACTATATGAGATCTAACCATGATAGCGTCGGAGAAGATTTGTCGTAAATTCTTAATGTATACGATTTAATAAGAATAGATGACAAATTACTCCAATTAATAAAGTGTCTGAATTATGCGAATATTTAAAATTTGAAAAAGAAGAAGGGAAAAAGATTATACTTTAAAAGTTTTAGACATATCTTAATTCATTTATTTCATAAAAGCAGAATACTAAAACCTCCTCATAATTTCTTTAAATTGTAGGGAACAAAAATGTTTTCATAATTTCTTTAAGTTTAAGGAGCAAACAATTCTTAATATTTAGTAAAATTTATACTTTAATTTTCTTATTAAATTAAATTTCAACGTGTGTAATAAAAGATTTTTTAAAAAGAGAACACCGAAACACACATATAGTCTAGAAATATTTTCGCATATTAAAAAATACATACGGGACAGTTTTAAGGACTACAAGGCCCTCATTATCAGCAGATTCAGAATGATTCTGCTGATGATGAAGACCTTGTAGTCCTTGAAGCTGTCCGGTCTGTATTTTTTAATATGTGAATTATATTTCTAGACTATATGTGTGTTTCGGTGTTCTCTTTTTAAAATAATTTTGTTACTAAATCTGTAATCATAACTTTATTACAACTCTGGTTATTGTTATTAATATAGTTTATACGTAATTGCAATTTGTGTTTAACAGTTAACCATAACTCAAGAACTATTCAAAATTCATTTCCAATAGAAATATTTAAATCCTTAACACACCAACACTTCTAACATTTCACAAAATCTGAATGCAAAAATTCCGTCTTCAAATTCCTAATGCAAGAGCATGAAATTGTTCAATTATATAGTTTTATGAAAGTGCCTAAAATTTTGGTGAGCGGATATTTGTTAAAAATGTTAAGAAAAACGTTTATTCATTTTACTGCTTACCAAGTTTACTTCATGAAAATTTATTTTCTATTGGGTTATTTTCTGGAAACACTACAAGAAATTTAATATTTGGATAATTATTTCATCTTCTAGCAAGAGTCTGTTTATGCCAAACATTCGAATTACGAAAAAAAAAATCTTTTATTCTTTTATTCTTTTTTTTTTCCTTTAAGCCGTGAAGTCCTTTATTTCTCAGATACAATTTCATTAGATACTTTTTTTTGATGGAAGGAATCTTAGGATTTAGCAGCATTAGTTCTTATTACGATTAAGAAAACAGTTACAACGTAATTCGAATAGATGGTGTTAGCAGGAAAGATGTTGACTCGATTTTTCACAACGTTAGTAGACTATCAGCAATGATTTGGTCTTCACGCTGCTCTTATCAATACTTTCTCCAGGGACCCCAAGAACCATTAGAGATAGATGAAATAGAAGTGGGTGTCGATATTTCTCCACTACTGGTATTGCTAGATTTCTCTTAAACTCTCTTATTTCATATTACCTTACATTGTAATTTCCCTACAACAAAACTTCTTTGGGTAGCTGTTTTATTACGACGATAATTAAATAATATGATGCTCAATTTAATAATATATATTAGCCTAAAAATTTTAGCATTGTCAAAATTGTTGGCTCAAAAGAAGATTTCATTATTGTGCCAAAAAAAAATAAATAAATGAAATGAAAAGAAAGAAAAATCTTGATCTCAATAAGTTTTGAATCATAGTAATATTTAATAACTATTGTTCCTAATCAGAAACAGAAATTAGAATTTGCAACAACCACAGTAAAAAAGAAAAAAAAGATTTAGCTTTACACTTAACTAAGTAATTGAACCGAAAATAAACAGATTAAAACTAAGGATGATTAGAAATTTCATCTAAATGAAAATCGAGAGGCATTTGAATATTTTCACAAGTAGATGGGAATTATTTAAGAAAAGGAAGTAAATGTAATGCCAGGAATATCTAGTCAATGTATGGTATCGAAAGACAGCAATAATGCACTTTATAACTGACCGAGAATGAGATATTTTTGTACCTATTTGACATCTTATCGAACTTTTTCCCTCTGCCTTAACATACTTATTATCCGTAAATCCAAAAAAAGAAAAGAAACTAATCTTCTTGTGATAAATCCACAGGATAATAAACCATTTTTTCCCTTAATCTTTTTCTATTTCCTTCTCCGGAGCTTTCTTTCAGTGTCTGTTTATCTAACTACTTTTCTTCTTTCCTTGTCTTTCTCGGCTGTTGCAAGACAAAGTGTTTCTGAATATAACCTCTAACTTAGGTCCAACGAAAATCTAATTACGAAAAAGAATAAATGCCATTCAATTAAACAGGATAATTGAAGCATTACGCAAAAATAAAAATTTGTGACAATCATTCAAGTATTCTCTGACTTTATATAAATTCCTCTATCCCCAAAGTAGAAGATGTCTTTAGCTATGCTTCATTTTCTCTTCAAAGCAACATTAGAAACGTCCAAGGTCGTACCAAATCCTATCTTTAGAGTTTGACATGATACGAGAAATCCATTAACAAGTTGCAATTTTAATTATTTCGATACATTATTATTAATCATGTTGCCCAAGTACATCAATATTACAAACAAAATTTAGTTTGTATTACTTTCTTATCCAAATTAGAGATTGTTTGCATTGAACAAATAGAGAAGCATCTTATCTTCGTTGGACATCGTAGTGCTATCTAAAAGTAGAAAAGAGAAACTGAGAAAATGAATTAAAAATAATTCATGTGTAGCTTTGATTTAGGCTTCAAATTAACGAACTATGTGCACTAAAAACATAAAACCTTCCACATTTATTTATTAGCATCAAAAATTCGTTATATCGGAAATGCATGCAAACAATTTAAATATCCTTTACGAGTTTTCCGTGATTCTTCAGTAAATACTTCTAAGAAATACTTTTGCTGACCGTCAACATATTTTGATGAACCTAACTTAGCTCGAAAATAAATTTGATGAATTAGGAAAATGTGGGCCTGTGGCTCAGTGGATTACGCACTGTGCTGCGACTGGACCAGCCGGATTCAATCCCAAGCGGAGATGGGGAATTTCCCTTTGGTTATTTCTCCTCCGAACGGGTTCTAGGGTTCACCCAGCCTATGTAAAAATGGGAACCAGGTTTTATTCCGCCACCAATCTGAACTAGTCGCGATGGTCGGTGAAGCGTGCCTTTGGTAGCCCCTGAGAGGCTGTAATGGATAGTACCTATCTACCTACATAATTATGAAATTAATATAATGCAGTAATAAGCATAAAATTGCTTCCTGAATGAGTCGTAATGGGACATTTCGAAAGTTGTAGTAATTGCATCTTATAAATAAATGAACCTATATTGGACTGTAGTATGCATTCCAGTAAGATGAAGAAAGGAACTGACAAAATTACGAAGCTAAAATAAAATGTACTGTCTATATATATAATTACATTAAGAATCTAGATTACTTAAAATATATTAATATGAGAAGCAATTGAGAGGAGTTTATAATGTAGAATAGCAAATTGGATTTTCAGCATTTGTTGTTATTTTTGAAAAGGGAAGAAAAATCTATAAAATGCACAATGTTTGCTTTTAATGCATTGAGCGATTATCAAAAGCAATCTGGGACAGCTGTTTCGTCCTTATTAGGCCTCATCAGCCAGATTTAGCTTTGATAATGGAACTCGGAATGCGTCGGTACCTATGATTCCGTCTCCCGCTCCCGGAAGTGGAACCTGGTTGAAAGCAAACAACTATAGAAAAATCGCTGTAACCAGTACAGGAAAATTACCTTGGCCAGCTTTGCGCTGAGCTCGAAAGGCATTTAATAAAGGCATAAGACCTAACGAAAAGTCGAAAACTTAATAATAAAGAAGGTTTAACGTGCATTAATGTAATATGAAAAGCATTAAAAGCATTAAAATTCAATGCATTAAAAGCAAACAATTCTAACGAATTTGTGCATTTTATAGATTTTTCTTACCTTTTCATATTACATTAATGCACGTTAAACCTTCTTTATTATTTATTGTTGTTATTTTTCCTAATGGAAATGAGAAAAAGCAATGCATCAACTCATAACAGACTAAAAATTCAATAAACAGATCGAAGGATTAAAATAAAATTGATCAAATTAATAACTTTCGTCCATCACATATAGTTAAAAAAAAAAGAGTGTATTGATAAACTCTTATACACACGTTAAAAGAACTTTCAATAACTTTCGTTTTCTCTGATATAGGATATAAAATAAATCCTTGGTTTTTAGATTTTTTTTGTGATAATAATTAAATTTACTTGATTAAATTTCCTATTTTTTAAAACTCTCTACTTATAATAAAAATAAATTATAAGTTTACTAAATTATTCCTGTCAGTTCTTGTCTGTGAATTGTTTAAAATTTAATTGATTTCTAACTTGTAATTAAAAAGAAATTAAATAGTGGAAAGTAACGACCACTATTAAAGTTCTAAAGAAAAAGTAATATACAATCGGACCACTACAAATGATATATTCATGTAAGGAAAAAAAAAACAACCTAATAGCATAAATGAACATATAATCTATGAAATTAAAATGACAATGAGAACGAAATTTATGACGGTCTTACACAAACTTTATCGATCTTTCCATCCAATTCTGTGCCTTGGCATATTAAGTAAATATTCTTTAAAATTAATTAAAGTCATTAAGATAATTCATTACCTACGTCCGCATTGATTTAAGTGAATAAAAAAAAAAAAGAAGAAAAATCTATCATAGAAAAGATAATATTTTAAGCGGATTATATAATTCGAATGTTTCTGCTTATTAAAAATTACATATATACTACTATATATAATTTTAAAAAGTTTAAATACCTTTATAATACGTCCAAGGAGATCAGGGAGATATAGGCTCCTATGATACGTTACCATCGGGATGAAGATGCTCGCCCGCCTTTAATTCCAAGAGAAGATCCAAGTCTCTCTTGAACTAATTGATATGTGAAATATAATTTTAGTAAGTGGGCCCGGTAGCCGAGTGGGTAAGGGCGCTTGGCTGCGGGTTGGAGGTGGCGGGTTCTACTCCCGGCCTCGGCGGAGGGCGGGAATTTTTTCCACGCTCCATTCTCCTCCAAACGGGTCCTAGGGCCTACCCAGCCCTCTGTAGAATGGGTACCGGGTTTCTTTCCCGGGAGTTAAGGCGGGCGGGCGTCGGGCTGACCACCCGACCCCAACGTAGTCCCGTTTGTCACGAAGAGTCGGGAGCCTTACCTCCCGCTACCCCAAGGGTCTGCATAGAACTGTTGCGGGATACTTTACTTTAAAAAAAAAAAAAAAAATTAAAAGTTTTGTGAAGTAATTTTATACAAGAACGGAAGCAGCTACGAATAACATATCTTCACCCATTTTATTTCAATTTGATCAAAATCAATCCAAAATGTTCCTAAGGGACTTAATTTGACTGCGCCGTGCCGGCGTGGCCGTGCGGTCTAGATGGCGGTCTGCCGTTGCGGCCAGTGTGCTGGTACCCGGGTTCGAATCCCGCTCGTGGCATGGATGTTACTTTCTTCTTCTGTGTGTCGTCCGTTTCTGCGGGTATAGCGTGAGCTGCCTCCTATGGCAAACCCTGGGCAACGATTTTTCGGCCAACCGCTCACATTTCTCGCCCCTTGTTGAGGCCTTTAGTTGCAATACTAACAACCCGGGCACTCGCAAAAAAAAAAAAATGACTGCAGGTTTTTTATTATTTTGATGTTAATAATTTCTTAAGTATATCTGTAACATTTGTAATAAAATTATAACTTTAAATAGAGGAAAAAATTGTAGCATTCTCTTATCTTTCCCTAAATTTAACAAACAAGCGATTATTTATAATTACTTCACGGTCTTATTGTCGATGGCCCTTTTAATATTTGGTAAAAAAGAAACAAAAAAAAAAACTGAATTGAAATTTCCTAATTTTCGGAGAATTTCCAAGTTTCAATTCAGGTTTTTTAGTTAATATTAAAAAAAAAAAAATCGCATTAAACCCCACGTTAATTGTACTGTATATCAATTAAACTTTGAATAGCCGAGTTTCGTTTAACAAATGCTGCAGAACAAAAATACTATTACATTTAAAAAATATCAGTAGGTGAAAAGTTAGTCATTTCAAGAATTTATGGTAATTCTATAATTTGACTTATGGATACTATCTCGGGAGTTCACCATTGACTAAGAGTTTAAAATATGTAAAAAAAAATTTTTATTATAATTTTGAGAATGAAAGACTAGAAATGACTTATGAATCCACTGCTTTCCATATTTGTACTCCGGGTGTGCACTGAAATGCTGAGGATCCAATTAAAGATGCTAACAATTTTTTATTAAACAATTTGTTAAAAAACATAAAAGAAAAGCCCTTAATTAAGAACAAACTTTAATTTAATTTATAAATTAATTAAGAACAAAAGCTCTTAAAAAATATTCGCATTTTCTAAAAAATATTCTTCACGTTTGTTCGGTTTCTCAAAAAAAAGTTTTTAAATTAAAAGAAAATCAAGATATTCCTGCCAACAAATTGAAAGTTGTTTCAAATTCCAATTATTCAGACAGATAAAATTACCTTGTTAGGATTTTCCTAATATAGAAAGAGAATTAATAAGATATACATTCCCTTTTTTCCCACAACAAAAAGATATATTAAGCTTATCTTTAAATTCATCTTTTAAAGGAAGACTTAGCTTAACTTTAAATAAAGTTAAGAAGCACACGATACGTTTATTTTCTGTTCATTCTTTGCTTCACAGAGGTACAATATTTTTTCCCTTCTTTGTGAATGCTTTTCTTTGAAGAATAGATGTCGACTGTTTTAATCTATTTGTTTACAGTGATGCTTTGATTGTTCCACTCTTTAACCAATGCAGGGTTCCGCTTAAATCCATTATTTTAATCCAAGTGGTAGAAAGATAAATTATTCTACAGCTGAAATGAAGCCATGCATCAACAGAAGGAGGCTGGAGAATTTAACATACTGAAACCGGAACACAATAAACTAAGAATGAACTGATGTTGGTTCGTGGGAGGCAGTTTGAAAGTTTATAATGTAGCTCTTTTCTATGTTACAATTCTAAAAATATAATATAATAGAGAAAATACCAGAGTTTCTAATAATTACTTCTAAATTTAAATCTTTGAATTTACCGATTATTAAAAAAAAAAGATAGTTCTTAGACACTCATATTAAATTGAGTAAATTTCAGTACATGTATATAAATTACGGTATATTCGGTATATGTGTAAAATAGTTATAAATTACTGATATCCAAACTGGTCTTCGCCGTGAGGGAAATGAAGAGAGTTATTTTATTGCTAGACGGAATAGAAATTATCAGCAAAAAATATTTTTTTAATTTAAATCTCACTTTAGTAATACTGTTACCTTCTTTCAATAGAAGGAATATCAAGTGCTATTTTTTTCAATTAATTTATAAGTAAGATTAGGTGTGATTAAATTGGCATAAAAAAGGATTGAAATCCCAAAATTAGAAAACTTTTCTAATTTCTGTATAAAGATAGTCTTTCTGTATAAACTAAATTTTCATTTGTTTTTTTAAAACTAATAGAGGGACTGTTTTTCTGGATAATCTTTCTGTATGAACTAAATTTTCATTTGTCTCGTAGTTTTTTTAAAACTGATAGAGGGACTGAGGTTTCCTAAAAGGGTAAGAGGCCTAAAACTTGGAAACAAGTTACTGATTTATACTGACTTTTTTTTAAGTATTCATCCTTAGTAGCTCTTATATTCGTTTTCTGTTTTGCTTTCTAACTAAATTTATTAGTATATCTTAAATAACAATTTCTGATGTACAGTCTTATTCTTAAAGGAATCGTACAGAGTCAGACTAATATTTCAGATACATTAATAATAGTTTTAAAAGATGATTCATTGTAGAAAAGTGAGATTCCACAACTGCCATGGTTGGGATCTGAACAACTGTTACTGTGCATTCGTCACTAAAGTTCTCAATTACTCATTGCTTTATAAAAATTTTATGCATCACCAACTTTAGAAATCTTCTGCTCGCTTATAAAATGCATCTGACAATAGAGGGAATTGAGACGACAAGTAATTTACACATCCTAGAAATGAAATAATCCCGACCTCATTTCACGTTCTCCAGAAACATTTTATTATTCGAAAGAGTCTTCGATGATGGAAACAGTGGATGGAAATTGAATGCGAAATGTAGATTAAAAAAAAAAGTAACTGTAAACACACATTTAAGACGATAACAAAAATTCGTTGTTAAAAGCAATATACAGTCGGACCTCTATTTAACGAACCTCTATTTTGCGAATTTCTCTATTTTACGAACTTTTCTTTGGAACCAAGAACATTTTGCTAATTTCTTCGTAAAATAACCTCCAAATAGCGAAGTGCATTTTCTATTTAACGAACTTTTTCGTGGTATCTATTTTTTTTTCCTACTTGAAATGTTTTTATTATCAACATTCCCTTAGAGGAAATGAAAGAAATTTGAATACAGCTGAGGGAAAAAGAAGAAATTAACGATGATGTGCTGATTGATGATTATCTTTCACTTGATTTTGAAGTTGAGACCTTGGAAACACTAACTGAATCGGATATTTTGGACAGTGTGAAAAATAAAAAACAATACAGCTATGAATTGCGATGAAGATGGAGATGATCAAAATGGAAATGATCATGATGCAGAAATAAAAAAAAAACCTTCGTATGATGAAATGCTAAAATCATTTGAAACAATCCGACGCGGATAACAATTTGAAGAAAATACTGAAGGGATTTTTAGTGCATTGCAAAGATGCGAGACATACTATGAGCGAAAACACTTTTTCAAAAAAAAAAACCTCAGACAAAATTAACATACTTTATTAGTAAAATTTAAGTGCGCATGTGGTAATGTATGCTTTAAGCTATTAAAATTATTACTTTTTTTAATAGTAGGCCTATTTATTGTTTTTGTATTTTAAATCTGTTTTATGTAGTTTAAAGTAATTTTAAAAGGTGAATCTCTATTTAACGAATTTTCCTTATAACGAACTTTTTTGCGGGATTTAGCGACTTCGTTAAATAGAGGTCCGACTGTATAGTCATATTTTATGAATATCTGTTTTGTGTCTAAACAAATCACTTTGATCTTCGTCTTCAACTCACTTGATAAGGAAAAAGAATATCAGAAGTAACCGACTCAAGGAAGGCGGAGCTGGAACTTCATTGATTGTAGCCAGAATCCAGCACTTAAAGCATTTATCTGTCTGAGTTGTCTTTACAGACGCTAATTCTTCACATTGTCAAGGCAGATATTAACCCCGTCTATCTGATGTTTCTTTGTCCATCGATTGTGCTGTGTTGACGAAGAGTGTGTCGATATCTTATCTTATCAAGCATCTAAATCGAATGACAAAAAAGTCGAAGATATCTTACCATATCGATTCGACTCTTCGATATAATAGGCCTAATTGATTATCTAATTGATTATCGGATGTCATACATATCGAATGTACCCAAATTCAGTGTACGCACATCTATTGTATTTTAAGAACCTAATTCAGGAAGGAGAAAACAATTAGGAATAGGAAATATGAATAAGTTTGACTAAATTTGTTAAAAGCAATTATTTACAAATTGAGAAGGGTAATTTTAATTTTTCTCTCCTAAAATTTAGTCTAAATCAGTGTAATGCTTTACTTAAAAAAAAAAGAATTTTATATAATTGAAGGTTATACGATTTGCTTAATTCGTAAATAGATTTCCCCACTTCCTTAGTTCAAATTGCGACGTGCTTCTGTCCTTGCAAGTGGTAACTTCAGGGGAAAAAAAGCAAAAACAACTTAATTTGCACAAAAAACACAATAAACTACCAAAACTCCTATCTTTGCTCACTTGTTCAACAGTCGTTCTTTTTCTGAACCCCAAACTTAGAGTAACATTATTAACACTTTTTAGCTTGAATGTTTGTTTAAGTATGTTTTTACATGATTAAGGATTGTTAACACAATCAGTACTGTTCAAATTTGGTGTTCAAAGATTGATGACTCATGGGATCCAATGTCACCTAAATACTCATTATCACATTACTTTATCATGCCACTCTTAATATTTTTTCCCTATACTTCTCTTGATTATCCTAGTTATTATCTTTCTCTCTTTCTCTTTGCTTTTTCAAAATTAGAGATTCAAATGAACTTATCTTTGTTTATTTATTTTACTCTCTTGCTTTCGGTTTCATTACGTATAACTCATTCTTTTTTATTTGCTTTCTTTAACTTAATTTTTTAACTTGTCTTTCTTTTGGAATTTTTCGGTTTCATTGACTTTTTCATGTTCTTACTTCTTTTTGCGATACTGTCCAAGCACATTTTTACAAGGTATAATCTAAAGAGAAAATTCAACTTATTTGTATTTTACATTTACAGTCTTTAATTCAGAAATTTGATAGATAAATACCAATGAGACTCAAAAATCATAATGCAACATATGATATCTTAAGAAGTGGATCCAAATTGATAAGGAAGAGACACATAAATTGATACTTTAGATCTAACGTAATTCAAGTTGCCTCAAAATGAAAGAAATAAAACAAAATTTCCGTATCCTTTTTATTTTACTGCAATTGAAACTCTTAGCAATTGAATTCTCCTTGTTACTTTCTATAGTTTTACATATCTGATGGTCATTTAAAAATTAAACAGACACTGTAAAATTGAAGAGATTAATATATCAGGAAAGCTGACTGTTGCTGAAACTAGAAAAATCTGACAAGAAAATAGAAAATTTCATTAATTTTGATTGAACTTTCCAAAAATTTTTCGAGTGCTTCAGAGGTAGATAAAAACGAAAGTTAGAATGATATAAAATTGATTACATTTACTGCACTAGAAATTGTGGAAGAAAACAACAAGACAAGTGCATTAGGAATAAAAAAAATCAGAATCTCAATTGTGGAGTAAAATGGCATAAAATTAAATCAAAACAAATGATATTGAAATTGGATTAAAGTATAAAATAAGTTTATCGACTTCTAACATTTTAACTTCAAGAATAAATCAAAAGAATAACAAATGCAAAACAAATATATATTTTTGCTTTTCTTAAAACTTTGGCTTTGGCTACAAGTGTCTCTGCGGTAAAACTTTACTAAATGCAATTAAAAATATCCCTTTCTATTCTTATCAAAATTCATACTAAAGTTAAATACTGTATATATATCTAAATATATCTATATGCATCTAAAGACATTTTTTAAACGACTAACATAGAAATAAAAATTAATTAACCAGAGGAAAATACGTGCAATGATGAATTGAGGAAAAAATATACAACAAGACAAAACCAAATTATACATTAAAAAAATCTAATTTGTTTCTTCGTTTTTTGGAACGTTGACAACGCTATCATTCAAGATTGCGCAATGGAACCGAAAAGTTTGTCGGCCTTTCGAACGATTCTTACTTTTACATTTTTTCAAATTTATGGCTGCTCGTTATCAAAGCATTTTTATTTTCATTTTGTTCGAATCAAACAGATACTTTTTTCCCTTTTAGCGTATTACAGATTATTTGAATGTTTTAATTTCTAAAACTACCTTCCCTGAAGTACATCCCAATAACAAAGTCCAGAGAAGGGTAAAGGAGAGATTATGGCAATTTCAGATTAAAAAAACATTGAGAATAGGAAAGATGTAACGGCAAGCATTTTATGACGACATGTGAATAACCTTTTTTAGCCATTTTATTTGAAATTGCCGCACAATAAATAAAACAATGGCTAAAGCATAAATTTTATTATACCTCATGATAAATATAACTACCAAAAGTTATTACACTTTAATTCTAATGCCTATGCAGACAAGAAAAGAATTAGAAAACTTTTAGATTGCAATTTTAAAGTTGAAATAGGAGTATCCCGACGTTTGTTTGTCTGTGCTCAAGGCAACTAAAAAAATATTAGAGGAAAAACAATACGTTTGAAGTTTAAATGGAAAAATTGAGCAATATGTACCTTATTAATTTTGGTAATGATTGATCTTAATATTAAGAACCAATTTTTATGATTGAAAAAAGATAATTAGCGGAACTGTTTATTTTAGAACGAGTTAATCAGAGCCGAAAGTAGATGAAAAGTAGTCAATATGAGATTGTTATTAATTTCAGAACAGATTCGACCCATGTGTGAAAAGCGTGAAGTCATAAATTACCATTACAAGTTGTCGTTAATCACGATAAATAACAACTTAATATCATACAAAAAGGTTTAAACTATTACTGTCTGCTCCCAATTTGCTTTTGCACAAGAAGAAGCCTAGCCTGCGATAAAAGGAAAGACTCTTTTCATTTGAATGTTTGAAAGTTGGTATGAAAACTGTAATTTTTTCATTATGAAATGAACAACATTAAAACCAAGGTCGAAAATTTGGCTGTATACATAATAAATACCTAAAAAAAATTGTTCCACAAACTCTTGTTAGAATAATCACGTTAAGTAGAATATCTCTCTTCAAGTATCAAATCCAAATCAGTTGTCTTTTGTCCACAACTTTTCTTAGCTTTTGTATGGATCTCAATGAAAATCTAGAAATCGAAGATTAGGAAATTTGATCTAAATCTGAAAGTTTATTTTCAGATGTATCTATATGTATAGGATTCTAAGAATCGTAAAATGAAACTGGTCAAATTCGTTTTTGACACCTACTTAAGAAATACTTTAAGAAGCAATACTGATAACAATATAGCTTCACCAGCTGTTCTTAAAAATCCCTTCTTTCTTTCGACGACGAGAAACACAGCAAATGAATGGAGCATTACTTCGACATGACTTTCACTTAAATTCATTCGGAATCCTCGACATCTCTACAAAGCAAGGAATCAACTATTAAATCAGCAATGGTTCCTAATAAGACAAGACTACATGTAATACAACAAGCAGAAGCAGTAGTAATATTAAACCAACACTTCTCATGATGTCTGTTCCCCTCCGCAGTGCATTTCCATAACCTATTATTGTCCTCAGTTGGTGCCACCTGATGCGAATCTGCAGGGCTTTGATGGAACCAATTTTTCAGGACGAACAACTTTGTTGTTATTCTGAAGTTGAAACAGGGAATAGATGTCAATTGACGCTCTATCTCGGTCTCTCTCAACAAGAAATTTAACAGCAATGTTCGAAACTTCAAGATAACATTGAGGACAATATAGTGTATGACGTTTCAACATCTTATTTCTATTATTTATATACCTTCTGGGACTCATCAGCCCAACCCCCGCCTTCCCTTGATAACCCAACTAGAGAGGCAAGATCACTTTCTGGTGGCCACCGACCAGCCTGGCTGTGACCCCCCCCCCCCCAGAGCAAGAAAAACAAGAAAATTAAAAAGTGTGTAAACTTTCACATTAATACCTTATTCCTCCGGACCGGAGACTATGAAGGCATTTAACACACTAAAAACAGTTAAAAATATACAAATCAACAAATATTTAACGTGCTGTAAAATAAATTGCAAATGAAACAAACCAGCATAATCCAAATAAAAATTGAAATTGCCTCCTCTGGTTGGGTTATCAAGGGAAGGCGGGCGTTGGGCTGATGAGTCCCAGAAGGACGAAATAGCTGTTCCCAAATCCTTCTCCATAACTAAAACAGAGACGCAATTTCAATTTTTATTTAGATTTGTGCTGGTTTGTTTCATTTGCAATTTTCTCTTTATTTTTAATAATTAGTGTCGACATTTCATTTCAAAGCAGCTACATCTGATCATCATAATTATGATCATAATTTTTTTCATAGTGATTTCATAGAATTCGAAGACAAAGGAAAGGAAAAGAAACAGCAAGTCTTTGTAAAGTTTGAATCCTGCTCCATACAATTGTCAGAGCAGTCACTATTGTTGACATATTTTATAGTTAGTTTACAATTGAGAAGATAAATAGCCCACTATAATAAGGAAGAAAAACAGAAATGCTTGTATCGTTATCGGCCTTCGTTGAATTTTGGAAATTAATATAATTAATTATTAATGTAACTTATTATAATTATGCATTGCGTCATTTTCAGAAGTGCATTTTTTAATCCCTTTGTTTGACTTTGAGTATTTTTTATTCTTTGATAATTGGTTCAACGTTCGCAGGCGAACATAGAAGGAAACTTCTCATTTTGACGTATCACCGCTTGAGCTCCCCAGTTCAATTAGCTATGGTTTTATGAAACATTAATTATTAAGACCTGATCGAATTCGAAAGGAAACTCATCGTAATTACCTTAATAAGACTATCTCGTACGAAAAAACATTGATGAAAAAGATATTCGTTGTGAATTATTTATTGATTGGAAACTGAACTTAAAAATCATCTCTAGACGAAAGAATTTAGCAAGAATATCAGTTCATGATAAAATGTACTATTATCGACTGATGATGCTGAATCTTACTATCCCGCGTTCTTTACTTTTTCCTGTTTATCTGTTTGTATGTATGTTACGATAAAACGACTAGACGAACTTTCATAAAATTTGATACGATGCTTATTTATTGTCCAACTTAAATTTCACCAATGTTTTCTTGCAAATATCTTTATATTATTTTAAAAATAAAGGCTGGTGAATAATTCATTCGAGCAAACAAAAATTCCCCTTTTTTTCCTAACAATATTCGAGACAAAATAAAAAATTCTTTCTGTTCCTTTGAGGCAAATTTCAGCCTCAAAACTATGGATTATCTGATTAAATTTAATTTTAACTAGCAACATGCCATGTTTTCTTTTCTATATATGTATATATACTGTATATAGCAACCCGCATAAGACTCCACCCATCTTATCTATCAAAAATGGCCCACTAAATATCTTCCTTACACTGCTTTCATTAAAATTTGGTACGATGCTAATTTATTGTCCAAAACTGAAATGTGATCACGATTCTTTTAATTTCCTACCCCACCTCTTCTTCCAAAAGTCCTCAAATTTTGCCCCTGAGACCCATCCCCACTATGCGATGGATAGCTGAGTGTTATATCTAAAAGTACAGATGTTTAACAAACATATTTATTAAAAAAATACAAAATTAAACTAATTTCGGAAGTTTAGAAGTTTTTACATCGCATGTGTTTTATGTTTTATACAAAATTAGTTCCAGCTGCTACTGTTGGAATTATTGTTTTAAACTGAAGTTCCGCACTTCCGTTGGTTTTCCAGCATATCTTCAAATAACTCTTGCAGAAAGAAGCAGCTGTTTGGACAGCAGTGAGATTTAATATTGAAAATTCCTCAACAGTTTAAGAGTGAGAATTTTTTAAATGAGATCTCTCTCAGCAGCCTAAAGTTTCTTTTCATTCAATTTATATGTCTAAACTGTCTACTTTGACTAAAAAAAGTGATTCTGAAGAAAAACGTTCTAACAGAATTGTTGTATTCTAGAGCATGATTCATTTTATAAAATGCCATATTATGATATAGTAGCCGATGTCAATTTCAGTATTTGTAGGAATTAAGTCATAATATAACGGAAAGCTCAGATGGAATTACAATGGATGAATTAGAAAATGCCTTAAAAAACTCAAAGAACAGGAAAAGTCCGGGATCAGATGGGATATATATAGAATTATTTAAATATGGAGATGAAAAATTAAAAGAAAAACTACTCAATCTTTTTAATGAGATCTGGAAAAAACAACAAATACCAACGGAATGGGAAACTGGAATAGTAATTAGTATACATAAAAAAGGACCAAAGGATAATTGTCAAAATTATACAGGAATAACATTACTACAAACAGCATACAAATTATTTACGAACATTATAAAAAATAAATTAACCCAGTTTACAGATACTTATTTAGAAGAAGAACAGTGTGGATTTAGGAAAGGAAGAGGATGTACAGATGCTATATTCACATTGCAGCAATTACTTGAAAAAAGAAGAGAGTTTAATTTGCCAACATACCTACTTTTCATTGATTACGAGAAAGCTTATGACAACCTAAACAGAAATTTACTGTGGAAAATTATGGAAGAAGATAAAATTCCGAAGAAATTAATTGATGTAATTAGAAGTATATATAGAGAAACAAAAATTAATATAAAATTCATGAACGGGAAAATATCAGAGCCTTTAACTGTAAATAAAGGAGTGAGACAAGGATGTGGACTTTCCCCAATACTTTTCAACATATATATAAATAGAATTCTAAAAGAATGGAAATCAATATATAAAAATGGTATCCAGATCACAAAAGATAAAAAATTGAAGACATTACTATATGCTGACGATCAAGTTTTGATAGCAAATTCAGAAGATGAACTTCAAATTGGAGCAAATCATTTAAATACTATCTCAAAAAATTATAAAATGAAAATTTCGGAATTAAAAACAAAATCCATGGCAATGTGTGGAAAACAAATACCAAGAGTGAAAATTGTAATTAATGGAAAAATAATAGAACAAGTATCAGAGTTTAAATATTTAGGAAACATAATTTCATGTTATAACGATGAGGCAAGCCTGATATCAAACATACAGACATACAACAGAATGAATGGAATAATTAGAAGAAGATTTGGAAAACAAATGACGAAAGAAACACTACTAAGATTACATAATATTACAGCCAAAGCAGCAATTAAATACGGGAGTGAAACCTGGATACTAAAACAAAGAAACAAACAAAGATTGGAAACTGCACAAATGAAATTTCTGAGACCTTTATTAGGATTTACACGTCTCGACAAAAAGAAAAGTTATGATATTCGAGCCCAACTTAAAACTCCAAGTTTAATTCAAGAAATTCAAAATTACCAAAAAAATTGGCTTAACCATGTAAAAAGGCTATCTAACGACAAGATTCCAAATTTGATTTTGAAATATCAGCCCAAAGGAAAAAGAGACAGAGGACGATCAAAACTACGATGGAAAGACCAAAATCATCTTCAGAGCTAGGAACAGACAATTTTTGTCTATACCTAAGATGTTCAAGACAAGTCATAATATAGACTATTTTCGATATCTTAGAAATTAGAGAAATTAAATACTCATTTTTATCATTATCTCAACTATAAATAAAAATCATGAGGCCAAGCTTCTATTATTTTACTGAAAATATTATTTAATATCGCCTCATTTATTAATCAATTCAATTAACATTGGGAATTTAAATCTTTCTAAGTACTTTCAGTTTCAGACTGATACTTTTGAAGTTTTAGGTTTTGCAAAGGGAAAGACGATACATCATCATCGTCATTTTCACTTAAGGATGAAGGTCTATCCCAACTCTTTTTCACTTCTTTATGTGAGAGATGTTCTTTTTCAAACATATTTTCAACAAAACTTTCTAATTTTTTTCACCCATTAACCATGTGTAAGTTTTCTTGCCTTCCTCTCATTCTTATTTATTTATTTTTTATATCGAAAGTCACTCTTTAAGTGCTTTTAAGTTTTCAAAATATTTCGTATAAAGTTTCTCAATTAATTTTTATTTTATATGAACTTTTTAACGAACATTTAACTTCCCAATTAAAAACTTGTGTGTAAGATGCTAAGGAATTTCGTCTGAAGCAGCTATCAATTATACAAAGAACAATATTCAGCCCCCTGCTGGCGCTTTCTAGAAATATCATTTTTTCTGATCAACATTGTTTTCTTGTGGTTCTATAAAATCTCTAGTCTTTCATTACAGGTATGTAAGGGTCCACAAATCAACAATGGGAGAGAGGTACAACAGGTAACTGCGAGAGGACGTCAATTAGAGGCTGAACATCAGAGCAAATAGACGCCGAAATGAGATATGCTTGTAATGGACCAAAAATTGTGACAGAAGTTACGAGAAATTGTCAGTTAGTTGGTTAACAGGGTATTGACCTTCTTCAATTATTTCAAAAAGTTATTTCGTTGAAAGCAGCGCCGAGTCTGATAAGGGTTATTTGCATACTCTATATATCTTAAAGACATGTATCCGCATGTACGTCTGTACCATTCCTCTCTGTAGACAGAGTGAAATCGTACCAGCAAATTGTTTCTTGATAAAAGAAAATCTTTAGGAGATAATTGAGAAAAATTCTCTTTTATTTAACTTGCATGTCAGTCTATCTTTTTCACTCATCCTCTGAATCTGTTAAACAATGCAAAAAACAAAAACAAACAAAAAAACAACAACAATATTCTTATTCAAAATAAAACAATGAAAACAACTTTTTTTAAATTACCATTGCTGTCCTTTATTCCTCATGTGAAACTCTGATTCTCCTCCAAACATGAGTGTAGTAAAAAAACATGGTTATGAAAGAAAATTCATCTTAAAGAGACAACTGTGGAAAAATCGTTTAGAGTTTCTTATCTTAATTATTTTGCCAAAAAATACTTTCAACAATATACAAATTCTTTTCGATGACATTTTGATTAATAAATTCTTATTTCTTTTCCTACATTAAGAATAGATATCATTTCCCCCTTTACATTACCATGAAATTTCTAATTTTGTTAAAACTTGATAATTCACAGTTCACTTCCTAAAATTACTATATATTCCTAGACTACTTATTTATTTAAAGTTGCCAGTTTATACAGAATTCTTCTTCTATTACCTACGGAAAACTAAATTTCATTTTCTGAAAAATATCTTCAATATCAAAATTCTTTCAAAAAGAAAAGGAAAAAAACCAACATGCTTTTGCAGAATTTATTGTTTGGTTCTTTCATTTTCTCCTTGTCTTTTATTCATTGTTTTAATTGAATTTTCCATTTGAATTACTTTATTATAAAGAACCCACACCCTCTTGATGATACTTAGAAGTCGGAAATAAAAGCGAAGGGAAATCAAACGATGCAAAATAATTTCAGTATTGAGCAAAGAGATAATCTTAATTGAAATATAATTGTAAAATAATCAAGCTTTGTAAAAACTATTGAAAAAAAAAACATTATATTTTTTTAAATTAGAGGAACAAGGAATTGATTTTCTTGGAAAAAAAAGAACCTCTTTGTTTTCTGTGGAATCAACAGAAAATAAGTTTTTTTTTCTTTTTTGTTTTTATTTTTTTCCCTAGAGTTTTATTCGTTTCGTAAACAACTCTTTGTCGTGAAAGTCAATAATGCACAGCAGAAACAAACTACTCTGGTAGAAGAAATATGGAAAGGATTTCATCACATACCATAAATTGAGTTCTTTTGTAATTATGAAATGACTAAATGACACAGGATATTTTTTTAACGATGCGCCAATGTGATGTCTTGTGTTGGTATGGGCAAAATCTTAATACAAACATTGAGCTTTTTGTCAATACGTAGGAGTAGAAAGCATCTTTTACTCTTGTGATTTAAATAAATAAATAAATAAAAATAAAAAAGTTACTCTTAAAATAATCATCTCACAACCTCAGGATGAAGATATTGTTTTAGTTTATAGTATTGACAAATAACATTTGGGAATTTAGTAACCCATTCATATTTGTGTTTGTTTGGGTTGTAGCCAGATGATTCAGGGCTAATCAAATGCTTCAGTAAGATTTAGAGTAGAAAGGAATGAAAGGGATTGAATGAATGCCATTAACCAAAACATACATTTTTTTTTCATTTCTCTGCCATTTTTGGAAAAGGAAAAATTGATGTTCTTTTGATCAATCAGAATATACCGAATTGCCAGTGTATTAAGCATATCATCCCTCATGTAAATGAGGACAAACCAAGAAATTGACATAATCTCGGTCACTTATTCAATTATGTGGCATTATTCAGCGTTTCTTTGTTTTGTTTTTTCTCTGTTCTTTTCCTTTTCTATTTTTCATTTTGTTTTACTGAGGGCATTGATATTTGGTCTTAACTTTAGATGATTAATTTTCAAGTCTCTGTTTGATCTCCGATTTGGTTGTTTCTTATCCTTTACCATGAAAGATTCAAACTAAATAAAAGTTCACTTAAATACTCTTAAATTTTATTATCATTTCTAGGAGTTTGTGGCAATTTTGAAATCAAGAAAATATTCTTTTGTTAATCACACACAGTATGATTCATGTTATCAGTGGAGTAACATAACACAAAGTACGTTTTGAATTTGATGTCTTTTTTTTTATGGAAGCTTTTTATCTTTTCTTCAGAGGAAATCAAAAGGATTGATATTTAACTAAAAGTTGGCCCATTAAATGGATGTAAATTTCAAATTTTTGTAAGAGCTTGAAGAAAAATAATTTTTCTTGTACTAGTTCATTTCATGCCGTGCTGGCGTGGTCGTGCGGTCTCGGCGGCGGCCAGCCGTGGCGACCAGTGCGCCAGTACCTGGGTTCGAATCCCGGCAGTGGCATGGCTGTTTCTTTCTTCTTCTGTGTTTCGTCCAACGCTGTTCAAGGGGTCACAGAGGTGACCTATGTCAGCGGATTCTTCTCATTAAAATATATATAGTTCATTTCATTTCTAAAAGAAGTATGAAATAAAATTTATCATAGCTTTAACTGGACCCGCAATGTATGTTATTCGCTAATTGATTTGTTAGGTATCCGGTATTATGGTCCACGGTCTGGAGTTTTCCATTCAATCCCTGGAGGTGTTTGGAGTTTTTCGGGGCTTATATCTCTTTCAGACAAATGTTGGAATTCACCCAGCCCTCTGTCACGATAAATATTCATGGTTAAAGACCTATCTTCATCCGATTGATCAGTATCTTAAAAACAAACCTGTAGAGCTCTATTGATTCCATATTTAGGAATGTTTAAAATATTTAATTAAACTTATAATGGAAATCAAAACGAAGGAACGTCTTTTCAGTTTCGGAACTCTTCGTCTCTCAATAGGTGATTCTTTGCAGTTTGCATTCAATAAATTTTACTAATGTAGTTATGATGGAAAACAATATATACTAGCAGACTTGTAGGCTAGTATCGATACAAATGAATAACCACTATCTTTGATAATCGGAAGATGGAATAAATCAACACAATGAATCAAGAAATTATTTTATTTAAACTTTGAGTTTAATTAAGATGATAATTTATTTAAAACAACTTATTTTTACTTTGATCACACACACACACACACACACACATATTTATTTACTTCTTTTATATTTTAACTCAATATTAAGGATTTTGCTCTTTTTTATCTTTTTTATTTTTATTTTTATTTTAATATTTTTATTTTAATTTTTATTTTAAAAATTATAATTTAGTAAGTATTTTTGTTTTTAGATTTAGATAATTTAGTTATTTTTTAAAAAATTAGATTAATTCATTATATATTAGATTGAGATAATTTAGTTAATTTAGTTAATTCGGTTTTAAATTTAGGTTAATTCAATAAGTAATAAAGAACACTCAGACTCTTTTTTGCTTCGTTTTATATTTAGGTAATTTAGTTATTATTTAGGCCGCGCGGTTGGCGATGTCGCTAAGACACTGGCCTCTTACCTCTGAGTACCGGGTTCGGTTCTCATGTGGATTTCGTTGATGGTGGCGATCCGCGCTGGGCAGGTTTTCCCGGGGTTCTCCCGTTTCCCTGCATTTCTCACACCATCTTTTTTCAGTCTTTCTCTCCGTCTGTCCTTCTTTCCGTGGGATAGTACAAAAGATCTTTCAGGTCGACGTGCTCGGCTCGTCAAGCCACCCACACTCACAAGTAATCTAATCTAATCTAGTTATTATTTGGTAAAATTTTTTAAATTTTAGATAGTTTAATTCATTAAATATTAGATAATTGATAAAATCTTTCAATTTTTGGTAGTTTAGTTTTAATTTTAAATTTAGATTTAGATAATTTAGTTATTTTAGTTAATTCGGTTTTTAATTCAAATAAGTAATCTTCGTTTTATATTTAGATAATTTAGTTATTATTTGTTTATTTATTAATTTTTTAAATTTTAGATAGCTTAGTTATAATTTTTTTAAATTAAAAAAAGAGCCAAGTCTTAATATAGTGCGTTTTTGCTAAATTGTTTCTAAATTTCGCCGCTGATGACGTGGTTGGTAAATTTATTTTATCACCGTAGAAACAGTGATCTGAACTTTGTTTTGGCATTTTTTAGGCAGTGATTTGTTCTTTGTATTGGCGTTTCAAATTTCATATCACTGTCCGGCTATATATATATATACACTTCCGTGCAGCTAAATCGACTCACCCCTTCAGAGCGCACAAAAAGGCGTATATTTTTTAAATGGCTTAACCGATTTTCAAAAAACTTTTTTTTATGAAAGCCTAATGTTTTTACTTTACAATGACACCATTATCATTAAAATCTGTACAATATTTTCCAAATGAATGTGATCTGAACGCAAGCGTAGCAAAATGCAGTCTGAACGGAAACCATCAGTTGCGCGGTACACCCCCTATAAAATCCCACGTGGACCGATATTTCTTATCAGTCGCTTATCAGACGTTCATCTGTACACATCTCTGCAAGTTTAATTCATTGTTTTCACAAACCCATGGATACTACGCCAGAAGACGCCACACAAGTTGTTGCTTTGTTGCAAGCAGGCCACAGTCAACGAGAAGTTGCTCGTCAACTAAACTTGAGCCAATCTGCTGTCTCAAGAGTATTCAGAAGGTTTCAGGAAACTGGTACCTTCACTCGGAGACCACATACTGGACGGCGCCGATTCACATCTGAGAAGGACGATCGCTTTATCATTTCAACTTCACTGCGAAATCGCCATCTCACGGGTGTCGATCTGCAACCGGAGCTGAGACAAGTTAGTGGAGTAGCTGTTAGTCAGTGGACAGTCAGAAGACGCTTGAAGGAAGCCAATCTCACTGCAAGACGGCCCGCTAGAGGCCTAAAATTGACCGTAAGTCACCGCACAGCACGACTCGAATTTGCTCGGGAACACGTCAATTGGAGCATCGAGCACTGGTGGTCCGTCCTATTCACTGATGAGAGCAGAATGTGTCTCCATGGTAATGATAGGAGAGGCCGGGTCTACCGGCGTCCAGGAGAGCGATTTTCACAGTGCTGTTTTGCTGAAACAGTCTCGTCCGGTTCCTGCATGATGTGGGCTGGCATATCTCTTGAGGGAAAAACAGATCTTGTTCTCATACCTGGTGGAGGCCGGAGGGGGGGGTCTGACTGCTCGACGATACATTGAGGACATTCTCCTGGATCATGTTGTGCCCTACGCAGGATATATCGGGGAAGACTTCATGTTGGTGCATGACAATGCCCGGTGTCATTCAGCACGAACCACTCGGCAATTCATGGAGGAGGTTGGTCTCGAGACGATGGAGTGGCCAGCCCTCAGTCCCGACATGAATCCGATTGAGCATTTGTGGGACGAGCTCAAACGGAGGGTCCGAGCCAGAAATCCGGCACCATCTAATAAAAACGAGCTCAAGATTGCGCTGGAGGAGAAGTGGAATGGAATCCCCCAAGACTTTGTCAAAATCTTAATAGGGTCTATGAGGAACCGCATGCAAGCCGTCGTACAGGCAAGGGGAGGCAATACCAAGTATTGATTAATAAAAGTTTCCTTGTTTTGCTTGAATTTTTTGTTGTAATTTAATTTTAAGTATCCCCAATTTTTTTTCCTAAGCGTGCATTTTGCTTGCGTTTTCAGTCAAAATGCATTATAAAACAAAATATTGTACAGATTTTAATGATAATGGTGTCATTGTAAAGTAACAACAATAGGCTTTCAAAAAAAAATGTTTTTTGAAAATCGGTTAAGCCATTTAAAAAACATACTTCTTTTTTGTGCGCTCTGAAGGGGTGAGTCGATTTAGCTGCACGGAAGTGTATATATATATATATATATATATACTTCAGTGTGTGATTTTTTTTTTTTTATTGATGCAAGAACAACAGAAGTTTAGCTGCGCCAGAAAAAGGTATAAAATTGAGACCAAGTCGTTGAAAGGAAGAGAAATCCACCACCGGATTTCGGACCCAAGTGCGGGCGTATCAGCCACATAACAGGCCATCTCTTTGACCATTGGGCTGTGCCCGAACTCCTCTGAAATGAGTGGCAAAGAGAAATTAATTAAAAACAACCATTTCTCTCGCCAAGTTTATAATACTGCCTGCTGTAAATAACCTTGAAAGCAATCCAACAATAATTAATCTAAGATTCTAAAATATTGCAGAGGAGTACATCAATAAAGCCATTGGTTCTGATTAAAGATGAAACTATAATAACTTTAATTGAGCTTTTAAAAAACATATACTTTTTTGAATGGAGGAGCATAATAATAAAAGTAGATAAACAGAGAGCAGTTTTATAAAAAAAAGTCAGCGTGTTTAAAACTTCATTGAATTTACATTCGTCACACCTTAAATCCACCTATGTAATAATTTTACTTTTAAGTTAGACTTCTTTTAATCAAAACGTTCGAAACATTACCAAACATATTTTTGATATCACAATATATTTAATACGCTTTGATTTTTTTAAACTATCAATTTTCTAATTTTTTGTAAACATCCATCCATTAAAAGCTGATTTTTTGCCAAAAAAAATAGGCATTAAAAGGTAAAAGAGAGGCATTTTACAATACGCAGAAGGATTCTTTATTTTCATTGTCAAGGGTTGGTTGATATCAAATTCAGGGTTGATAAATTTAAGTAGTAATATTATATACGATGTTTCATGAAAGTCGTTCGAAATGGAGTCGAGCTATTTCATCTACAAAAAGATACCTATAGATCAATACAGGACGTGACAAAAGATTTTAATTGGCATTGTAGGGAAACGCGTTTTTAAAACAGTGGTGATTTGTTATTTACATATCATTTGAATAAAAATTAGATATTGTGCTGCTTTTATATCAGGATTACGTTTCATAAACAGCACTGAAAGAGTGGTAAAACAAGAATTTTTAGTATCAAATTAATAGTTGATGTTTTAGTACTCGTAGAAAGCAAAAGAATCTAAAAATGCCATTCAAACCGATACTTCCCTGTTCTTTTATTCGTCGTCTCCCAAGGAATTGTGCTTTCTTAGCTGTAAATAGGTTTTATTTTATTCAAGTAGGATTTGTTTACATTTTATTGATCAATATAAGAGAACGATCTTTGTTGAGAACCATCAACCCTCCAAAAATCAATATATTTGTTTTCTCTTCAAATGGGAAAGTGTGATATGTATTTATCTAGGAAGTAAAGTTCAGTAAATAACGATTGAAAGACTTATTTTTTTTTCTTTTATTCTTCTAAAAAAAAATAAATAAGTGAATCGTGAATCACATGTTATTTATTTTGAGGAGCAAAGACTGTTTCGAGATTTTCAACACTATTTGCTTTGTTTCATTATTTCTAGTAATATCATGCTTTTAACATATTTCAGCATAACTTACTTGTTTTATGTTAGGTAAATATTATCAAAAAATTTCTGACATTACGATAAGGTTATTACTTTTTACTTTATTGCAACCGACATTTTTAAGGTGTAGAAAAGTATTTGAAACAAAATTCGGCTAATACTGGATAAGATTTTTTTGGGCCAAAGGAACCTTTCTTCACGAATTCTACTGAGCCTCATACCGACTTTCAAGTAATATTTAAATAAAAAGCAGAATCAGAATATCTACATAGAGATAAAAATAACATAACAATAAGAAAAAAATAATTCAATAACTATAGCTTTTCGTGCATGAGCTGTAAATAACATAATCTTAACAAAAATGAAAATACTTAAAATAATTATATAAAGCAATATTAAGAAAAAAAACTCTCCTTGTATACATTATACCTGAAAATACCCTTAGAGACAAAAAAAATAATGTAATCAAGTTTGAAAGATGATTTGGCTAAGAAAAAAATAATAAACGTATTGTGCTAACTTCCTTTTCTATTTTTTTAATTCATTTATTATCTGTTCGATTGGTCTGTTTGTCTCTTCTTAAGGAAAGGCTTTGGAGAATTTGTTTGTTTGTTAATCGATTCCGAATTCTCTCTGTGTGCACGTTTTCTGGTGGAGACCCTAATTATAATTTAATTCATGCTAATTATACTTGATCTATATACACTTTAATTTTTTATATTGAATGGAAAGCAAAAACAAAATCATATTTATTGTCTGCTGTAATAGATCAGGTCTATTATTTGTCATCTAAATTCAATGAGGCAAAATAATATTTTACTAGTTGCAACCCGTGAACTATTCACGGTAGTTAAACCTCCTGTTCTAAAATAATGGGTTCCTCCAAAGTGAGCCTATGAGAGAGTGCCCCATAATGCCTTACAAGGGTATAGGAATTATGCACCAATTTTAAATCAACTACTTTTTCTTTTCAAAAAGACATTTGTTAGTGTATGTTTTTTTTTTAATTTTTTTATTTCTCATCTGTGGAATTAAGCTACTTAAGGAAATCTTTAGTTTCGTTTCTTACTTATCCTAACACGCAAATGTCTATTTTCAATTAAATATGTAACTGTCAGAAACGAAATTCTGCATCAATTATTAAAGCTAGAACAGAAATACAAAGTTAATGTAGAATTAATGTAATGTACAATTATTGCTCAATTAGTATTTCCAAAGAAACTTTTAGGATACTTGGTTAATCTCTGAATTTTTGGAATACGACACCGAAACGAGCAAGACGAACGTGTTTTCGCGAAGCGTCAGTTTTAACGACTTTCACTTTTTTCTTTTTCTTTTATTCTCAAAAACTATTTCTTCAAATTAAATCGGATTTTTTTGCATTCATCATCTATATTTTCTCGTGCATTTTTTTTTTGTTCAACAAACTGAATTCCTTCTCCAATTGATTACAAATGCCACCCGTGATCCTACTAGAAAACAAACAAACAAACCTTGTATTTTCCAACCCCTAATTCCTCCACCCCCCCCCCCCCCAAAAAAAAAAAAACCAAGCAACAAAAAAAAAATAACACATCGCATTTTCCAGTTCCTGTAAAGACAAAAATACCTCATATTTTCCAACTCCAACAAAAAAAAATAACATATCGTATCTTCCAGCCCATCCTGAATAAAACAAAAACGAAATAAAAAAGTACACCGTACCTTCCAATCAAAACCAAACTGCATGCCACATTGTTAGCCTCAAAATTTAAAAAACACGAAACAAATAATAATAATAATAAAAATATTCGCACCCATTTGTCACTGCCTTCCTTTCCTAAGTAGTCCTATTCTCCACCCTCAGTTACGGTATTATTTTATGTATTTCTAGTAGATCTTTGCAGCAAAATTTTCAGTTAAGATTATTTGTTGCTTTCCCAAACGTTTAAATTACAATTAGTTTTGATCTACTGCAACAAGGATCATTGATCGAACTATGACGTTGGTCCATTGATAGCAACCGCCTGTTATTTAGAAATGTATTTTTTTTTATTGTTCGCGCAAAGCCCGATGTGTGTTTTTTTTTAACAAGCTTTTAATTAAGGTTAGTTCTTCAAATGTGAGAATTCTCCTCCTACTGACTCGCCTTTCACAAAGTGGATTTTTACGGCGAAAACCACACAAAATTAGGCCTGGGTTATTCTTAAAAGCGAACGACCTGATTCAGGAAATGTTTACACTTTATGGTCATTGTCAATTTCAGTGAAAAAGTCACGCAATTTCATATTACGTTAATTTGACTTCCGCTTGGAGGAACTAATCCATAACATTCGCTAGGGATTACCCTATTGTAATCCGTTTCAAAATAAATTAAGAAACTCTCCGTCAACCTACCCAATAAACCACAACTGATTACATTTATTGAATCAGTGTCGTCAGATCGTATTAAAATATGTCCATAATTCTAGAATCAATAATTTTTGGCAATTACTAACACAAGACGGATTTTATTAGTTAGATTATTTTAATAAAATTCTTAGAATTACATAATTATGTTATTAATAAAATATATATAAATAATTATGCAATTATATTATTTTTTATAATTACAATTTTTATACAGTTCTATCATTCAAAAATGAGCTATTTATGAGCATGATTTCTATTTATGTTCAGAAGTTTGCATTTTTTCTTTTCATTTCCGATATATTTATTTTAGTTTAAAAATTTATTTTTCCAATAAAACTGACAATTCGTTTGTAAAACATAAAAAAGCGGAAGTCGCAATACGGTTTAGGCTTATTGGTAATTTTTAAAAAATTCGAAATTAGTGAATTTCAAGCTGCTATTTTTTTATATCCCTAATTGTGTCATCTCTTCTAGATAAATGCACAGCTGTGAAAACAATAATAAACTTTCCAAACAACGCAGATACGTTAGAGAAACGTTTGGCCAATCACTTGATACTGTTTTCAGAAAAGACATTCTAATATGGCGAAATTTTGTTTCTTACTAAAGCAAATGACAATTTTCCGTAACGTTAAAGAAAATAATCACTACTAAACAAACAAAACAATAGAACCGACTTTTATAAACTATTGAAGGGAAGTGACATAATCAATGACTTGATATGACCCCTCCTCTCCTTCTATGAAGTCAGGAGAAGAATAATGAAATGAAAATAAATCTATATTTAAACAGTTATCTTTATTATAAATACTCAAGGTTGAAGCCTCTCACCCTCATATTCCGAAAGAAAATTGTTGGGAGACAGGGACAAGTCACTCCACCCTCTACAATCGGCGCCTTATCATTATAATCGTAATTCTGAAATCCAAAGAGTCGAGAAAAAGTGAAAATAATTTTATTTATCCTTACTCTTTGAAGATGGCTTAAGTGTTACAAAAATATATTCCAATGCCAATCTTATGTCAATGGCATCAAAGATTTTCAATAGTTGAAATTTACTGATTACATACAAAATATGAAATATTTCTATTTTTATTTGAATCCCGAGGCTTGAAGTTTGAAGTTAAAACAGAGTTTCAATGCAAAACTTTTGATTCTTTGTATGCAATAATATTGGGAACCTACTATATCAGGAAAAGCTGCTGCAATTTTTGTAGTATGATTGCTAGTTTATATTTCTTTAAATACAATTATGTATAAGATGAGTTTTAAAAGACATTCTATTGATATTGTTAATTGTGCAGGAAAGACAACTTTCTAACAACTTGTCTAGCATCAATAGATCGCAACTTCTTTATGGCAACTTGATAAAACTTTGACGACTTGAAATACTAATGATAAAAAAATTCATTAGTTATAGTTTCATTCTCATTCAAAGAGTTTTAAATTGCTCTAATGAGGGGCTGAATACAATTCAGTCAAAATTTCAGTAGACCATCCGTAACAAATTAATTTACATAGCCCTAGTTTAGATCTTATCTTTACGTATAAAATTACTAAAAGAAATGACTCAGAATAAAAATTTGTATAAAACATCGACAGCAACAGGAAAAAGGTTCTGAAAACTACAATGAGCTTTCTATTGTTAACAATCAGATCCAGGAGGGAATGAATGATTTGACTTTCGTAATATCGAACAAAGGATAAAGAGAATGGAGGTCATTTCGAAACTTCCGGATCCTACAGCAATGTTTGTGACGTAATTTCCCTTTCCCAATTGATTTGTTTAATGCTGAATTATCAACTCCCGAACGAAACCACTCAATCATTCATTAAGATTTCGTATGCGAAAAACCTTTCAGCAGTTGATTTTTTTTCTAATACAGTGTAACTAAGCGAAATAAAATTTAATTAAATCTCGCCAAAGCAATTAATTACAGCTACGTCTCGAAGCATTCCGGCTGTTCGTTGACGAAATGGTCTTCTTTTTCTTTTTTTTTCTTTGGAGGCCGGATTGACGGTCCTCCAAAAAGGAAATAGAAGAACAAAGAAAGGAAAAATCGGTAATGCTCAGAAGCGCTGTTATAATTAGAAGGCACGTGATGAGCACGTGACTGATGCGTAATTGAGAAATGCGTTTTAGTATTCAGTGAACTACACTTTTATGCTTAATTGGAAATTAATGGGAGGTTAATGAAAATCTCGCTTTTATGCCTTGTTTAACAATTTGCTTGACCAAATACACCTTTGGATTGGAAATTAATTACCAAAGTGTCTTAGTCTTACAGTAATCGAAACTTTACTATTCTAATAAATAACACAGAACTTATACTGAGCCGGAATATACAAAAATCCTTTTGACTCATGCTTAAACATTTTTTTAATTCTTTAATTGAGTACTATTATAATTTCTGTACTACTAAATAGGAATTTTTATTTTATTCTATTTTTATTAAAAATCTGCATAAAAATATTATTAATATAGTATTAATATAGTAATATTATTTCTACATAAAAAAAATCACTGTAAAAAAATTAATATTTTAATGACATTTTCAATTGCATTGAGGGCGGTCCGTCGCCTTTCCTTTTCCCGCCCTAGCGAAGAAAAAATGGTATAAATCACAAATGCTTTAACAAAGCAATTAAATACCTACGAAGATACTGAAACGTGAACGAAGCAATGTATAAACACAACCATTATAATTACAACACAATCATCATAGTTAAATATCCTTGTTTCACATAATCCGTCGACAGAGATTACAGCATAATACTTAAAAATATATTCCATTATATTTTCAATCATATTCTGTGGAAATTATTGTTAAATACAGAACTGTTGACGTCAATAGAATTAATGTTTGACGTCACCGGTTTATGTTTGTCCTGAAGAGACTGAATATCGTATTTGACTCTTTGAAATTAAATTATTCATGAATGCCTGAAGCAATTCTTTGCCCTTAATGTTCGGATCGTTTTGAAAGTATTAATATGATTACTGATGCAAGGAAAAAAAAAAACAACAGCAACACAAAGTTTTAATCTTATAAAACAGAGAACTAATCTTCAGTTTTACTTTGTTTTTAATTATCTTTCGTTTTTCTTTCTTTAGAGAAGATTCTTAAGAAGTAATTAGGAGTTGCCATAATTTCTTTGATTTCTTTTCAATTAAATTAATTTTTGTTAGCAAACGACAAACAACCTTTTATTTTTTGGAAACACTAATTGAATTAAAATTGTTTCTGTTGTTGAACTCTTTAATTATCATTTATCAATGAAAATAATTAATATTCAATGTAAAAGAAGTGGCTTGATAATGTTTAATGCCGATCTAATTTTATAATTAAAATATTAAGGAAATAGATAAAAAGACTGGCGTCATAGAATTATTAATTCTTTGACATTTACGTCATAGAATTACAATAATTACATTATTATAGAACATTATAAACTATCCGTCTGTCCATCAATCCATCGTTTTTCCTAAACTATGTAAGTCTTCTCACAATTGTGCAGCGCATACCAAAGAAATATTCATTATAAATTATAAATGAGAGGTTTTGTTTGCTGTTTCCTTTGTCAAAATCCCGATAAAACTTTTTTTCCTTCATGGTATATCGCTAATAAACAATAAGTTCTGGAACTATTTTATTGAAATTAATCTACAAATACAGAAGAAATTTTCAATATCTGAGTGCAAATCAAAAGGGAAATGTGAAGATTTCTAGTCTTGAAGTAGCTTCTCTACACTAATTTTCTGTCTCAGTCTACAATGGAGATTCTCAGCCCCTTTCATAAGAAGCCTGTGGAAAATTATTTTGTAGTAATACTACGTTTCCTAATTGATCTGGTTTACAAAATTTTTTTTCTAAAGTTAACATTTACAATAAACATGTATTAAGTGCAATCACTACGTACATCACTCCCTTTATATAAGTCTTTTACTCCTTAACTTGTACTGCTTAAATTGTTATGAGTTTAGAGTTAGATTTCACAGCTTCGATGTATTGGTGTTATAGACTCATATAAATAAGGCAGCTATTGAAATTAAAAGGATAAAACAAATTAGGATATTTTTGTTTTGTTTTTTTCGACCAAGCGACATTTCTAATGTAAATGCTAGACTGAAGAATGTTAAGAACGGAGATACAACTGGCAGAGAAATAAATAAAATATTTAGAACGAAACATAATAAGATCCGATGTAAATTCGAAACTGCGTCCAAGCATTAGTAGGTTCACAATTAATTCATGTTTTAAAATCTACATCCTGAGAGCAACCTTAACTAATGTCATCTAGACTGAACTATAATGGCTTGATGACAACTTTTGAAACAGCACAGACTTTTATCAAATTCTATAAATATTCGAATTGGTTTTGTTAAAATGATTGAATGTTAGCGGAATACAAAAGAAGACTCATAAAATAGTACCCGAACAGCGCAATTAAAGCTACCTTAATTGATAAGGATGTTATTGAAGTGCATGAATTAAATCTACCTAAGATGGAATGTGTACTTCATTTAACTTATCATCACAATATTAATTTCGATCCGCTTCCAAAATTAATTTTTATTGGGATATCCTATTGCATTTCTCAACTGAAGCATTCAGTTTCTTCCAGCATTTAACTACAGAACCAAACCTATCTCTATTAGGCTATGTTAGCAGCAAAAACACTAATATTATTTTTAAAATAATGATATTAATATTTAATATATTTAATATTATTTTAAAATAATAATGACCATTATCCCCTGCGTGAAAAGTCTGTTTTCCTTCTCTGCTATCAAAAAATTTAATTCGCATCCGTTTACTTTATATTAAATCCCAAAACAGCATTTGACAAACCAGCATTTTAAGTTTAGATTGACAGCATTATCATTTATCTAAACAGGGGCGAATTTACTTTTCTGCTGCTTCATTCATTTAGATTTTTGCTACTTTAGAATTTCTCAGCAATCTGAAGGAACTGAATAAAATTATTGGTAAGAAGATGGGTCAAAATTGACTTAGGTGATTCTTTCTCTCTGTATGGTCTAAATAAGAATTGAAAAAAATCTTAAATCCATAATAATAATAAAACAGAATTTCAAAAATTCATCAGACCATAACACTATAAATCTCAATCTTTATTTTATTTTTATGATGATCTTCACTTTCATATATGATAAGTCCTCATTGAGTGGACTGAATGGAAAGAGTTATGAGCAACTGAAAAGCTACAGCACATATAAATACTTCAATTTCTTTCCTAAGAAACATTCTATTGGAACTGCAATAAGTACTTTGATCAGGAGTTGAACTATCAATATTTTCTTTAACAGTGACCGTTCTGTTGTAGAACTTCATGTAATACTAGGAATTACATCGTACACCCCGTTTTTTTTTTTTTTTTTTTTTTTTTTGCAAAACCTTGCTTAACATAGGGACATTTGACTTTCTTTGTAAACAGATTTCTGTTAAAAGAGACATTCCTTGAAGCAGTGATCTAGTAGAAGTGAAGGAGGTTCTTCCTAATGATTGCTATCCGACGCTCTGTTAAGTCTTGAATAACGGGTTCCAGAAAATTGATTACAAAGATTCTCACGTTTTCATATAAATGGGAAGCCAACAAGTACATCTTGATAAATCAACATGAATTATTTAAACCTTAGATATTTTATACTACCAATTGTAGCGGATAGTATACTTTATAAAAACGAATATTTACTAATCAATTTTATGTAAGTATTTGTTACATTTATATCGTAATGTAATGTGTGTGAATGATTATAGAAAAGGTCTTTACATGGAGCTTTTAATTAGTTTTTAAATGAATGATTAAAAATCAATTTGCTTGGCTATTAAGATTAGTTCTTAACAATGTAAGTCTGCAGTGCAATGCGAAAGCAACTATTGTATTCGGTTAATCCATGTGTCTGTCCGTGGCCAAAGAACATTGAATGGATTTTGATAAGATACTTGTTCACTGTTACGAAATATGACTATAAAAATCAAATTTAGTCCAAATCAGTAAATTGTTAAGAAGAATGGTAGTAGTAAATCAAATATATCACAAATAGAAAACAATTTTCTATTTTTTTATGTATATCCGATCAGTTAAAACAAACATACGGGATTTATAACTGTGAATGCATAAAATAAATACAGTGCCAATAGAATTAAGTTTTACTTATACAAATGTGGACATTGGTAGTTTTAAAAACATTTTTTGTCAATATGTCCCTGGTAAAGTAATAACATAGTTACAACTACAACTGTTCCCATTTGTTCACTGTCTTCACTTTCTGAGGATTCAATTCAATTACAATTCATTGTGAGGTTACAATTCAAGACTCTTTTTAAGATTGAGCTATTTTAAGAGAACTGAAAATAAAAGTTCATAGTGCTTATTAAAAAATTGAAGTTTTTGGATCTTTAACGTAAAATGTATCTAAATCCAATGTTTGACTGAACAGAAACGGAAATGAATCAATTTCAATTAATGAATCATAAATATGTAAATGTTGCTCAAAATTTCAGAATACTATGCTACTAGAAAATTCTATTTAAATTTAGATTCGCCTTAACGATGCCTGAATCTAAAGTTGAAAACAATTCCCCACATACCAATGGCTACAAAATACTTATTTAATTGCAGAAACACTCTTCTTAATTATTACAATTGTGATTGATGGTACAAACATCGTTAATTTCTATAATACGAATTTTCCATATTTAGTTTATGCACTTTTTTTGAAAGTTGAATAGGAGCAATAATATCAGAAACTTTCTCACAATCTGTGATATAGCCACAAATTATCTCTCACAAAGCCAATCCCATTGTTCCTTTCTTATCAAATCTTACTGTTATTATGAAGATGTATCAAAATGTCAAATCATTTTGACAAATCACTTTGTCCTTAAATGTTACTTAAAATTAGCTCTTTTTTATATAATAGATATAATATTATCTGTTTTTGCTTGAAGAGGCAATGAACATAAAACTTACCATAAATTAAATTGCAATCAATTTCAACTCATTTACATATCTAAAACTATGAAATTTAAAAGATCCGATGAAAAGAAAAAGCTCATTTTCCTATTTTTGATTGTCTTCTAATTGTTTTATTTCCTGTGGTTATTACTGTATTATTAATATAATAATTTTGAAACTTATTCAACTTTACTTAACCAAAAACCACACGGAAATTTTTCAAACGCAAGAAAATGAGAATCGTTCTTCTGGAAATAGACACACTTGTAGTTTTCTGCATTAAATTCATTAACTTTGGTTTCAATAATGAAAAGTTATTATGCTATACCAAAGCATAATATTAGTAAAAAAGAGAATATTGATATTAGAAAACGACTGTAATTGGACTTTTACGTTAAGACGTCGATTTTTTTATTTTATTATAAATTTTACATCTTGAATTTCATTTCATGTTTTTTTCTTATAATTTATTGCATCAATGAACTATAGCTCACAAACAAAGCTAATTAAAAACTGTCAGCACTTAACTGACATGCCTTTGGAATTTACGTTAGTTAATTAAGTAAGTAACTACTCTTAGCTGAGTAATTATGCCTATTTTTCTCTAAGAATAACTAAGCACCCAAGTGATTTTTCCATTATTTTAGTATTACAATAGTTTCTAGGTTTCGCTTTCTGTTGTTTTCTTGTTGTTACCGAATGGAAAGAGCAGACTCAATTTCTTAGTTGATTGGAGTCTTGGTAACACAAATGAAATTGTGACAGGATTGTTCTTGAGATCAACAATTAGCGAAATAACATTTTGTGATATCTATCGTGATTAGTTTCCGAGAGCTTTTGTTCAGTAAATCTTGATAGCAGAGTAGGCATTGAAATCCAGTCTTTCACGATAAAATAATTACGAACAAGAGTTATTTATAAACTGGTAAATATTCTATTACTTGATAACAAGATTTAAGAACATGAACTACTATATTTATGATGGAAGTAAATGAGTTACAGTAATTATTTTTTTTTTAAATTTAAATACATACACAAAAACTACCATAAAATTCTTTATTTACATTCTGTATTGATTTAACAGCTTGCAATTTCGTTTACACTTATTACGATTAATCTTGGAACGAAAGAAATCAATTCTCGATTTTCGCCTCATAATTGCAATACTATACTTAAAATACATTTCCTCTTAAACAAGTATAGGTTATTAGGATAGAAAATACAATTAATAAAAAGAATTTAAAAAATTTTACTTTTAAATGATATGATATACATAAAATGACAGAAATAACTGATACAGAAAATTAATCAATGGAAGATTAAATTGTGAATAATCCAAAATTTATGTTAATAACCAACTTCTACAATAGTAACTTAGAATTCATTTCAGAACTGGTCGAAAATAAAATTAAAAGTGAATAAAACTTTAGTTTATTGGCAGACAATTCTGAAGGACAGATTACCTAGGCAACAATTATTCACAGACGTCAGCGTTTCAAATTGAAAGACTAAAAATACAACTTTTTTATGGGCTATATTAATGTTAAAAATGAACTTGAAAAGTCTAAAAAAAAGTCTAAAAGAACTTGAAAAATTATTACTTTGAATTAAGAGAGTAGGCAAATCCATACTGAATAAAAATTTATCTACATCTTCTCAAGGGATTAAAAGTTAATAATGCTTTATTATCAGTTAATTTTAGATTGTTTTATCAAATTAAATTTAAAAGTAATTTAAAAGAAAAAAGATCATTTCTGTTACCAATTACATGACATGGGTTCTTCAAAGTCTTAGAAATTTAATTATAATTTAAAAAGAGAAACAATATTGTCTTCTTTATTTTCTTGTTGTAATAAGTTATTTTATTATAAAATGCTTCTTAATTAACAAAAGACAAGAATGTAGTCACAGGAAACTCGAAAAAAATATTTAACTGCATTCCTCCTTCTTTAGAATATTACATTTTCTTAAATAGTGAAATGTTTAGTAACTACTGTTGAAAGAAATATGAAATACTCTACAATAATTTCTGTGGGCCGTACCATGGAAGAATTTGCATGTTTTAGTAAAGTTGTTAATGAATTAAGTGAACTGAAAAAGAAAGTCATTTTCATAAGAAATTTTTTTTTGAGGCATTCTTTTCATTTTTACTTTGAAGTTCGGCTGTGAAAGTGCAAATAATTTTAAATATTTTATGCTTTATAAATTTATATTTGAAGAGGTGTTCTGAACTATATTTGTATTAACTAAATGTCACTAAAGGGTTCATAACATATCGAGAGTGAGTCTTTAATTCTGTGTGAGTGCAGCAACTTCAAGAAATTGGTTGACTGTGACACCGATGTCTTCCTTCAGCTTAAAGAGAGAGTCGATTCTATCTAGTTGGTAGGAGAGAGTAAAAAAAAAAAAGAAAAAGAAAAAGAGATCAGAATGAACCAGACCCTTCCCCCCTCTCGCGTTCAGATAAACTCGTCTAGTTACATTTTTTCTCCCAACCGACATTGGAGCACAGCAGTGGAATTACAGCAATTTTCCTGAATAATAAAGTTTATCTGTTTAACTTACAGTTGGTTAAACGATCCTATAAAAATCGCTGGGAAATATTCAATTTTCCCTAGTGGAATGGCTTTGCTGTTGAGAAACAAACCAATCTTCCGTTTCGCATGACGCAGTCCCGTTCCCAGATGAAACGTTCCTCATTTCAGGAGAAAGACGCAGTTGCGGGAATCTCTTCGGCGAGAATTTTTTCGCTTTCTTTGTGCCTTAAAGATTTCTTCCACAGTGACCATCGCTGGTGGTAAAAGAAATACAAAATCTAGGCTTTCTATGGAAATGAGATGTCCTATTTTTTCCCCCATCGTGAGCTCCTGTTCTGTTTTTTCCAGCAAATTGATGCTTTGGCGAAAATTCTCGCATCTTCTCTCCTTCTCCATTTTAAAGAAGAACTTTATTGATTATTTCAAATGAGTTGAAAAGAATCTCGAGCATCATTCTTAAGCAGATCGTTCGTGTTTTTATTACTCATTTTTTTTCAAGAGAGAAATAGATGTTTTAATAAGGCTTTGCAAGCCTGATTAAGCTGCAACAATATCATTACTGTTATTATTGTTGTATGCTAAGCATTGTAAATAGATTTAAAATGTCCTTTTTTTTTTTTGGAGCTTTCTCTTCTTGATTTCTTTTTTGTCTAAATATTATTGACACTTACAAACTTGTAAAATGGTGAAGAAAGAAAGAGTAGTTAGTAATAAGCTACAATAATTCAAATGAAGACATAATAATAATACTTTAAGAGAAATTTTCTACGCATTGAAATTTAAAATTTAATACACTTTAATAATATTTGTTGGAAGTGCGAAGATGAATATAAATTTTACATTAAATATAAGATGAAGAAGACACCTTAAATAAAAATTTAGGAACACTGTAAGTTGTGAATGAAATAAAATGCTATTTTGGATTAGTTTTGTTAATAAAATTTTTTCTTTTAATTTTAACGTTACTGCAACTTAGTATTAACAATAGTAAAAGATTATTGTTTAATTTCCTTTATCAGTTAACCTTTTTATTTTTGACTTTGAGGATAGTAAACTCGTTATTTTGAATTTTGATCTTTAACAAATGAACAACTAAAGTTCTATAATAACTTTAAAACTATTTAGAAAAAGCTCTATTGTTTTTTGTCATATCTTACATGGGTTAATTTAACATGTTCATTAAAGTTTCTGAGATATTAAACTGCACATAAAGTTCTGTTAAGTTTCTTAAAATAAGGAAAACTACATAACTACATTTTATATAAACTACATAAAATATGATTAACCAAAATTTAATAATTAAGTAGTTTTCCTAATTAATTCACAGTGCCAGGTACTTTCATGATACTTACTAAAATAAATAGGTAAGAAATAAATACTAAAATTGTAACCTATAAATTAAAATGGAAATGTGACTGTAACAAAACGTATTATGACATCAAATTTCAGTAGATAGAAGAATTTAATTCTAATTTTATAAAAGTACAGAGTGAAGTTCTACAACAGGCTATTCGAAATTTTTGTGGATTATATAATCTTAGCACAATTTCTTTGAAACATTAAAAAATATTCCTTTCTTCTCCGAAACAAAGAAAATCGGCAAAAGAAATTAAATAATGATGAGAAGAAGTGACTTCTCTTCAATTAAAGATGAGATTTGGATCAAAGGCTTCCTGATCTATAAATTTATTATTTTGTTTGAGCATTTCAGGTTTTTTTTTTTTCCTTTATGATTTTCTTGTTTTATTTGTGTTGTGATTTGGATCAAAGGCTTCCTAATCTATGAATTTATTACTTTGTTTGACTACATTTTAGGTTTTAGTTTTTAGTTCCTTTATGATTTTGTTATTTTTATTGTGTTGTGATAAGCTTTAAAGTTAATCTAGGGTTTGTAATTCAGTTTTGATCTTGTATTTATCTTTCTTATCTTTTATTTAAGTAAGATCACTTTCTTCTCCATCATTGAAATGTTTTTGTCCTTTCTGAGGTCTTTGAAGCTTTAAACTCTCAATAACACTGAGTGTTGAGTCTAATAAGCTCGAAACAGCAATCCCAGTGGGACTGAAATATTTAATTACAAAATTAGCTAATTCAGCTTCTTAATTATTATGAGACATAAAAATTAATAAGGAACTCACAGTTCAATATATCATCAAAGTTTTAACTTTGCAGCAAAAATGCTTTATCAGGATAACAAAAGGAGACTAAGAGAGGGAGAAACTTTTTCTGACTAAAGAATCGAGACCCTTTTTAAAATTCAAAAATTAATTTTTTTGTAGTAGTAGTAGTATTGTAGTATTAGTATTTTTACTATATGTAAAAATCCATATAGTATTTTTACTGTACAGTAGTATACTATGTATATTTTTTGTATTTTTACTGTACAGGATGTCTCAGAAACATAGATCAATCAAAAAAATAAATATTAGTAACTACAATAAAAAATATTTCTATATTATTAAAAGTTAAAATTGATTTCCATCAATTTACATTTTAATTCTTTCACATTTAATTTGAACTCTTTTTAAGAGGGAAACGTTGATTTGAGCCCTTTCATTCAAATATTTACATTCTGTCCTTTAATACTTTCTGGGCTGTAATCTGCCATTTCATTTTATCCTCATAAATGTAAATCTGATTAGGAGGCCACTCTATTGAGCCGTAGACTACTGTCCAATCCCCTCAAACACATATTTTCATTTAACCAGTTTTCGCACATTTGAGCATCATCTTGTTAAACCCATTTACTGAATGTACATCTTCCACATAAGTAACTAAAGCATTTTTAGCATTTTGAGATTGCTTTCATCTAACATTCTCATCGTAAAAGAAGAGGCCTATGTTGAGCATGAATTTCATCAAGCTCCAATGCTGGCGATTATAAGATTCACTCTCAAATGAATGTGATGTCATTACTGAAGATATGTCAACTAATATTGGTTGCATATTAAGGTTCTGGTATCTACTTACAAATTTCGACTGAATCTTCTTTAAGAAGAGCTTAAACAAATTAGGTCTTTTTTGGGTGAAATTTCTTTTCTTTTAAAATTTTTGCAATAGAAAGATTCTCTCTAGATTTTTGACTAATGTTTCTAGTTGATTGAAAAAATGGGACCAAACACACTACTAGATATAAAAAAACATTTAAAAAATTCATATTCGTTACATGTTACAAGGCATCGTATACAGGCCTTTTCATCAGACTAGAAATAAATAACAGAAGCAAATTAGGCCTTTATAAATTTTGGATTACATTTTACAATAATATCAAAGTATCAAATATCAATGCTAGCCAATTATTAATAAAACAATAAAAAATAGTTAATCGAGCTGATAATGCAATACATTTTTTATAGACAATTCAGTATTGTAACATTTGTTGAATTTGGAATTAATTAATAATGATTCATAAAATTTTCTTAAGTATTGATCTGTAATAATATTATAAATGATCGGATTGTCCACCATTATTAGATGGCCAGTTTGTTTGTGATGAACTGCTGTGAAATATTGGTCATTGCCCTTTTTTATGGCGTTGGAATGCTCATTCATTCGAATTTTTACCTTTCTGCCTGTCTCACCAATATACTGGCACCCACCCCCTCCCGATTGACATTTTATTCCATATACCGCTCCCTTTTTCTCCTTATTTGTTTTCTTTATCTCTTCTTTAGATATTATGTCACGTTCATTATTTAGGATATTTCTGATGGTGTTTCTTGCCTTATTTGCAATACGAATCCCTACATTAGCCAATAATGGGGTTAGTTTGTTTTGTAATTCTTCTGCAAATGGAATACTTACATATTTAATTGCGTTATCAACTTTGATTTTATTAACATTTCTTTCTTTAAGTGCTCTGTATATTATCTTGTTGATGAAATCTATAGGATAGTTGTTCATAATAAAAATTTTTCTGATTTTTTGTAATTCATCATCCAATAATTTATTATTTGAACATAATCTTAAGGCTCTTGTGACAGCCAATTTTATTACATTAATTTTGTAGGAAGTTGGTGCTGCGGTATTAAAATTTAATGTAACACCTGCATACACCTCCTTACGATAAACTGTAGTACTGAAAGTATCATTACTTTTAATGATCATGACATCTAGATAAGGCAATTTACCTTCTATTTCTTGTTCCATAGTAAATTGGATCATTTTATTTACTGAGTTGAAAGTTAATAGTATTTGGTTTATTTCTTCTTTTTTAATTAATAAAAATGTGTCATCCACATATCTAGTCATAAATG
>JAFIDM010009631.1:154139716-154216023 GCA_023159025.1 Thereuonema tuberculata
AAATGTTTTTTTATATCTAGTAGTGTGTTTGGTCCCATTTTTTCAATTATTCCCTCCACACACTGTATTAATGAATAGTTTCTAGTTGATCTCGTTGAGCTTCTTGCAGCCCTGGTAAGAATACTCGTGGATTAGTTTCTTCATTAGAGCATGATCAGTATAAACAATACTTCAATGATTTTTATCTCTAAACCATTATAACAATTTATCTGTGAAATGATGAAATGATTTTAGTTTACAGGTCATTCTTTACGGATTTACTAATACGCCTGTAACTCACGTTTTCCTAAAGCATGTAGCAATACAAGTTCTACCTTTTATGCATTAGTATAAAGATTTATTGTATTTATTTCAAATATATCAGAAACATTAAAAATAACTTATAAAGGGGCCGTTCAAGTATTATGTAAGCACATTTTAGTCATTTTAGACCACTCATCCCCCTTGTAAGTAAAAATAAGCAGATGCCCGACCCCCCCCCCCTGTTATGCTCCACCCCCCCCCCCCCCACCAAATCATTAACAGTAAATACCACTGAAGAATAAATTAAAACAGTCAAAATTATATCAAAATTTTAATCTGTGCATGTTTGTCTGTTTTACGTAAGCATTGCTCTAATCCCTCCCCTCCCTCTTGTCAGCAAAAATAAGCAAAGCTTGAACCCCCCCCCCCCTTTAAATGCTTACGTAATACTTGAACGGCCCAAACTAAATAAATAAAATATCTAGTTTGAATCCAAACTTCTGAGACATCTTGTCTTCCGAACGTCCATTTGGAAGCTTTCGTAATGTGGAATTCAAATTAGTCCCCAACTGAAAAAGTGCTGTAATTTTCGTCACCAAAGGAGATCGGCGATGTTGAATAATCAATCAGATCAGTCATATCAACCACATCATATATAGTCCATACCATATAGTCATATCAAGCATTATAAGGTAAATGTTTTATTTACATTATTTGTATTATAAATATTACGTATATGTCTAAGTCAAAAAAATATTGCCAATATCTATTATTCCAATATTCTTCATTTACCATATAATATTTCGATTAGCCCCTCGCTAATTTTTTTAAAGTATAATCTACGAAGGGTCGATCCCTTTACAATCTGACAATTTGATATGATAGCGTGCGCCCATATTCAAAATGAGATATTTTGTAGTGTCTTAGCCACGTGCCTTTATATCGAATGTATCATTTTATGCTAGTAACAATATAGTCTTTCTGATATGTCGCCAAAAATAAATCGTTTTGGAAAGGTTACATTGTTGCACTTTTCCATGCTCTGAAAGACGGGTCAACTGAAGGAAGCTCTACGAACGACACCTGGCCTGCAATAAGTATAGATTTGTGGTCACTCTGGATGAGGCTTGGATCCATCTTACCGACCGTGTAAAGATCAGGGCAATTTCATATCATCCCATCGACAAAAAAGAATTTTTTTTTGTCGAATTTTGTGCCCCAGTGCAAGGAAAGTTTTTCCAAAGGTTTCATGGTGGTGGCGGGATACTGTCACCGTGGTAAATTGGCTATCTGTAGAATTGCCAATAATGCCAAAGTGAATGCCCAGTATTATCAATAACATTTTCTGACACCAATCTACCCTCAGAAGTTACCTGCTCTGTATGGTCCTGACGTTACAAAAGTCGTCATTCATAAGGATAAGGTCTCCAGCCGTACGGCCAAATCATCCCTCAGATTCTATCAAGAAATGGAAGCCAACACAGGAATACGTACAATCGGCTTCAGTGATATTCCAGTAAAGTCGCCTGATATCGCCCAATGCTTTTTTGTGGCTTTGGACTATTAAAACGCAGAGTAGGTAATAGACGTACTGCAACAGTTGATGGCCTATGGAAAGTATTTAGAGAGGAGTGGGACAAAATATCCTGTATATTTTACAGCGTTCACTCCTGCAGTCGAAGTTACGTTGCAGGGCCGTAGTTCGGTATGGTGGTGGCCTCAATGAAGATAATAGGTGGTGGAAGAAGGGATTTTCGTGAAGCTACGGACAGTTGAATTTGTCAGGTTGTAAAGGAATCAACCTTCCTCCGTATTACAAATCCGTTAAGTTTAAAATACTAACAATGTCAAACGTCTCATTAAAGTAATCAATTTATAAATACAACATATCATACTGGAAACAACATAACAGATCAATTCTTTAAGTTTAAAAACAACATAAACAATGTATAACATTCTAGGAAAGTAATCAATTATTAATTACAATAACAGGAAATATAAAATCTAGAAAAACAAAGCAACGATTTAGGCACCTTCTCACTTTCGGAAGATTTTTGGAAGTAGACTTTCAGAAACTTTATATCTGGAAAATTTAAAGTTCAAGATTTTCTAAAATTTTACTTTACTTTCATTGAAATTGATATATTTTTAAAAAATGTTTTATTAGTTTAGCTGACATTCTTTCCATTAAGTAATATAAGCTTAAAGCTAAAGAAAAAGATTAATTTGCATTAAATAATATTAAAGAGCAATTCAACGAAAACTTTTTAAAATTGCTGTTTCATGTTTAGAAATGGAATAGTACATTAATTACATAATAGATGTTTTGTAAATTAAATAAACGTGAGTCGTTTTTTATCATTTTGATAACATACATTGGACCATGTAAAAATACTAATTTTAGACGTGTTTATGATTTAGAAGCTTTTCCGCATCCATCCTAAACTAATTGCAATATGAAAATCACAATTAATCATTTGGCGCATTTATAAACTTCAGTACTGTCAGTTTAAGAGATTTTTAAAAGATTGATTGAATTTTAAAATTACATAAGAGAATAACAGATTAACAGGCTAAGCCAGTTGAAAAGATGAAAAATTACGATATTGTTAAAATATAGACGAAAAAATTATGAAATTTCTTAAAATCTTTGGGATGATTTTGTAACCAACCAATAAGTTGATGTGAAGTGGCTTGGTAAATTGGTTCAAAAGATATTTTGGAAAACAAATATAGGAACAGCAGAATCTTTGTATTTTGTTGGCACTAAAACAACAAATATAATGACAACACAATAACAAACGTGTTACTTCTACCCCCATAAGTAAATACGATGGCATCGGGATTTTCATCCTTTATAGATTCCTTTGTAAATTTGTGAAGAAAATGTTTCAGGCAAAAATCTAATGATTTTTAAAAGATCCATCGATATATCGACTTAAATGAAGAACCGTTCACAGTTTTAAAAGTTATTAGAGAGGACACAAATACTTTAGATACAGTGATTTTACTAAGTTAGCTTTCTTCCGGAAAAAAAAGGCTTATAAAAAAAATACAAAAAAAAACAACATTCTCTTCCTGCTATTGTCAGTAAATTCTTCATAATATATAAAATTAAAGCCTTTGGAACATTATTTTTAAATGAATGATTCTATAATGACAAGATTAAGTATATTAACGTTACCGAACAAACACTCTTTTGTATCTATTTTACCTTTACAATATATGGAAACGCAGACGTAAATATTAATACATCACTGTGGTAATTAATTCTAATACATCAAATTTAGTATTGTGATAAGGAATGATTAAAGTTACTGCATTGTTAGATACCTAACAATAATCACAAGATATCTTAAGTAGATTTAGTTTTGATTTGATATTTCATCAGTTACAAACTTCTATACAGTTTATAATAACTATTAGGTTAGGTTAGATTTGTTCCAAGGCTCACAGCTCACAGGGCGCTGAAGGTAAGGTTCCAACGTTTCTTTAACCCACGGAACTGAGATGAGGTTGGGTGGTAACTAGGCTCTTTCCCGCCCTTATCCCGGTGAAAGAAAACCGTTACCCAAACTACATAGGGCTGGTAAACCATAGGACTCCTCCGAGGCCGGGAATCGAACCCGCTTCTTCCAACACTCAGCCAATCACTTTACTACTCTGCTACTGGGCCTACTATAATATTTACGAATAATAAAAATTTCGCAACGGAAATTCCTTTGAATCCTTAAAGTGACTGTTATATTACAAAAAAGACATAATAATAATAATAATAATAATAATAATAATAATAATAATAATATAATTATACTGGAAAAAATCACACGGTATCAAGACCTAAAAATCGAGGTTCAACGATTATGGCACAAGCCGGCAGTGGTGGTTCCAGTGGTTATCGGCACACTGGGTGCTATACCAAAAAACCTTGGTAAGCACTTACAAGATCTAAATATTGACAAAATCTCCATCGGTCAACTCCAAAAAGCCGCACTGCTTGGATCAGCACATATTTTGCGCTGATACATTACGACATCCTAGATTCTTGGGAAGAATTCGATGGTTTGAAGGCCAACACCAGCTAAAGAACTGGCAGCTGTGATACACATTGTTTTGTAGTGTCCTGTATATAATTATTATATATATTTTCAGTTTTGGAAATGTTTTGGGACAGTGGGACAGAAATGTCAACTATTGAAGTTTGTTTCTCCACTTTATCAACCAAAACAATATCCGGACGATTGAAGTCAACAGCATTGTCAGTAACAATCGGTTTATCCCAGTAGATGTTTTGTAAATTAAATAAACGTGAGTCTTTTTTTATCATTTTGATAATATACATTTTATCATTTTGATAAAAACTGAAGTTTATAAATGCGCCAAATGATAATTGAGATTTTCATATTGCAATTAGTTTAGGATGGATGCGGAAAAGCTTCTAAATCATAAGCACGTCTAAAATTAATATTTTTACGTGGTACAATTGAAATTGAAAAATGTACAAAATATGAAAATCTGGCGATTGAAATACAGCGAATATGGAAGCAGCAACGAATTCAAACAGTACCATTGGTGATATCAGCGACCGGAATTGTTTCAAAGACTGTTATTGATAATTTAGAAAAATTGGGCTGCAACAAAATCTTATCAAAAATATCCAGAAAAGTGTATTATTACAAACATGTCATATCACCCGCAGGTTTCTACAACAGATGGCTTGAGGTGAATTTCTCCGCCTACAAGGCTTCCGGACTTTGTCTCAGATAAACACATGTATAATAATAATAATAATAATAATAATAATAATAATAATAATAATAATGGGGGCGGGAACTACACTAGCTTTAGGGTAGGCTAAAGGGTCCAACCATTTATGATGAGAACACGTTCTAATATAGATCATGCTGCATCGGGTGTGGCGCAGGATAAAGTCACCCGCGTTCGGGGGTTAGGCAGAGGCCTCCGTTCGAAAAATATACTACAGTCTCCCGCAGGTGGTGGTGGAGAAAGTGGCACCCCATCCTGTAGTATGGCTACCACAATGCCCGGGCAACACCATCCAGCCCGAACAGTCGGAAGTGTTTCGTCTGTGTCAGAGCAGGCGACCACCAAGACTGGGAAACCACGCCAGCGCATCCGATGGTCACCACAGATGAACCAGGATCTTATGCGCGACTTCTTCACTGTTACACAGTTAGGTTCTCAACTAACAGGATACAGACAGGCACTACACCAAGCTTTCACCACACGCTATCCATCGTTAGGGCTTAGCGAACAGCGGGTAGCGGATCAGCGACGTTCAATTGTAGTAAACAATCTTATTCTCCCATGCATACTTGCACAAATTAAAGAAGAAGTCGCTGAATCCAACCACAGGACACCAAACCACACCCCGCCAGAAGACACCATTATAGAAAACACAGAAACAATCTCTACCCCTCAGTACACATGCCCCAACAATACAACTAATGAAATATTACGTGCAGCTCATGATCATTTCTACACTGCACTCGCACAATACACGGGCACAGACCCCATACTTAGGCCGCCACTCCCCAAAGTACACACATCAAAACAACTCGCCACAGTCATATACCATCTCAACACACACACTATCCCACAACACCTTGACAACATCCAAACATTAGAAGACATACATACAACACTCTACTGTGCCGCACAGGGAACCATTCGGGCACTTGGAATCAAACAACACAACATACCTCCTACTGCACGGACACAAGAATACATCCCCCCTTGGAGACGTCGCCTTGAGGGCCGCATCAGTGACCTTAGAGGAGACATAGCCAGGCTCACACAATACTGTGCAGGAAACAAAACAAAGAAACTTATGTCCCAGGTTAGAAAGATATTCAAGCAAATAAATACTCGCCCTTCATATTCAAATCATCATAACCAGGTTCAGGAACATCTCGACACACTAAAACAAAAACTCAGTGCACTTGCAAAAAGATTACAAAGATACAAACAGTGCACTCTGCGCAAACAACAGAACAACACTTTCCAATACAATGAGAAAAAATTCTACAGATCCCTTACATCTTCCTCTACTGCAACTAACACAAACACTCCCAACAGCGAGGCTTTACATGAATACTGGTCGTCTCTGTGGTCAAACCCTATCCCCCACAATGATAAAGCACCATGGATAACAGAGGAACAGCAACTCACTGAACACTTACCCTGCATGTCCTTCCATGAGATTACTCTCGCAGACATACAGACAGCACTAAAACATGCACACAACTGGAAGGCTCCTGGTGCAGACGGAGTCCAGAACTTCTGGATCAAGAGGTTCACATCCCTGCATGGAAAACTAGCGCTTACACTCACTGACATAATCCAACACCCAGAATATATGCCTCATATCCTCACACAGGGTGTCACATACCTACAGAGCAAGAACACTGAAACAGCGCAACCTGCAAACTACCGCCCAATCACTTGCCTCCCCACACTTTACAAACTCCTCACCTCCTGCCTCGCAGACAAGATCTACACACACATCGAGACATATAACATTCTTTCCGAACAGCAGAAGGGCTGTCGCAGGAATTCCCAGGGTTGTAAGGAGCAACTCCTTATTGACTCTGTAATCCTGCGCCAGGCACGCGCGAAGAATAGGAGCTTACATATCGCATACATCGATTACAAGAAGGCATTTGATTCTGTCCCTCATTCCTGGCTCCTACACACTCTTCATATCTACAAAATACACCCCAAGATCACGGCATTCTTAGCTGCCACGATGAAGAGTTGGAACACAACATTACACCTACGCACCTCTAACACCTCCATCACTACAGATCCCATTCCCATAAGGAGAGGTATTTTCCAGGGAGACTCCTTGAGTCCTCTTTGGTTCTGCCTCGCCTTGAATCCACTGAGCCATATACTAGATAACACTAAACACGGTTATAGGCTTACCACAGGCACTGTGACACCATATAAAATCACACACTTACTCTACATGGATGACATTAAACTCTATGCCACAAACAATGCACAACTTACTAATTTACTACAAGCCACCACACAGTTCACCAAAGACATTGGGATGGAATTTGGAATTGACAAATGCCGCAAGTTACACATAATACGTGGGAAGACTTCGAGTTTGGAGTGTTTTGAACTGGACCATGGTTTGGCCATCCAATCTATGGAACAGGGAGAGACCTACAAGTACCTGGGCTTCCAGCAAGCGCGCGTCATTGACAACGCAAACATCAAAAATGCACTGAAGAACACATACCTTGCTCGAGTTCACAAAATCCTCAAAACACAACTCAACGCCAGAAATAAAATTAAAGCTATCAACACTTTTGCCGTTCCCACACTAACATATTCGTTCGGCATAATTCCATGGACAAACACCGAACTCGAAGCACTACAACGCGCAACACGCACTACATTCACGAAACACAACATGCACCACCCCAAGTCCGCTACGGAAAGGATGACTCTTCCCCGCAAGGAGGGAGGCCGTGGACTCATCAACCTCATCACCCTACACGAAAAACAAGTACATATACTTAGGGAACATTTCCACCAAAGAGCAGAAGACTCCTCACTTCACTCAGCCATTGTCAAGGCTGACACACACCTCACACCCCTGAACCTCGAAAACTCTTCTCCAACACTCACCACCCCTGACACCCACAGTCAGCAGCTGCGTGATTCATGGGCTCGTAAGGAACTCCATGGCAGACATCATCACGAACTCAGCCAGCCTCATGTCGACATGGAAGCGTCGAACAAATGGCTGACGAGTGGTGAGCTGTTTGGGGAGACCGAAGGGTTCATGATCGCAATACAGGACCAAGTCATCTCCACACGCAACTACAAGAAACACATTCTACACGATGCAAACACACATGACGACAAATGCAGGAAATGTCACACTACGCATGAGACGATCGACCACGTAATATCAGGCTGTCCCCTTCTCTCTCAAACAGACTACCTCCACCGACACAATCAGGTAGCGTCGATCGTTCATCAACAACTAGCACACAAACATTCACTTATTAAGAGCACGGTCCCGTACTACAAGTACATACCACAAAGCGTATTAGAGTCACCCTCATATAAACTATACTGGGACCGCCCCATTCACACAGACAAAACCATACATCACAACAGACCAGACATCACACTTGTTGATAAGGTCAACAAACAGACCTATCTAATTGATATTGCAGTGCCTATCAGCAAGAACATGCAGAAAACTCACGCAGACAAGATCAGTAAATACACTGATCTAGCACACGAGCTCCAGAAGCAGTGGAGGCAGGATCGAGTACGTGTTGTACCCATCGTTCTGTCTGCCACTGGTCTGGTGCCTCACACATTGCACCACAGTCTCAGCACACTAGGTCTTCACAAAAACACTTATGCACAACTGCAGAAGGCTGTAGTACTCAACACTACACGCATAGTTAGGAAATTTATGGACACAACCACACATCCCTAATCATTATCGCACACGTCTTTACACTTGGTAGTATGTGCTTTGGTCCTTGACCCGCATATTGTTTTTGCTGGGGAAACCCAAGGTTTGAAACATGCAAACAAAATAATAATAATATATATATATATAAAAACAGTCAGTTTTGTTTTTTTTTCTTCAGTACATCTATATTTTTTAATACCAGTTTCTTAAGAAAATCTGTCTGAGATAAACACATGTATAATAATAATAATAATAATAAATTCTAGCTTGAAGTGAATGTAAATATTTATTTTACAATTACTTCAATCAGACTTTTTTTAAGTGTTGTTAAATATTTAATAAAAATTATCATTATTTTAATGCTGAATTTATGCGGATGTAATAACTGTAAACTAAAGTAATTTTACATTAGAAATTGAAACATCCCACAGTACATCATTTATCCTGCATTATTTTACTGTTCCGGATTTAACGGTCGTATCCTTATGTAGCGCCTGAACATTGACACATATTTTAAAATGTTGAATGTTTCTCAAAATATATGACTTATTGAAATGAGTAAAATAGATTTAAAAAGTTTAAAACATCCGGAGTCTTCTGCAATGAATACCCACAGAAACCATGTTCCAACAACAAAACCTCATCATAACCAAGAATATATCTATTGTTTTAATTATTTATAATTAGTTTGTAATTATTTTCTTGATTAAACACAAGATAAATTCTTAAATAAATCACAAGATAATGTATTTCGGTGTTAACAAAATTCATTAAATAGAAAAACTTCAAATTCTCAATCATCTGAAGTCATCAAAAGACTTAAAAAAATTTTCGGGGTTGCGTTGGTCGGGAGTTAAACTTTCATTTCAAAATATTTCATGGTTATTTGGGAAATGAAGTAGTTTTGAATTAATGAAATTCGAGTCATGAAAATCATGGACTTCTGTGCTTTATATTATACTAGATTTATGTAGTCATTCAAGACATTTATACACTGTGAACTCCTTGTATAAATGGGGTTCTTGAAAATTATTGAAAAGCAGACAAAAACCTGATCAATAATTTTGGAATCATTATATAAAATATTGCTTAAAATACGTAGTGAACAAATAAGCAAGCATTGGAAATTATAGATAAACAAACTGGAATATATTGTACAATTCACATTTAATTTGTGAATATTCTGTAGTTATTGAATAATTTCCGTTTATGGAGGTTTGGATATTTTATTTAAGCTATCAATATATAAATATTGTTAAATGACCCGTACTTGTTTATTTCGTAATAAACCTATCATTTATGATTGGTTCTTGGAAATGAATCTATCCAGCCAATCACATTGCATCTGTTATGGAATGTTTTGCCTAAGCAGGGTCATTTCTAATGATTTGTCTCGTTTCATTTGGCCATTCGTCGTCTGATATTACTGTAATGAGACCTCCCGTCATCGAAGGCTTTTCAAACGGCAGTTGGAGAGCAGGAAGTTGCGATTGTCGGCCAGACCGAAAGGTTAAATGAGCAGAGAAGGCTTAAGAGCAGTTAAAAGCTTTGGCTGCCCAGGGTCAATCGCTGCTGACTCCCACAAAGTACAGCGATTGCGATGATGGAACTGCGCCGGGGTAGCACACAATACAAGAGAAAAATCCATCTCAATAGAAAACGCCACGAATCAATTGATTCAAAGGAAAGTAAAACCAACACTGTCAACTCAACAAATGACACTCTCAGAGAAAAACCTATCATACTAGCCATTACAATTGTACATGTCAGACAACGAAGAAGAAAAATCTGTTCATTCCATTTCACGGACCGTTTCCATTCTTTTTTTCTTTTCTTATAACTCTTGAAAAACTAATAGCATCAAAAAGTTTGGAAACTCAAATGAAACACTGTGGAATTTTTAATAGATTTTAATTAAATTTAAAATAAATAATCAGTACAAAAAAATTTAACTGTTTTTCTAAGTTTTTATAAATTGTCATAACCGAATGTTAATTTCAAATCAACAAATCAGAGATAAAACTGTTTTTATAGCTATTATTTTGTTATTTTTTTAATCAGTATAGTTATTTTTGAGGAAATTATTTAAATAAATTTTAATTAGTCTTAAAAAAAAAGAGAAAAATATAAAAACTTTAGGGCAATCATGATTACTTAAAAATATACAAAAAAAGATATAAATGGTATATTGGTTTAGCCTAATAATTAATCAGCCAATTTTTAATTATTTTATAAACATCTGATATTTTTTTATATTATTTATGTTATTAAGGCCAATTTTATTGATGGACTTTTCGAAAATGAAGTTTGGATTAAGTTCTCCATAACTGTTGTTTATGTCAGGATATTTTGAGTTAATGTTGTTTTGAATTCCTAAATTATAATTACTAGTGTTAGTGTTCTTTTTTATTGTAAATTAGGCTGTAATAATTTTTTGTAATTAAATTAAATAGTAACTTTTGATAGGAGTTAAAAATCCCTCTTTCAATTAACTATTTCTTTCTTTTCTCTTATCCGTCCAGATATTATTATTAAAAGTAAGTTTAAGTATTTTCTTTTGGAGAGAATTTATATTTGTTAGATTAGAATTGGTAGTATTAGCCCAAACGTTTATAGCATAATTTAAAATAGAATCACAGAAAGCAAAATAAATTAAAATCCTAATTTTGAGTGGAAGTGTATCTTTTATGTGATAGTAGATGTATGATATGGCGTTCAGTTTTTTTATAAATATTGTTATTTTGTGGCAATTTTAACAGTCGGGATTATTTGGTGCAAGCATTTGTGGGTGTGATGATACCCTGTTGGTATTGAGCTAAGATTTTGTTTTTTCGGATGTATTAATATTAAGTTTTTTTTTATTATTTAATATAAGTTTATTTTCATATTAATATTATTAATAATAATAATAATAATAATAATATAAGTACACAGAGTACATTGAAATAAAGCTGATGTGAAAACTCAGAGCAGTTCACATTAGGCCAATAGTTATATCGGCGACTGGAATTTTCCCAGTTAACACCATCAGACAACTGGAATTTCTAAAAGCAAGACATGTGGCAAAGGAAATGCAGAAATCTATAATTTTAGACATATATCACATTGCAAGAAGATTCATAGTTTGGAATAACTCGACATATGCCCGTGCATTCACTGATAATTTATTAGTTTAAAATGAGAAAAGAGGATAATAATAATAATAATAATAATAATAATAATAATAATAATAATCCTCACACAGGGTGTCATATACCTACAGAGCAAGAATACTGAAACAGCACACCCTGCTAACTACGGTACCGTCCAATCGCTTGCCTCCCCACACTACAAACTCCTCACCTCCTGCATCGCAGACAAGATCTACATAAACATCGAGACACATAACATTCTTTCCGAACAGCAGAAGGGCTGTCGCAGGAATTCCCAGGGTTGTAAGGAGCAACTCCTTATTGACTCTGTAATCCTGCGCCAGGCGCACGCGAAGAATAGGAACTTACATATTGCGTACATCGACTACACGAAGGCATTTGATTCTGTCCCCCATTCCTGGCTCCTACACACTCTTCAACTCTACAAAATATACCCCAAGATCACGGCATTCTTAGATGCCACGATGAAGAGTTGGAACACAACACCTACGCACCTCCAACACCTCCATCACTACAGATCCCATTCCCATAAGGAGAGGTATTTTCCAGGGAGACTCCTTGAGTCCTCTTTGGTTCTGCCTCGCCTTGAATCCACTGAGCCACATACTAGAAAACACAAAACACGGTTATAGGATTACCTCAGGCACTGTGACACCATGCAAAATCACACACTTACTCTACATGGATGATATTAAACTTACGCCACAAACAACGCACAAGTTATTAATTTACTACAAATCACCACACAGTTCACCAAAGATGTTGGGATGGAATTTGGAATCCGCAAATGCCGCAAGCTACATATAACACGCGGGAAGACTACGAATTTGTAGGGTTTTGAACTGGACCATAGGTTGGCCATCCAATCCACGGAAGAGGGAGAGACCTACAAGTACCTGGGCTTCCAGCAAGCGCGCGTCATTGGCAACGCAAACATCAAAAATGCACCCAAGAACACATACCGTGCTCGCGTTCAAAACATCCTCAAAACACAACTCAACGCCAGAAATAAAATTAAAGCCATTAACACTTTTGCCGTCCCCACACTAACATATTCGTTCGGTATAATTCCATGGACAAACACCGAACTCGAAGCACTACAACGTACAACACGCACTACATTCACGAAACACAATATGCACCACCCCAAGTCCGCTACGGAAAGGATGACTCTTCCTCGCAAGGAGAGAGGCCGAGGACTCATCAACCTCATCGCCCTACATGCAAAACAAGTACACACACTTAGGGAACACTTCCACCGAAGAGCACAACACTCCGAGCAGATGGCTGACGAGTGGCGAGCTGTTTGGGGAGACTGAAGGGTTCATGATCGTGATACAGGACCAAATCATCTCCACACGCAATTACAAGAAACACATCCTACACGACGCAAACACGCATGACGACACATGCAGGAAATGCCACACTACGCTTGAGACAATCGACCACATAATATCAGGCTGTCCCATTCCATCCCAAACAGATTACCTCCACTGACACAATCAGGTAGCGTCGATTGTTCATCAACAGCTAGCACACAAACACTCACTTATTAAGAACACGGTCCCGTACTACAAGAACATACCACAAAGCGTATTAGAGTCATTCTCACATAAACTGTACTGGGATCGCCCCATTCACACAGACAAAACCATACATCACAACAGACCTGACATCACACTTGTTGATAAGGTCAACAAACAGATCTATCTTATTGACATTGCAGTGCCTATCAGCAAGAACATGCAGAAGCTCACGCAGACAAAATAAGTAAAATGCCTTCTAGCACACGAGCTCCAGAAGCAGGGGAGGCAGAACCGAGAACGTGTTGTACCCATCATCCTGTCCGCCACTGGTCTGGTGCCTCAAACATTGCACCATAGTCTCAGCACTCTAGGACTTCACAAAAACACTTATACGCAACTCCAGAAGGCTGTGATACTCAACACAACACGCATGGTTAGGAAATTTATGGAAACAACCACACATCCCTAATCATTCTTGCACACGTCATTACACTTGGCAATATGTGCTTTGGTCCTTGACCCGCCATTTTGTCTTTGCTGGGGAAACCCAAGGTTTGAAACTTTTTCATAGTAATAATGATATTTCTGTGCAGTTCCGTCAAAGAAAGATCCCTATTTTATGTAAATAGTAGTTAACATAAATGAAGAAGTACAAAATGTATGCAATTTACAATTTGAGTATGTAAGTGCGATTACGCAATGGAAAACATTAAATATACAAAAATATTCGTATTTACTTCAGTTTATTAAGTTATTCTTAGAAAACAATTTAATTGCTATTATATGACGTATTAAAATACTAAGCTTATAAAATAGTGGTGTATATTAATAATAGCCAAATTTAATACTTTCTTTTCTTGATTTTATTTCTTTTTTTCGGAAATTGCGGCTACTTTTAACTACTCTTTCACGAAAGTGTAAGGTGAAGGAGCTCTTATGCTCTTTTTGTCCGTCGCCACCTCTACAGCCGAAACTACAAGTCGGACAGAAATGAGTCATACAGGTGGGGAGGAAATACGAGTTCCGGTCTGCAGTCACTTCCTGTCTCATAGGAAGTGGCTGAAAATGAAACATGTATGGGATCACTATGGTTTTGTGAACGTTAAGAAATCAGGTTTTTTTGCCTTATTTTTTTTAATGAATGATGATTATTTTTTATTCTACTGACTCCTTGTTTTGAATTTATTAGGCTGTCATCGCATTTAAATATAACCCAAATTAACTCAGCATTTAAAGATTTTAAGGCTTACGAGCATTATAGTCACTGCTATGATAGAAAAATAAGTAAATCCATAGAAAAAAAATAAATATAATTAGAATAATTAGAATAAATATAATTAGAAAAAAGTTAACAACAAATCTCGTGTCTTCTCTGTCCTGACCACGAGAGGTATTTTTCCAAAATTCTGAAGAAAAAAAAAATCAAGAAGCAGCTTTAGATCTAATAATATAACTAAATTCAGAAATTTACAATTTTTAGGCCTATTGGAATCTTGGAATTCATTTTTCCATCTTGCTAGCTTTCATTAGCTAGGGCTATACAGCATTCAATGGTTCAAATACTTACGATGGAAAAAAAGTATATCTGTGATGAAAAAGAACTAATTTCTGTTTAAAGAAATATGGAAAAAAAATGTAATATAAAGTATCCAAAAACCTTTCTTTATTCACTATGTTTCGTTTTCTTCAATTGAAAACTTCTTCAGGTTAAACTGAGGACAAGAAATCTCTATCTTCTTCCTCAAATGAATTCGTTATGATACATTTAAAAATTAATAATGCAACCCATACAAAGAAATGTCCGTGTTTACAATGCAATACAACACGTACCAACACTACTTGAACAGTCCGTGTTTACAAAACAGAATCTAACGTAAGGGCTTTTAAGAATGATACAGCCAAAATATCAGATTGGGCAGATCATTGTAGAGATTTGAAGCATAATTCGGACCCAAAACTAGAAATCTAATATCACATACCAGAAGAAAAAGAAAGATTAATGATAGAATCTTGTAAATTAATCAATTTCTATGTATTAATTAAGATAAATTTTTAAAAGTCAGTGATATAACATTTGGAATGATTCAAAAATTATTTTAAAAATAAAGAACGATTTTTATAATGTAAATTTGAAGTAAATTACAAATTGAATATGAATTGTCAGTAAATAGTATAAGAATTGAGATTCTTTATTGTAAACACGGACGGTTCAAGTATTGTTGGTATGTGTCGTATTGTACTGTAAACATGGACGGTCCATGTATTATTTGTTTGTATGGGTTGTATTATAATTTTTTTAAATGTATCATAATGAATTCAGTTTAGGAAGAAAAAAGAGATTTCTTGTCCTCAGTTTAACCTGAAGAATTTTTCTATTGAAACCAACGAAATACCGTGATTAAAGAAGGGTTTTTAAGAAGGCATTTTAGTTGAATTGTGTATAATATAAAGTAACTCATAAATCCTATAATGATTAGAAATCCTCTCTTATAAGTCTTTCTTTCTTCTTGTTGGGACAATTTTTGTTTTTGTTTTCAAGGATTTTATTTCAATGACCTGTCATTTTTCCAATTCAAACTTAGAAACATTGATGTCAAAATAATAATTATTATCAAAATAAATATTTTTTCTTAATTCTCTTTTTTTCTAAAACAAAGCATCAAAATGTTTTTCTTTCATTTTTTTTTTTATTTTGTATTGTAATCATTTTATATTACATATTATATCATTACATATTGTTTACAGGTATTTTAAAATAACCCATTTCATAATCACTGGATAATTTTCACATTTGACAAAATTAAGCAATCGGCATTATTTTAACCAAAATATTATTCATCACGATACGGACAGTAACTTTTTTTTCAGTGCCTCTAAGCAGAAAGTTCAGTAGCGTTTTTCTGTTTTTAGTCTTAATTCAGGACAACCCATCTCAGTGATGACTAAATATAATCGACTTATTAATTTCAGTAATGTTTACTTGGGTTTTTCCCAGTTTCAAAATGCAAAGCCTAAATTAGATATGGATTAATCACTTTAAGTGTCACTAAAGTATTCTGGTTGCCTGAATCTGTATTCCATGTCCTGATTAGATTTAGATGTCTGTTTTGCTTCCTGTTGTCTGACTCAAGGAATGTCTGAACCTGTGGAGAGTAGAGTAAAGATGCCCAACTTGACAAGTATGCGTGAAGCAATGTCTTTTCTAAGAGATCTAATTACCAAATAAATTAGTAAAAAAATAAGATGTTGTGGTAGACTTACACATTATAACATCAATCAAGTTTTATAAATTCCACCGAAGAAGTACTGATAATTCTTCAACGGTCACACCGTTTTTTTTAATTAAAATTATTTTAGTTCTAATTTCTTTTAAAAAAATTAATTTTTTTAAGTTCGTGCTTTATACATAATACTTAACAAACAAAATCCTTATTTCAGGATTTTTATTGCACAGTTCAACAGTTGAATAATCAGTACAGTTACATTTATGTAAAGGGTTGATGGGTTTACAGGGGAAATCTCAGGAAAGCCCCTTGATATGCGTCTGTGAAGTTGATTCCCCCACCCCCCAGTCACAAATTCTGAAAAAGGACCACATGGTTCATTTGTGATGTTTAAAAAATTACAAAACACGGACAACAGGAAGTTAATAAGCTCGAAAATCGATGAAAACAATGTCAACTATCTCGAAAACACTTGAGTGTTGGCCCCTAACTTACATATATTTTTGAAGTACTCCATGTGTACTGTCATCTCACAGAAGGACTTTGATTTTCGCGGTGTACAGGGTGTGCTCTCTCCTTGAAGTGAATCAATGAGTTTTGTATTCATCTTGTATTCGTCTTGTATTCTTTGTCAGTTCATTTCAGCATCCAATTAAATCAATGAAGTACAAGGTAAGGAAATGTTTGAATTGTTTAAGTCAATCTGTACTAAATATATATTCTACCTAATTTTGGCAACACCACTTTACTTTTAATGAAAGAATGGGCAATTGATACTTGTGACATAAACAATTGTTTCCAATAGACTATATAAGAAGAAACTAAAATGACCAACATTAGTTATATTCCATAGCAATGTCTGTCTTTTTCATAGATGAATTGCTGAACAAATATGTACAAATATTGATTGTAAAACAAATACGATTGATTTTTTTTTATTTTTTGCTTATTGTATGAAATTTCATATACTGTATGCTTCTAATATCAGTGCATTATTTGGATTGCTGCATTTGTATCTCATTTCTGTCATTACTAAACTAATAATATTTGATTATATTTCCCCACTGATCCTGCCTGAACATTAATTTGATAATTCTAATGACACGAAATATCCTCCCTTATCTTTGCAATCTTGATCTGTCAAGAATGACCTTTTCTTGACATTCCTGGTAGCGTATCGTAAACAATTAAATTTTGAGAAACAATTGGCTCGTAGATTAAGTTAAAAGCTCGCATTTTTACAAAATGTGAACTTAGAGTTTAAATTTGTGGAAATCATCGGATATGCAAAGGAGTCGGATTTAACTTCTTAATTCATGTTATTTATTTTTTTCTTTTTTCTATTCTACATGTAAATGTTAAGTGATTTACATGTACAATTACCGGACAATTTTTTTTAAAACAAAATCAAATAGTAAATTCTAATTAATTTGTTTGAAGAATATTTTATTCTATGTAATTCAGGAAGACATTGTACTTCGTAATCAGAAAAAAATGTTAAGTATTTTTTTATACTTTTAAAAATGTTATACTTTTTTTTTGCCTTTTTAATTCTTTTTCCTTTAAGAAATAATTTATTGTGCTTAAATTCCATTTCTAAAACTTACCGAGATGAATCGCACAAACATAATCTATTTACAAGTATCTTTGAATTAGATATTTCAATATTAAAAAACTCTCTCTGTCGAATCAAATCAGATCTCTATGAAATATTGAACAAGAAATGATATGTTCCATCATATTCTAATAGACCATAAGAAGGAAATTTAAGTATTTGTCAATTCATGTCTGCAAATGCATTAATTGTTATTAAATTAGACGTATCTGACTTTGTCTATGAAAGAATATTTATAGGTTTCGCGACAAAATATCAGAAGATATCCAATCACTTTCATTTATTTAAATGAATGATATAATTATTCGCAAAATAAAAATTTAAAGTCTAAGCAGAAAGACGAAAGTTTTATAAAGCAGATTGATAAGGGCTTTTTTATTTTATTATAAAATTCTGAATTAACTTATTAAAAATTTAATTAATGTTAATTTTTTGAAACTGTGTAGAAACTATTTAATGTTGTAAGAATTACATAGAACTGTGTAGTTTATTATTAGAACTGTTTATTAGAACGGATGTAATTCTTAAAAAAATTAAATAAATTCAAATTAAATTCAATAAATAAATAGAAGTAGACTTTAAATTATCTAATATTCCTTTGGTCTTGTTTAATGAATGGACAATCAATGAAAACTTTGACTAATTTCGTTTAAGTTAAAATAACTTATTTTCATCTCAATTTTAGCCCGTAGCTAAATATTATTTTCATTATCTATTTAAATTTATCATCGTATCTTTTACATCTTCTTTTCAATGGACTTATATTGACGTATATAAGCATACGTCGCGAATAATTAAATGAATAGTTTATTAAAACCGTTGAATTCTTATTTCTTGTAGATTACTTTTGACTTTATAAATTTTAAGTTTTAAGAAAGTAAAGTTGAATTCAGAAATGAAATCATAGCTTAAAGTTTAAATGGAAGTCGAAACACACTGTAGAAGTAATGTAAACTTAATTTGAATTCCTCGGATCCCATTACTAGAAAATTTTCACTGATCTGAGTTCACTGACTTGTGAATGTTCCTTCATTACTAATGTCGTCTCTTATTCGTTATCTGTTTCCTTCCTTCATGAAACAGACAACGCCAATGACTTGGTAAATTATCCCTCGAGGATTTAACATCAAGGGAAGACTAACTTATTTCTGCAAACACACAAACGATTAGAACTTGCTGGTGTATTGTAAGGTAGCCTTGCTTTTAAACGAAAGCATCTCTATTTGAGATTTCACAATGATTTTTATCTTATTCTGTGCAAGTGCTGTTCCGTATTATCTGCTTGTCTTGAGAGAATCGTTAAAATGTCCACTATTGCATTACTGATGAGCGAACGGAGACTTTCTTTCCCTTATCCTGAAGTTTTTAAGACGACGACGAATGATTGTAAATGTGAATGCTGTTCTTTTACTATCAAAGATAATAAGGCGATATAAATCCACTTAATAATTGTCTCATTTTGCAAGGAAGGAAAATGAAATTATCTCTAATCCAAGTGTTTAAGTTGCATTGTCTCTCCTCAAATGAAATAAAAGACAAAACAGATCAGCATAAATTTGCCCGACAGGCATTTAGCACAGAAGAGATTTTGGTAAGCGCATTGTGACAATTAAATCTCCCTATGGCATACAAAATCAATGCCTCTTTATATAATAAATGAATTACTCTGATTAAAATTTAACGTAAACTTCTAATTGCATTAAAAAAAGCTTTTTTTTAAAATTTCATTTCAAAGAAAGAGAGAGTTCCCATTAACTTTCTCGATTTCATTTAAACACTTAATTAGATTTTATTATCGTCTAGAAGTTAATTAGAAAAGATTGCTTTGAATTTTAAACTAAGTCTTTTAGAAAATAAATACAGAAATGTCTATAAGCATATCTAGCTAAAACAACAAATTTAAATTTTATTTTCAAACGGACAACAGTGTTTGGGCAAGGAAATGCAAATAAATTTTAAACAACTTGCTTAATTATAATAATTGAATTCTGCTTAATTATAATAAAATAATGTTCATCATTTCTGTTTTCATTAATTTAAGCGTTAAACAGTAAAATGGAATGTCAACTAAGATTCTCCAAGAATTTTTTATTATTTATTTTTAAATAGCAGCGTTACTAGAATTGTGTAAACTACAAGAAACAGCAATTTAGTGAGTTTAATCATTTATTAGATACCTTTGCATATTGATTCCAAATACAGTAAATAAAGATTGTGAAACTGACATCCACTAGAAAGTTAGAGACGCCAAATCGATGAGATACCCTTTGGACATTTGTCTCAAACTACTTCTTTTCAAAACGATGTAAATCACAGCAATGTAATAATAAAAGGATTGTTATTACTGGCTGCGCAAGTTTCCAAAACAAAGCCGCTGTCAATCATATACTGTAGTTTTGAGAAAATAAAGATTTGTAGCACATGATTGCCATGTATTTAAAAGAACTGATTAGTTGATTGTCATGACTTTTCCATCAACTGTAAACTGAAAAAGAACAAATTGAATAATAATTACAATTCATAATTCTCTAGTAATTCTTAAATTTATCTCATAAGTCCTTCTTCTTTCTCTAAATTGTTCTTTCTTAAGTTGACATTCGACTCTAAATTTAATCTAAAACAAACAAATCTTTCCTTATTTGTAAAACCGGAAAAAAAGATTCCTTTCTATTTTGCGTTTCAGCAAATTGTCAAATGGAAAGTGGTCACCCTGGTCACTTGATAGCCCCCCGATCGCCATTATTCTGTGGATCCTATTTCCCAGCATTCCACACAGGAACCTGCCAAATGGAATCTTCTTTGATGCTTTTGTGGTTTTTAGTTCTTTTCTGAAAATAATGCAAAGCTATCAGCTGTGACCTTGAATCGAATGACGAAAACAAAATTTGTCAGTCTCGAAGCCTTATTTGGTGTCTTCTAGAAAAACAAGCACGTCACCGCTTGTCATCATCACGACGTAAAATCGTCCTTTGGTTTGTGGCACTTGAATCCTCCGGGGTTTTTTTTTCTTCTGAGTTTCTTTCTTTTTCTTTGATTTCTGTTTGGTTGTCTGCAGACAAAACCGAAAAGCAACGCGAACTAATCACGATTTCCGATGGGCTCTCTACGAAATCGCAGTTTAATTTCCTGTGTTGCATTCATGCACTCATTTGATTCAATTAACTTAGAAGCAGACAGACACCAATCATTGTCCCTAACTATCATCCCACTTGCTTTTCTGATTGGTTTCCCAATCGAAAAAACATAAAGAAGGATTAAATTGTGCGAAATGCAGCGACAAATCAGAGAAAAAAATCAATCTTCTTTTCTTTTTTTTTTTACTTATTTTTTTGTAATTTACCAGAATCGAAAACCACAGTTGCCAAATTGTTTATTGTCAAAAAAAAGTTGAAATAAGTCAATAAAAAAAAAATCTTAAAATATGAAAGAAGATTATATCTTCCAATAAAAAGATTTTACAATCCAAACTTTACAATTCTCCATACCAAATTTGTTCATACAGGTTTTTTTTTTTAAAAAAGTCAGTTTTTTTTAGTAGTAGTTTTCAAAAATCAAACGCCACATAAATAACTGGTCTTTTTTGTTCATTTGTGCGTAAAAAGGTAACTCCTAACGTTTTTTTTTCTCCCAGCCTTATCCTGAAAGACATTCGAATAGAATCATACTAAAATATAGTCATTCTAAAAAGTTTTTCCGTTCTTGGCTATATATTGACATCATTTCAATACTATTTACGAAATACTTTAGGAAATTAAACTTTGAAGTTTATTAAAGTTAGCTTTCAGTGAACTTTCCATAATTAAAACTTTAACTTGCTACATGAAAATGACTAGTATTTGTGAAAGAGTATCTTTAAGATAAATAAATTATATGTTAAATAAATTATAAAAATAATAAATAACTAGCTATTAAGGGCTATTTTTTTTTATAAACATTGACTTAAATGGGTCAAATTCGAATAGCAAGGGAAAACAAAAATGAATAAAAGAATAATTACTAAAATAGTTAAAATATCTGAAAGTTTCCTAAGAAAAATAAGATTGTTTTTAAAATCTGCAATGTTTTGAATTCCTTTCGAAGCAATTTAAAAATTAAAAATGTAAAATCTCTAAATTAGAAATTAAATATTAAAGTTAGGGTTTTAATCAAAAAAGAAAGTCTAAAATGCTAATAAAAAATAGAATCTTAAAGTATACGTTATAGAATATAATTAAGATTTTTTTAAAAAATTTGAATGTTGATTAGAAATGATAAAAGTCAATTAAACTTCAGTTTAAAAAGTAATTTGTTAGCTTTTTTTTAAAATCTCTATTATAACTCATTTAGTTCCTATTGAATGATCTTAAACTTCTTATAGTTCATGATCACATGATCTTTAAAACTTTCAACGATTTCATGGTAGAACAAAAAAAAATAAAGAAAACTTGAAATTCTTTTTAGTGAACATGTGTAACTCAGCTAAACGATGTGAGATCTTTGGTGTGAACAGTACAGTTGACTGGCAAAAGAACCATTAGTGTTTACTCAAAGTCAGGATCAGAAAGTGTTTATTTTCTAGCTGATAAAAAAAAAAGCGATTACGTTATCTACGAATCACAGAATAACAGGATGAAGATGATTTTCCAATTTAAGCCATGAAAATGATGGATTAGTTAAAAAATTAACGTCGGTATTTCTTTGGATGAGCTTAGGAATTCTTCAATCCAATCCATCATCATACCAAAAACAGGAAATCCTTTCGCCATAAATCACATTTACATTCTCTGAGATGAGCTTAGATAAAAATATTTGATAAAAACTTAGAGACAAATCCAAGTGATTTTCGATTGTCTATAAATATTATTGGAAATGTTTATTCATATGTGGAAACTTATTTGTAAATATCCATTAATAATTTGTACAAATACTTATATATATTATACAAAGTTTAAATTATATCATTTGGGAATTCTTTGGGAAACAATAAATCATTCTTTCAATCTCAGAATTACTTACCTACCTACCTATCCTCCTCGTACTTAGTGGTACATAAAGGTGACATTCTCATTTTTCTAACACTTCTATCGAGGACAATGTTTCTTACATCTGACCAGCTCACCAACTAGTACTTTCTTTTTCTTTTTCTGTCATTCTCCACGATGTTACTTTGGGTCATCCCCTTTTCCTTTTTCCATGTCAGGCCCACATGAGGTATCGTTTGATCATTTATTCCAAAATGTGGCCAATATAACTCCATCAACTCTTGTTTTAATAGGCTTAGTATGGTTTTTGTTGATGTTTTAGCATATCATTCCTTCTTTGAAATGATATGTAGCCAATCTATCTTTAAAATCTTGCGTAGGTATTTGGTTTGGAATGTATATTAATAATTTATATTTTTAATTTAGTTTTATTGCAATATTTATTATTGTTTGTTTCATCTAAAAGCATTTTGTGCTTAGCAGTTCTTTATAAAACGTATTTATCTGTAACATTGTCAATGCTAATATTGGTTCCAAGATAACTGAAATTCCTTACTTCTTCAATAACACTGTCAGTTTTTTAATTAACTGCTCTAATAATTACATGATGGGTCCCGTAGCCAAGTGGTAAAACGCTTGACTATGCTCTGGAGAAGCTAGATTCAATCCCAGACCTCGGATGAAGTCGGGAACTATCCCTTTGTGAATTCTCCTCCAGTCGGGCCTTAGGCTCCACCCAGCATTCTTTAGAATAGCTTGTTTTCCGAGGGTTAAATTCGGGAGGGCGTCGGGCTGACCACCTGACCACAAATTAATCCCGATGGTCAGAAAATGTCGGGAAGTAAAGCTCCGGCGTTAAAGTAGCATTCATTCCAAATGAGTTTCGTGGCTAACTACCTCCTGGCACTTTTTTCTTCCTGCATCACTGGACGTATCTCTCCATTGTTGTTTAATGAGTTTCGAGCACTGGGGCTCTTTTCTGGTCCGATCTCCCAAACTCTTGGACATCCGATTGTGAAAGTGTATCGTCTAAGATGACATCATGTATTCTTCTTTTAATAAAACATTGGAATCGACTTTTGATGACTGTATGCCGTCCCATTCCTTTCTTTCGTGAAAAACTTTATCATCGAGTTACTGTATATCCTTATACGATACCTTTGTTAAATCCGGAAATCCTTTACTGTTCATTTCCACAGAGCAGTCTGAAAAGTAAAAAAAAAAAGGAAATAGCTTTTTTTTTAACAAGTTTTTTGACGAAAGATAATGTAATGAATTTAATGATTCGATTTATTTGTTTTTGGAGGTCATATTTTATGATCTTTGGATATTCGACATTGATTTAAAATAACATTTGAAATTATTTTTTGTTAATAAATAATTCTTTGGTTTATATATATAAATGTTACAAAATATGATTTGTAAGTAAATAGCTTTTATCAATATCTACATTTACTCATTTAATTTTGCTACATAAAGATAGTTTACACAAAGGGATTTTGAAATATGTTTAGTTCTTTTCCCAACTATTTTTACTTTTGTTGCAGAGGAAATGTGATAAATAAATTTTCCATTAGCTTATTTCATTTCACCTCATACATAGAAGATAAACCATAGTGATCAATAAGAAAGGATTAAAGCTTGAGAATTTTATTATTTTTATTGACAAAGAAAACTGCAGAATTAATATTGAATTCAGTGAAGTAGGCTATTGGCCAAGTGCACCAAACTTCAATTAACTTTGACGGCTGCATTGTGGACGTAACTAAAATTAGTGAGGGGTGCTGCTGCAGAAAAATTTTAGCCTTTGTTTTAAAATTGTGAGAAAGGAAATAAACATGTATAAAACGAAATTTATCATAAATTTTCTTTTTATAATAAGAATAAATTTTCTTTTTATACATGTTTGTTTCCTTTCACACAATTTTAAAGCAAAGGCTAAAATTTTTCTGGAGCAACACCCTCACTAATTTTAGCTACGTCCACAATGCAGCCGTCAAAGTTCATTGAAGTTTGGTGCACTTGGCCATAAATATTGTATACTTGATGAATGGATTAGAAAATATGAGAAATTGACAAAAGTGAAACCTCTACGTCTTTGCTGAGATTTGAACCACCATATTCAAATCGTTCTTTAATAATTAAAGAAGAATGGATAAATTCTGGAGCATTTATCCTATGCATTTTTAGTTCATAAATTCTTACCAGACGTAAATCAACGTGTTTTTACATTGCTTCCTCAATTAGTATTTATGTGCCGTAAATCTTATTTCATAATCTGGTTTTAGTAATGTGAATGGGACGCGCCTGCTCCCATTCTCTTTTGACAGCTAGTATATTGCATTTCCATTCACTAGGGTCATCATCACATGATAAGCGTTGCGTTTTAATAGGGCGCCGATGACGATAGTGTTTGCTCAATGGAATTCCCCATTGTGTAAACACAATATTACTGCGTTATTTCATTATATGATTCACTGTTAAATTTCAAGCTGAATTCCCTATTTTTTTGAAAAAAAAATGTTACAAAATAGTCTATTATTAAATAATGGTCAATTTTATTCAAGTATAAAAAAATATTAGAAATTAAAATTATTACAAATTCTTTGTTACCTAATATTGTAACAATAATTTAAAAAAAATATTTTTTGATTTTCAATAAAAATTAATTCACTGTAATTTATAAAAAAGTTAATCAAAAAAGTTAATATTTTTAAAGATGATTGAAACGTTAAAACTAATCCTAAATTGCTGAAAAGCATTTTGGAATAAGAGCAAGAATTCTTAATTCCCATATATATACAAATACATATTTTTCAAACTACAGTTTGAAATTAGAATATCTTGAGTTTACTTTAATAATAAGCTATACTAGTTACTATTCATCAGTAGCTTTACATCTATACTATTGTGAAACATACAGACATGTTTTAAAGCAAGACGAGACGAAATAATTTTGAAGGTTTATTTTAAAATATAGTAGAAAGCCATGTGTTCTGTTTCAGTCTTGACTGAAGAACTCAATAATCCATTTATAATCCATTTAAGAGAATTAGGAATGTCTAAAATAATGGAAAAAGACGAGGCAGTTTGGTGTTAAAACGTCTGTTCTTTGATAGAGATGTTAGTAAATTTTGTTTAGTTTTTTTTTTTTTGATTTTTTTTTTTTTTTTAGAATTAGTTAAAGCTGTTTCTCACTTTTCAGAAATCATCGACACACAGTTCATCGATAAATTTTAAATCTCTTTTGATTTAATGAATTATTTTGACAACTTTTTTTAGGCTTCTGAAAGACGTCTTGTATCCCCGGTTTGACTGTCTGTGAACACATATCCCACAATGCTACCCAAGAAGCTTTTTAAATCATTATTAGGAATTCAATGTATTAACAAGGTTTGAGTTAAGAATGACGATTATTCCATTTAAATAGGGGTGGATAAGATAGTATGGGGTCGCAAACAGACTCGCGCGAGCATTTTCTAGACCACCCCGGCGCAGTCTATTCTAAAGTAAAGGTGACTCAGAAGCCGTTGCGAAGCACTGTGATTGGTTTACTAATCACTATCCCTACCTTGTTTTCTTTTAACTAAAATTTTATTATGAATTAGGTTAGAATATCGAAACCCAAACAGTTTTTTGTTAGGTGCATCTTTTTTTTTCCTAGAATCTTAAAATTGGCGATGAACATAGTCAAAAAAAATCTTTTCATTATTTCTTTAAGGTTGATTTGCCTGGATAGCTTAGCTTCACTGTAGCTAAGCATCTCAACCGCAGTCGTTGCTTATGTTTCCTATCTTGTTTTGTCCAATTTATATAATTTCCCTTCTCAGGACTTTTAATTTGAAATTATAGATTTTTCATTTTTTTCCTATCAGATTTGAATTAGGGATGATAATTAAAAGTATTAAGTTACTAGAAAATCAAAATGCTCTCTAAAAATGCAATATTAAGTTAGTATAGTTATTGGATGTTAGTTAAGAATAAACTCTGCTATTAACTGGGCTTCCCTTAATTATGATTTTCGGTTTTATTCCACTTTGATCTATTTTTAAGATAGCCACTAAACTGTTCTGTTGCAGCCCCGAAATTAGGTTTAAAATAGCCACTATTTAACTTAAGCCGCAGTAAAATTAATTAGCCAATTACTAGCCAAAATTTCCGAAACAATAATGCAAGTTCTGTAGAAAGTTAATCTTCAATTTAAAAAAAATATTAAATTACTTTTTAATCCTGTTAATTTCACGAAATCAAAGAGAAAATGAAAGTAAATAAGGCAATCACAAGATCTCAAAAACTGGGTTGGAATATTCATTCGAAACTGGATATATCTACTCTGAAAAACATTTTTCAAAATATTCGGAAGAAACTAAGATTAATTTTCTGCACAAAACAAAAATTAACAATAGCTGCTTATGTTTCACGCTTTATAATATTAAAAAACTTTTTTGAAATGTATTCAAATGCCAATAGGTGAAAAATGGAAACAAAAGTTGAAGCAATAAAGTTTAATAATTGATGAATATTTATAACTCTTAAATACTACGTTCATCAGGTGAAAATATTTCAAGTAAACGTACATGGTGAAGATAAATTCCATTATCTTGTGGGGATGCAGCTAAATTTTTTTTTTTTTTTAATATAAAAGTATATCTTGTCAATATTACTATTTAGTTTCATAAACATTCAATATGATTCGAATTCGCTACTTCGCATCCTTTACAAGACTCATTTTATTTTCATAAATTTCAGTGATATTTAATTATTCGGCCACAAAGGCCACAAAGTAGGTTTTAACACTGACTTAAAAACACAATATAAAGATTCATATTAACAATAGTTGTAAATGTGAAATTTAATGTATATCGCTGTAATATTGTTTGAGTAAGAAAAGAGCGCAAGTGGGACCAGGTACAGTGGCCTATAAAATAGATGTAAAAGTACCAAATTAATTAGTCAGTTCTGGACTTTAGGATTGATTCCGACGATTTTTAATTATTTTTTTTAAACTTTAAACTTTTTTCTTTTTTTTTTCTTTATCATAGTTGTGTCTGCATAGTTGTAATCACTGCTACATTATCAGTAGCAATGGCCACTTCTGGCTGTTGTCTATGCTGTTAATTGGCGTTGCACGAAGTGAATAAAAGTCCTGATGTTATCTTGTAGCAGATCAAGCAGTGATCACCAGGTGGGACCGAGAGACATGATCTGCTCCCGAATGGTTTCTTACTGTGTTAAGTGATGAGTCCCGCTTCTCCCTTGCAGCAGATGGATCGCATTGCTTTATGGAGAAGGATTGGACAGTGTTCAATTCCTGGCAGTATTGGCGAGAGGGACACAGCCATTACTTTCTGGTGTGGGAAGCCATTTCTCATCACAGCTTTCATTGTGAGTCTAGGAACTTTAAATGCACAGCAATATGTGCAGGAGATGCTGCAACCCGTTATTTTGCCCTTCGTGCCACATCTGTCAGGAGCAATTTTCCAACAGGATAATGCCCATCCACACACTGTACACACTTCTCAGCAGTGTTTTCAAGCAATTCATTCTTTTCCTTGGCCTGCCAGGTCCCCAGACTTGTTCCTGATTGAGACATGCTCTGGGAATGCTAGAATGTCAGTGCATCCATCATCATACAATCGGCATTTGGCGCATCAGTTTCAACAAGCTTGACGTGGTCTGTCACAAGACAATATCAGGACTTTGTTTCACTTCATGCCCTGCCGTACATCAGCGTACATAGCAGCCAGAAGTGGCTCAACATAGTATTAATAATGCAGCAATGATTATCAGTACTGTGTTGAGCCAATTATGCTGCTCTTAGTTCAATAAAAGTGTTCAATGTGAAATTTGGATCAATTCTCTTCATCCACATGACACCGGCAAGGTTTCAAATTGGGCGCTTCCTTCATGATGCTTTGATTATTTTGTCAAAGAGTGTGTATATCATCATCATCATCATCATCATTTCCAACCACTTTCAATCCAGTGCAGGATGAAGGAAAGTAAATTTTCGGAAAGTATGCCTTCTTTCCTTTTTCAAGCAAATTGAAATAATTACAGATGTCTACATATAGGACATAATTTAATATAACAAACACTTAGCAACGACTTTAACAATATTACTTCTAACAATTTCTATATTTACTTTAATTCATAACTTCAATTCTTGAAATTTTATCAGGTTGATACCTGGTAAATTTAGCGGGAGAGATATGTTGATAACAGAAGGTTGATAACATTTGAAGAATTGAAGTTGTGAATTTAAGTAAACATAGGAATTGTAGAAGTAATATTGTTATATTAAGTAATTGTTATATTAAACTATGTCCAGGAGAGTGATACGTAATATCTGTAATTATTTCAATTTTTAAGAATCTTGGAAAAGGAAAAAAGACATTTTCTGAAAATTTGCTTAATAAATATATTTTGTGGAATTTATTTTTGTGGAGATGTTGTAGATTTGTTAATATAACAATAAGTAGAAAGGAGATAAGAAAGAAATATGGACTTAAGACAGACAAATAGTTTGTTTTTTCTCCAAAACAAAAATATATAAAATTAAGCGGATTACTTTAAGGAGCCTCATACTTTTGGGTCAAGGCTGTATATATATATATATATATATGTAGATAGATAGAAAGATAAATAGATATATTTAAAGTTATAATAAAAAGAAAACAACTACATATAGTTAGATATGTATTGTACTCTTATGCGGCTGGCAGGATATACATTGTACTCTTATGCACATGGAAGATAGATAGGCCTGCTACGACCGTCGGATGTCATTTCGATCGGACGTTAGGGCAGATACCTTCTACGGACATGCGGACATACCCGAACTTTAGTCGATAGGATGTAAGTCGATGGAGATCTGTGTATATATTTAGACATACACAGATATCAGAAGAAAAACAAAGTCTAATTAGATTCTAGGGACAGAAAAATATGTTTTTTTTTGTTAGATTTTTGTTGCTTCAACAGTAGTTTTGAAAAATGACAATGGTTTGAAACAATAGAAAAATGGATTGTAGATGTATTACATTAGTATGATTAGTAGAGATGTAATATAGCTACTTAATGATATTGTTACAGGCCAATTACCTATAAAATGGAGAAAGTAAAAACGAAGTGCAATATTAAGTATTGGTGAAAGCCAATGAGTTTTTCCTGATTCAATATAAAAAAGAAATTCCTATTTCTTTGTTGTTGTTGTTTTTTTCGTTTGGAAATAATGCAAAACAAGGTTTATTTCTAAAAAGCAGAACGAACTCATTAATATTTTATGCAATTGAGTTAATATCATTCAGTGAGACTTTTATGTAAGCCGCCCTCTTAGGACTTCTGAAAATTAATTACAGTCTAAATCATTGGCACAGTCGACTGCTGGATGTCATTAATTTTTAAACTCCAGTGTTGCAAAATTTTGAAAATCGAGGTTTTTCATTTTCATTAGTCCCTTCAATTTTAATGAAGACTAGCCTAAAACAGAAGCTTTCAGCTACAAGTGACATTTATTATCCCGACTCTTTAATTAAATTTGGAATATTTCTTTTTAAGTAACAAATGTAATCAGCCGATGAGTAATTACGATTGTTCATTCTATGAAGAAGCTTAAATATTTTATTAGCACGATAAAAGGATGAGAATTTATAAGTGGCTGACGTCAAGTAAAATAGTATCTTGTTAAGCACCGCAGAAAATTGAGTAAAATAGGATTTAATAAATGATCAAGATGGGTTTTGGTTTGGTGCAAGAATGTTAAAACCAATAATGTGTATGCAGTATATGTCAAAAGTATTCTCCCACCAATTATAACATAGGAAATAATGTGCGCCTTGCAATAAGGAAAAGCTTGCAATCAGGGTAGCCGTAAAAAGTAGGCGGAATTATGGACAATAAGTAAGATTATGGACTGCCAGAAGAATAATGGACCCTGTCGTTTGTAAATCCCAAATCAACAGTAATAGATTATTTTAAGCCATTTAGATCGAGGATGATTAACAATGAAAGGATAATCCGGAAGACTATGAATTAACGGAGAGAGAGATCGTCCTATGAAAATGCTTTAAGTATCCTTCCGAAGACATCATTAGAAAATATACGAACGGAGTTAGGATTACCCGCAAGTGTTTGGTACCGAACTGCACAGACTTGAGCTAGAACTAACAACTTCAAATTACACCAATTAATGACAAACATTTATGGACTGCAGGACAAGGAAAAGAAGGAGCACAACGTTCAGATCTGATGGTTTACTTTAAGTTTCGAAAAGCCCAGGGAAAAGTATCGCATTAGCCCAATGTCATGTTATGGTACTGCTTCTAATGTTTTTCATGGAACCATTTAGTAATTGCCAAACATCTCTAACCTAGTATCATGCTGGTATTTAGAATAATTCTGTGCTTTCCATAAGTCAACGAAAGTGACACTCTATATTATCCGTTTCCCCAAAGAAAGACTTTTATTCATGTAATCCGCTTATGGATTGATGTTTCCAGGACGTAACATCGACATCTATTGCTAAGATTCTTAACTACATCTTATAAAAATCACGAAAACATTCTGGTTTTTGTATTTTGTACAGTCACGAATATATTTGATACGAAATATTGAAAAAAGTTAAAAAAAAAAATTATGCCCCTGGCTTGGCCGTGTAATGTCTTCCCTCGCATTCTGACAATAATTTGCTGTTGCAAAGACGCCATTATTATGTTTGATGCTATGATTTAAAGGCGAACGTAAGTGATTTCGCCAAATAAGAAGGTCTTTCTCTGTGACAATAGTTATAGATATGCAATGGTCCATTCGCCAATATCATAAGAAACCTGGTTTGGGAAATATGAAGATTTTTCCCTAGGTTCTTACAAATTGTTTTGGTACTCATGTGAAACAGTTATAAACACTTTAACATTTATTTAATCACAGAGCATAACACAAAGAGATATAGTTAGTAAAGCGTCGTATCGGAGAATCAGCTGTCGCAAAATCGAGGGATGGTGGCATTAGGAAACTGGCGTATGAAGCGTCGGGAAGAAATTGTCGCAATGAGGGATAGGGCGGTAGTCTTGGCAATCGAGGTCAAATGGAGAAAGAGAGAATCATTAGAAATTACTCACAGTTCTAGAGCCTTCTCGAGCAAATCAGAACATTCATTAGAAAGCAAATAACTGGTAACTGAAAAAAAAAAAGATTTTGAGATGAAATATCACCACTGCAGACTCTCATATTCCGATCAACTTTACACGACAAATTTGAAGCTACTTGAGATCCATTGCAAATGACTGGCGATCCAATTTCGGTCCGCGATATAGGGATTTAGAAGAGCTGCCGTAAGGCTTTATATTATCTCATCAGTCATGATTAACTATGTCGTGATCGCCTGATTCTTCATTGCCAGTTTTCAACTCAATCCTTCACTCCTTTGCGCTTTATCTCCACTCAGGCGCTTAACATACTATGAATGTCCTGATTAGCAAGTTCAACGGTCCCTTGGATCTGCGCATGCTGGATTTATCATTCACAATTCTAATTTCAAACCAAATTGAACATAACATCAAAAATATAATTTTCAAATTATCCCTTTCCTAATGCATCCTTTTAACGTGAACGAATAATTAAGATTGTAAAGTACATTTGAGGTACAAAAATAAAGAATAATAAATAATGAAAAATAAATATAAGAATCATTGAACTTATAAGATTCCTTCATTAGTTTCCAAGTTTTAAGAAAAAGAGTTAAGTCTTGAATAATTAAGACTACAGGATGATGGTAAGTATACTCCATAAAAAAGATCACCAAAATCTGAATAAAAATAATTATGTAACTAGTAATTACAATATGTGGGCGTGGAAAAGCAATCCTAGACTATATAAAAAATCAGATACTGTTTCATGTTGTATATCCTATTTAAAACTTATAATATTGCATTATTTATTGCAATTTTTATCAAAAGGTTCGACTTGCTTGGAACTGCTAATCAAAAGTTGCATTTAGAGGAGCTATTCTAAGACCTCAGGTAGAGAAAACAATTATCAATAGGATCTCTAAAGTAAATAGATGAAGGGAATATTTTGCATATGCTTAGTAATTTATAGAGAAGAAGTACGTTGAAAGAAACTGATTTTAGTCTGTCTAGCACAAGTGGAACAAAGGAGACACAAAAGGAAAGCTGGTACTGTCATCTGTGCAAAACGGACAAAATAATTGACATGAGACTGTGCACCCTTCAACTGACACAGAAATAAGTTAAAAAGTATAAATATAATTACAAAAAGTATGTATACATGCTCTAGAACTTTCGAACTTCCTTTGCGGAGTAGATTGCCAATAAGGTAGGTGACCCAAAGGTGGCCATAGTTAAGCTTTGCTGATTTTTTATAATTTAACGGAATATAAAAAAAAATTTAGGGGTCATCACCCTGAACTTCTCTAAACAAGAAATATTGATATTGTTTTTCTTAAAACATATTTAGTTTGTTTTAAAGTTATTTTATTAAAAAGTTACTTCCGGGCCACCTTCGGAGCAGGTGAACCTAAGGTGGCCCACATATTTATTTTGTTAAAAATTATATTTTCCAGGGGTTGAAAGGACACTTAATACTTTATGACTAAATTCAGTATTTTATAAGCTGTTAGTTTTACATGTCTAAAGTCCTAATACTAAATATGCGTATAAAATATAGAGGGAAAAAGTCTTTCAAAAAGTACACTTAAAAGTTTTGATTCTGTCGCCTTGTGTAAGTCTTTCAATCTGAGTCAATGCAAAAAGTACACTTGAAATCTTTGATTTTGTCACCTTTTGTAAGTCCTTCACACTCCTCGTGGACATATCTTAAACATTGGGTGCACAGTCTCATGTCAATTATTTTGTCCGTTTTGCACAGATGACAGTACCAGCTTTCCTTTTGTGTCTCCTTTGTTCCACTTGTGCTAGACAGACTAAAATCAGTTTCTTTCAACGTGTCATCATCAGGTTGTCTTTGGTAATTGCATTGATATCCACCTCAAATTGAAGCACGGTACAGGCTGTCATTCAAAAGTTTTATGCCAATAGGCCTACCCTGATATATAGATCATTAATTAAAAGTTAAACATATTAATGAACATATAATATTCCAAAATTGCGTACTATGCAAAAGTAATAATTAAAATATGAGATAAATGGATACATGTATTTGTGTTCCCAAGGTGGCCCACCTGTTCCCAAGGTGGTCAGGTTGGCGGGCCACCTTGTGTAGACATCTCAGCACATTGTTTTCACAAATAAACAATATTACCATGAAATTCTTAAACTGTGACAATACGTCCTGAATGAGTAGTGACCGAACTTTAATAAAATATACAACAACTTGCATTTAACAAAACTTTACACGATTAAATTTAATTTAATACTTATCGGAAAGTAAGAACAACGATGCTCGAAAACAAATGTCTTCTCAGTAATGACCGACAAATCTCGTCGAAATGGCTTAGTTTTCAGTAGTCAGCGCTAGAGTGCAACAGCTGTCAAGTAGCAGGTGCCATATACCGACTATTTTGTATATTACTATATTATATAAGCAGATGGCCACCTTGTGTATTCTGGCCACCTTTGGGTCACTTACCTTATAATTACAAAGGAATTTGGTCCTCTCTCTCTCTCTTTCTCTCTCTCTCTCTCTTTATATATATATAAATAATTCTAATTTATATAAAGAAAGCTAATAGATTAAGTATTCAGATAAGGAGAAAATTTTTTTGAAGGTTTTATTCTTTTGGATGTTACTTTCTGCCGCCAATCTGGTTGGTTTGCGGTGGATCTTCTCCCAAATTCTCGTTGGTGGGGTCGTTGACCTCTTTCCTAGTGTGTAGACGCTGGCCTGTTGCTGTGGGGGGGGGGGGCAATTATGTGTGTATGTTTTTTATAATTATATTTATACTTTTTAACTTATTTGTGTGTCGGTTGAAACTTATTTCTTCACTAAAGTAAATTGATCATCTTGTAAAACTTGAATGTAGAGTTTTGTGATGTTTGTTCTTCCGATCATGGAAGAACAGTAATTTTTGGTTTCTGGCACAAATTTTAAAGAAACCAAAGCGCCTTATGTAATTTTGAAAACGACTTGTTTATCAATCAAAAGTGCATTGCAGAAATTTTGCTTTTTCTCTAATTTGAATGCAAGTAAACAAACTTTAAGTGAAAACTAAATTATTCATTGAAGAAGTCCATTTATTTTTTAATATTATCTTCAACAAAAGAGGAAAATCCAAACAGCAACAAAACTCATGGTCCAGAACAAACTTCAATTATCTTAAATTCATGTTTTTTTCTTTAAACATTAAATTAAAAAAAATATAGATTGGGATAAAACATTTTTTTTTTCAAATAATAGCAAAATTATTTGAATTATTTTATAAAGAAATAAATGAAATGTGCTATTAAAACTAGAAAAAACTACACTTATTAAAAAAAAAACTGAAATCTAGAAAGGAAAAATTTAATTTTCCTTTCTTTCTTTTTCGTAATTATCTTGCATTTAACCAATTTGTGCATTCTTACTTTTAAATATTTTTCTCGTCACTAATTTATTAGAATTAAACTCAACTTAAGCGAATTCTTTTATTTTTTCTTAGTGTTTATACAGTATTTCAATGTTCAAAATGTTCATATATTCATTCCGCAGTAATTTTAAATATTTCCGGACTGTTTTTGTAAATTCGATAAGTTCTAAGTTACAAAAGGTTCAACTTATAAGCAACACAGAGGTATTAGAATGTCTTCTGTATAGGCTTCTGCATTATTGAGGTGGACATTGGTAATTAACAGCAACAGCGGGCTGTCCAAAGTCAAGCTAATTGTTCACTGTTGTTGACAAATGATGCATGAATTGTCATTTCACTGGGATGGTTTTTATTTACAATGCCTTATCTAAAAGTTCAGTTTTATTCAGTTTTATTAATAGGAACTTATGATCGCTGGCAAGACTAACGATGAACTTCGAATTGTGATACTTGATAATCTCAACACTGAAAATGAACGAATATACAACAAAAAAAAAATTAGTAATCTGCTGCGAATTAATTGAAAATTGTTGTCTCAATGGTTTGCAGGTAATTAATCTGAGGTTGGCATATCGTTAAATAATAGCGATGAAAAAAAGAGAAGGAAACTCGTGCAGAATTTTTTTTGAATCTCTGTTTAATTATCTTCAAGTTATTAGAAAAAGAGTTTTGGATCAATTAACCAAAAGATATGATTTTTTAACTCGAGGAGAATTAAAGAATGATTTCACCAACAAAAACAAAGAAAAAAAGCAAGAGATGGAAACTAATTTGCGATGTTTCTTTTCGGTTTGCTGAAGGAGGAAATAGGAAAATGTAGTTGGAATTCAATACAAAACAGATCTTAAAATCTTCAGGAAACCCGGGGAGATCAAAGCTTCCTTCTTCTTCACTCCAAAAAAAAAAAAAAACCAGCGAAAAATCAATTGCCAATCTTTACTAAAATGAAAAAAAAAAAAAAAAAAAAAAAATTGTCGAAGGAGATCCAAAAAATGAATCGTTTGCAGATGCAAAGTTTAGAAAAGTTTAGTTATTTTTTACTATTGTTCTATAAAATACGTTAAATGGGCTAAAGACATTAATAAACTAGAAGCACCCCAAGTAAATTCCTCAGTCTATAAGTATCACCGGATATAATCGTACTAGAGGAGGATAATCAAAAAGTATAAATTAGAAACAATTATTATTAGATAATTTAATAATTTACACCTTTATATTTCCTAAAGTTATATTTTAATGTTGACAAATTTCAAAATCAGAATTTAAAAAAAAAAAAAAAGAAAAGAAATTGTTAGAAATTTTTAACAGTCACCATTTTAATCTGGAACTATTTGTCGCGGAAATATATAACAAGTTAATAGGAATGGACTTTTTTGTATTCTAACCATTCTAGTGAGAATTCAGGTAGTTTGGAAGCAAGACGCACAGAAAAGCTTAAAAAAATAATACTTAAATAAAATGCAATAAGCTTATAATTGTAAGAACTCTTAGTGAACAATACATTCTTAAAAAAATTATACTTCATGTACTAAAGTTCGTCAAATTGTTCCCTGGTATTTAAAATCCATCATTGTGACATTATACTGACGGTTTCCTTTCCTTTATTTCATCGCTTTTGCATCCAACTTTCCAGTTTTCTTTCTCCTAGCGTGAAATGATATGATGATCATGTTGTCCAGTTCTGATTCTCCGTGGAGGACGATATCAGCAATTCGCAGATGCTGTTCTGGGAACATCTAAAGAGACTCGACCTGCAGCATCACTGAAAGAGACTAGAAAGAGGAAAATCGCACCCTAAGAATCCAAGGTCGATAATACTGACTGATGATACATTTTAGAAAACAGAGATTCATAATGTTTTCAAAAGAAAGAATGAAGCAAATAATTGTCATTCCTTTTATTCTATACACAAATGTTTCTGAAAAGCAAAGTAGAATATTTGTAACTAAATTGAGTAAGCAAGTTTTTTCTCATCTCTTACGTTGCATTACAATGACGTAATTGCATTTTAGCTCGAATGAAATTGCTCGTTTAATTTTCTTTTAGATACAAATACAAATAAATTATAAAAGATTAAAACCCAGTAAACGCAATATCTAATATTTTTATTAGTTGTTAATCTTGGATTTTGAATTTACTGTTTAATTTATTACAATGGGTCAATGGACCACTTGAGGATAGGCGGGGCTTCGTAGTTCCAAAATATCCCCCCAGTCTACTTTTTGGCTTGTGGGATAAACAAAGCCATGTGCTTCGTTTTAACCCTAGTAGATATAGAGGCTGAACTAAAAGATTTGGATGCAACGATTGTAAGCCTTCCAAAATTTTCAGATTGGATGTAGAGTTGATTATCGCCAATTGAAGAAGATGACAGCAATATATTTTCAAAGAAGGATATAATTTAATGGATCACTTGAGGATAGGCGGGGCTTCGTAGTTACAAAATATGCCACCACGCTACTGCTTCGCATGTGGGATAAACAAAGCCATGTGCTTTGTTTTAACCGGTTTAGATGTAGAAGAAATATTATATTAAAGAAGGATATTCCAAGCGTTTTTACAGAATTATTACAGTACTGGATCTGCATAGCATTGAACCATCGTCTTGAAATATCAAATATCGACGATTTTTTAATTAATTCACACAAAGTTATGTGTTTGTTTATTCCACAAGCTCTCGCCGCATGTGGGATATACGTCATACGTGACGTCGATAGGGGCGTAAACCTCAAGTGGTCCATTCCTAGTTTAAACAGTAACTGATGAGGAATATAGTGAACAGGTTAAAATACCTCTGGTTCATTTTACCTTTGTTTTGTTTTTTTATGTATAGTTATGTTAGTTAGTTATGTATGTTAGTTATGTTAGTTTATTATGTATAGTTTTTGCCATATATATATATATATATTATTTTAAACTTTTATTTTAAACTTTTTGAAGTTATTATATTTGATATAAGCTACTTTTGTAACTGAAGTAACTGATTTTAAAGAGAATCTTATTTTGATTCGCATGAAGTCACCATTTCTTTTTTTTTTTTTAGAGCATTTTGACTGACATTCGATTTTTTTTTCTTTCTGCTAATTTAATGAACATACGAGCTAAAAGTTTTCAGTGTTTTATGTTGATGTGTACCTCTTATTTCAAGGCAAACCAGAGTCAAATCATTATCTGCAGAAGATAATTTGTGCGCGTTTATATCTGTCTTCTGGTATAACGTCCCTGTGCCTTGGGAAAACTTCTAGGACAAATATTACAATCTTTATTTTATCAATTGAACCTAAAAAAAAGTCACCAGTTTATGAAATGTTGTCAGTTTGCAAATCTTTATATGCTGCTGAAATTTCCAATTGTCATCTGTCAGTATCAAGAACAAGACGATCTGCATAGTTGGCGGAAAATAAGAATTTCAGACATGCCATGTTGCTGGAGAGAATTTCTTCTTGCGATACTTTTTTTTAGTCAAGAGAGCGAACCACTAACTATTTCTGAATGGACCTTAAACAATTTGTAAACAGTTTGAATTCACCGAATATAGATCTACAAATGGTTTTGAAATTTCGAGAATTTGGTCAAATCGAAACTTATTTAGCTAAGTATAACTTTTACAATTTTGTTTAAGGATTAACCCTCAATATGGAACAAACATTGTTTATCATTAAAATTACAGAAACCTATTTTTTTCATTAAAAAAAATCCAATGTACCATTTCATGGTGGGACTATTCTCATTTGCAGTTTGTCTTGCTCATAATTCACAATTTATTTATTATTTTTTTAACATTAATGTAATTTTTTAACGTTTTCTTTCCATTATCTCTTTTAACTTTGTATCGGACGCATCTATCTTTCTTTAAAAAGACATAAAATTTTCTTACATCAGTGAATTGCTTTTTTTTTCTTTTGTGTAAAAGGAAGAGGAAAAAATAATACACACATTTAGAAGAGAAATGGAGAGAAAGTAGAGGAATGAAATGAAACGTGGAAAATATTGATTTTTTGAAATGCAGATGTGCTTCAGACACGGTGGAAATTATGAGAGTTTTTTGATAACCTTTAATCTTCCTTTTTTTGTGTGTTTTCATGGGCAAAAAAAAAAGAAGTCTTTATCACATTTTTTTCTTTATTGATATTGATAGCTTGGCAGTTTTTCTAGGTGACATTATTAAGAATTTTTGAAATATTGAATAAAAAAAATCACCTATTTTTTAGTTTTATGAATGTCATGATTTTGATAAAATTAAAAGAACAAGAGAATAAAATTAATAACCACTCTTAAATTTGGAATAAAATCCATCTAGAGTAAAAAAACTCAGTAAAGTCAGCTTTCTTAAATTCTGCTCCTGCATTTCTTTTGTTTCTCTTTTTTATTTGTAAAAAAAAAATCTTTCTCTATACCGGTACTCTATAATTTTTTTCCTAAGTAAAAGTAACAACAGTAAGAATTTTTTTTTTTTAGAACTTAGAATTTTTTCCAAACTTAATGGAAAAATCTTCCTTTTTTGTGTGTATATGTTTCCAATTTGATATAGCTTTATATCTGATAAGGAATAACAGCTGTTCATTCTTTGTGCTGTATTATTTAAGTTTTTGTATTCAATTTTGATTTCGTTTTGAGATAATTCATTTTTTATTACAAATAGAATGGTTCTGTTATTAGCAATTGAATCATTTTCCAATTGAATCATCACGGATACATAGTAACTGACATTTTTTATAAGTATTGAAACTGAAATTACCGACATTATTAACACCATTAAAAGGAAATTGAATTAAGAGGAGATTATAAAAGGTAAGTAAAGGATTCATTTCAAAATTAGGATTAAATAATAAAAACTAAATGATAATTTTAATAAGCTATGCTTACTTTGAAATTTTCACTAGTACCAACCATGATAATAGAAAGAAAAAATTATCTAAATTAAAATGATTTTACAACAGTTAACTCACAAAATTAATGAAAAAACTACTGAAACTTTTTCAGTAAGATAATTTTCCATCATCTTATTTATGGATACAACTTTGGTTCACGATTCAAAAACCTCCTAAGAACGTCCTATAAGCACTTGTTCACTTGTATTGTTTTGGAAAGTTAAACCAAGTCAGGCCCCTAACCTGGAGAGGAGAATATTCCGGTATCAAGATACTGGAGCCCGAGGGTCTATTGGGCTCCGGTTGGGATTGATTTTTTTTTCTTTTGCTACATTTACAAAAAAGACGAAGGATGTAAAGTTATTATTATTGGTAGATTGGCGCGATTCTATTTATTTTATAACTATTTGTACTATAATCAGAATATCATGTGGCTAATTCATTCATATAAGTCAGAAATATGCACTCATAGTTGCATTATAATGTTTTATATATATATGTATGGCAAAACTGTAGACTCTTTTAGAGGGACTCATCACTTCATCTGCTACTTGGAGCTTTACCTGTCACGTGAAGGTTGCTCATTTTTTTTTAGTAGTATTTGACCCTACATTAAAGTTATTTTCGAGAGTCCATCACGAAACCTGGCATCAGGGCTCGGAATGCAAATGTGGGGACCTGGAACAAGTTATTATTTGAGCCTTGCAAAAACAATAAATAGGTGGTAAAGTTTTCACAATAATTCAGCACGTTTTGTTATGTATTTATCATCTGGTCATTAATAGATACGAAAATTTAAAGATTACATTATTTTGTCTAAATAGTTATTACATATTTAAGATAATTTTCTTTTCTGTAACTTCATCATGTTTATTTCACTGATGAACAAAGAACTGCTACTTGAAACACTAAAAGCTTATTTTAAACATAGAATGATATTGTCTTCATAACTCGGAAAAAAGTAAACTTTTAAATGCATTAAGCAATGAAGTTATTGTACAGAATTAATTAATTCAAATTTTTGTTAACAGTTAGAAATATGACATAACAATAGAAAGAATGTTGATAGTCAGCTTATATCCTATGCAGTTAAAATAACTTTAATTTTTATTACCTTAATCTGTATACTTAACAGAAAACCAATAATGATCTAGCTTTTAATAAATAGATAGGGTTTTTCTCTCTCTATATACAGGGTGTTTCAAAAATACACGGCATAATTTCAGGTATGTATTTCCCACATGTAGACAATCAAAATAGTTCATTACAACATATGTCCGGAAATGCTTCATTTCCGAGTTATGGCCTTCACAACATTGAAAATCACCGGAACGTTTTTCGTATTTACAGATGAAGCACAGTTCACACGAGATGGCATAACAAATTTCCACAATCAGCATGTATGGGCGTATGAAAACCCAAATGCAACTGTTGTATCTCATCACCAGGTGCGGTTCTCCCTCAACATGTGGGCCGGTATCATTGGTGATCGATTAGTTGGACCCCATGTACTTGTAAACAGACTTACGGGGCAGGCGTACACAAACTTCCTGGAAAACACCATACCTCATGTTTATGACGACACTCCACTGATCGATCGTCAGCACGCTCACTTCTTGCATGACGGCGCTCCTGCACACTTCAGTCGTACGGCTCGCCGGTACTTGGATCGAACGTTTCCTGATCGATGGATAGGTAGAGGTGGCCCAATTGCTTGGCCTCCACGCTCACCTGATCTGAACCCTCTCGATTTCTACATTTAAAATCATTGGTTTATTCGTCTCCGGTGCCTGATTTGGAATCCCTTCGGAATCGAATTGTGGCACGTTCTGAGGACATACGCAACATTCCTGGAGTGTGGGATCGTGTTCGCAGGTCATTGAGACATCGATGTGAGGTCTGTATTCAAGCAGGAGGTGGTCATTTTGAACATCTTCTGTAATGGCAACGACCGGCGGAACGAAAAACGTTCCGGTGATTTTCAATGTTGTGAAGGCCATAACTCGGAAATGAAGCATTTCCGGACATATGTTGTAATGAACTATTTTGATTGTCTACATGTGGGAAATACATACCTGAAATTATGCCGTGTATTTTTGAAACACCCTGTATAAATATCAAATATTAATTTTTAAACCTAACTTTAGCAACATATTCTGAAAATTCTCTTGTATTACATTTTGGCAGTAATTTTAATAACTTAAAATAGTTTCTGTCAATTAAACTAAATAAACTACATTAATAAATACTATTTAATGTAAATGTAATGAAAATACCATATATTATTAAATTCGAATAACAGTTTCTGAAATGATAATAAAGAATGGTATGATTATACAATCATTTCATTACAATGAAATATTTGTTATTGCATTAAAAAGCCTATTCATACATTAAAATTGTTTATTAAGTTACGTTAATTCTAATAAAGCTGACGGGAATTGTTTAAAATATCACAGAAAATTCAGCAAATAATAAAGCTATTATAAATTTATTTATAAAAAAGTGAATTCTAGAAATAATGAGAGTTTTCTATACTTTATAAAGTTTTTTGAACGATTATTTACAAAGAATTTTCCATATTTTGAAAATAATTAAATTTTCCGTCAAAGAACAGGAAATAAGTAAAGAAAAATTCTGCATTTTCATCTGACGATATAATAGCCCGTGTTCGTTGAGAATTGAAGTGCTACTAAATAGACGTGTGTGATAAGACCATCTTACAAAAATACTGTCTGTCTTTTACTCCTAAGAAATTAGAAATTAGGAAAATATACTGTTGTTTTAGTCAATTAAAGCAAAAGAAAGTAGTTACTATCAAAGTGAATGCACTATACAAAACAGCATTTAGACCAACCATTGAACGGTCGAGATAAATAAATCAGTATTGTATTGCATATTAAGTATTAAGTCTTCCATAAAATTTAATAAACTTCCATTTTATATTTAAGAATGTGCGAATAATGTTAGTTTCAAAACAGCAGCGGTATAACAACTGATCTGCCCCCACAATAAGTAGAAAACACGGACCACAATAAAATAAAATCACAAAGTGGTATCCTGGAGTTTGATTTACAACAATTATGCTGTATGAAAATCTTACGAATACTGATATTTGCACCCATATCTATAATTGTATGTAGTATACAGTATTACACATAAAACAATAACAATAATAAAGCAAAAGTATTATTTGCATTTCTGTGTAAAGGAAAACCTTTGCTTTCGGTAAACAGTGAAAGTAAAAAAATAGCAATCGCGTTTTATTTTAATATAATGGTTTTCTTCATCACGTTCGGAAATATCCAATACTGGCGAAAAACTAAAACAAAAAATAACTTAGCTTCCCATGCGTGATCCACAAGACAGCCATAGACAGGAAAGAAGTGGCTATTGCGCCTGTGTTCAGATCCGCTAAAGCTCGGCGTTTGCTGTGAACAGTATCCGAAGAAGCTCCATGGCATGGATATTCATTGGGAAACAGCAGCTCACAAGACCAAGATCCTTCTGTACAGCAAACTCGTTGGAATGGTGCCAACCATGAAGAGAGGAAACGGAATCATTGGATAGACTTGAGGAAGTCCTGGTCCATGTTCTTCAGTTTTATCAGCATTTTCATTCAAACTTGTTGTTGCGATTGCAAAGCTTTTCAGATTCTCTATTGGACTGTCTATTATGCACCAGCTTCTATCAAATATTCATAATTATGTATTTTTTTATATATACCATCATTTTTTCATTAGTCCATTTCTAAGTTGTTTACATCAAGAATCATAGTCAAATTATTAAAAATATTAGAATAATTTTTGTTTCATTTTTATAATAATTTGGATAAAGTTATTATTTTTTTCCATTGTTTAATTCATATATTTTTTTAGTAGCACCTGATGAAATTGAGCTACTTGGAAGTTTGAACAAAACAGCAATGCATATTTACTTGTCCAGAGCAAATTTTGAATAGCAAAGAAAACATACAGGGAAAATTAAATTCCGCCTGTTCATTCTTTTTTTCCCACAACCAGTAATTGGATGTTGAAAAAAAAGTTACAAAAAACAAAAGCAAAAAACATGCAGAGTAATTGAATAAAAAACTTCTTACCTTACAAAGGCTTACTAATTGAAACCATTTTTTATTAACGTTAGCTCATCGAGATTGTAATACTTGACTATAATTTGATTATAATATTTGAATGGTCTAGTTGTTATATATATAATGTAAATTTTAGGAGAAAATTTCTACGTAGTGAAGTGAAATGGAGAAAAAGTTAATGGAAATGGTTTTATTTAAGTAGAGTCGTAATAGTAAGAAATATTTACTAAATTTTAACCTGAAGGTTCCGTAGAGTTAATTCATGTTCAATTAATAGTTAAATTCTGAAAGCAAAGCAGAAAAGAATACAAATTTAGGCTTTCCAAACGAAAACATAAATTTTCATTAAAAGAATTGATTCTCTTTGTTAGTTACAACATCAATTAAAGACAGACAACACTATTACATTAAATGAATCTGGAAAGAGGTAGATTGAAGCTTTGTAAAGATATAAATTTAGGTAAAAATCAGTTAGATGGTTTAAAGAAGTTTTTAATTGCAAATAGAAAGGCGTAGTTTCAATAATAGATGTCCTAATTTTAAAGCCCATCACCACGTGAGTATCAGTTGGTTTCAGTTCAGTTAGCCATAACATCGATTAGGATCTACGAAACCTTCCTACAATTTGAAGTAGTGAGTATTGATTTCCCGATAAGTTTGCGGTTTTATCCTACTAAATATTTCAGTCGTTTACCGCAAAAGTTTTGGATTGACATAAGAGCTATTGACTTCATTAGTTGTTGATGTTCTGGTATCAAAACAGCCCAGTGTAGAAAGTAGATGATTTAAATTGAACTCATTTTAAATTTTTTCAATAAAATACAAAAGTAGCTACAATGCCCAAGTCAAACGTATAATTTGAAATCCAACTATTAGAATTTCGCTATTTAAAGAAATTAAATATAAGTTTGAATTTAATTGCCCAGAAGATGTCAATATTTAAATATAGTATCGGTACCTTTATATTTCTGGCATACTATTTACATTAAATTATTTAAAAGGTAATCAATGGTAATTCTTATGAAAAAAATTGATATCTCTTCACTTTCGTATAGTTATTAACATTTTAGTAGATTGATAATTTTTTTTTTCATTTCCGAAATATAGTTTTATTGAAAAAAAAAGTTTTTTATATATAACCATTCTTTTTCTTTTTACACCAAAAGAATAATTAATTCCGGAGTTGCGATTTCTGCTCATCTTTTATCTTACAATGCTGCTCAATCTTTTTTTTTGTCTTACGGAGCACTTATATACTGTCGAACCCCACTTTTACATTCCCGCAAATAACGTTTTCCCGTTCTTTACAACCATTTTTCTCGGTTCCTTCAATTTTCCTATTATTATAGTATATTTTTTCCCCTGTATTTACGCTGTCGTAATATCAAACTTCCTCAATTTACGTTGTTTCCGCCAAACGGAGTAAAAAAAAAAAAAAAAATGAAGGCGTCCATGCGATATATCGATTGTCTCGACACTCGATGTCTTCGTTTGTTTTCGGCTTCATTCTTGTCACTAACTTTCGCCGCATGATGTAGTATTGTAGAATATTGTTGCGAGTATAAAAAAATTCTGTGACCATGTGTTTTTCTCATGAATACTACTCTCAAGATGATTCCCACAAGAGCAGATGTAGCATTAGAAACTGTAAGGGGATATCATTCTGCTACAGCAGAAAATGATTCAATTTTTGATAAGCTGTATGAACTAGAGAAGCAAATAGAAAACTTGAGACATAAAAGATGTAAACAGTCAAAAATATCAGACTTCTTTTGTAACAAGAACTAGTGTCTTGTTTCGTTTGCCTTATATTTTGAGATTTTAAAGTGATTAAAACATTGTGTATGATAATTTTCCTTTTGTAAATTAAATATTTAATTATTAAATTATTTAATATAGTCCTGTGTGTTATAAAAGTTCCAAGCATTGAATACAAGTCATTCTATGTATTGAACACTGTATCCTTAATGTTCTTGGTATGTGGAAACCTTTTCCCATAATTTACACTTTCCCATTGATTAGCCATTTTTTCAGAGTGCATTGAAGAGTGTGAAAGAAGGATTCGACTAACTTTGATAAAATCCCGCGGCTCACCAGACGTTGTTTCTAAAATTTTCACCAGAAAACAAACTTTTTCGTTGCTTTTTTGTACGTGTAGTAGAATTCTTTGAAGAAAATAATGTAACCATGATTTACAGATCAATGACAGTCTACTTTAAACATGTAAAAATATACTGAAATGACTGAAAAAAATACGCTTTTAAGTCGATTTCAATGTGAATTAATACTTTATTAGCCTTTATTGTTAGATCGACAGGATGTTGTTTAAATTTCTGTTTGCTCAGATTACTTGAGATCAAGAATTTAGATAGATATTTGGCTGTGTGCTGTTCCGGCGTGACCTAGTGGATTAGTCGGAGGCCTCCAATGAGGAAGATGAGTCGGAACTTGGGTTCGAATCCCGGCGTCGGCATGGATGTTTACTTTCTTTAATGTATTTGTCTGCTTCTGCTCTTTCTGTCCTTCCACTGCCTATGGCACCGAAAAGTATTCCGAACTTATAGAGTTAGTATGACAGATTCTCCAAGAATGAAAGTACTCGTGGGTTGTGCCCGCGGCTCTACTCAGAGAGTGAAGGATAATAAGAACTTGAGGCGTAGTATCAATACTGAGCAATTACAAAAAAATGGCTGTGTGAAACTAAATGTTCATTATAGATGCACTCTCAAAATCCATTTTCAATAATCATTTGACCACTCTAAAAAAAGTGCAAGCTTTCAATAAATTAAGAGATTAAATTAAATAAATTAAGCTGTCCGTCTCTTTTAGCTCATTTGCTTAGAATTTGCAAGATAACTTTTAGTTTTCTTTAGCTTTATATAAATGTGTAAGTAAACAAAGAAACTGAAAAGGAAATTTATAATAATCTTATTGAAACTTTTTAATCAAGCAAGAGAAATTATGGCAAAAACCATTCAAGCAATATTTTCAAAGAGTCATTATTATAAGAAATTGAAAGTAAAATCGGAGAACCAGTTCAAAACTATATCGTACACTCAAATAAAGAATTAAACTGTACAATATGCAATAGTTAACAACATTAATAATACAAATTACTGATATATGTGTTAAATAAAATACACTTCTTAACTTTTTTATGATTTACTTTCAAAATGATTTAAAAAAATCGACAGCCTTACAATTCGCTTGCCGGCAGTTGATAGCCCTGATTTATAGAGATAGTCTTTAATAATTCGAAGTTTGCACAACTGCGCAACAATATTCTCTTATCCACTGCTCAGTAAATACCAGACTTTTATGACTTCATAAGGAGGCTTTGATCTCGATTTCTTTAAAATTACTTACCTTTGTCGAGATAATCTATAAGTTATCAGTAGACCGTGCTCTCTTCCACAACCGACGTAGGTTGTAAAATTGGAAGCTTTCCTTGTTAATAAAGCAAAAATACCGACAGCTCAACGCTTTTCTTTGAAGATAGCGTGTCCAAAGAGGCATGAAAGTCACTGGTTGGATTAAGGAATTAAATCAATCCAGCAGATTGCATAAAACGGAGATTCAAGATAAGATTATGTTGCCTTCCTTCTGGAAGAACGGTGTGGACAAACACAGCAGCAATGTCTCAAGAGACTATTAATTCAGACGTTGTTTGGCAGAGATTCAAATGCATGGATTCTGAAGTATGTGAGTGTAGAGGGAAGAACGCATTAAAACGAAACACTTGACTTTCAAATGAGAACAACGTCATCAATCAACAAGTGTTCTACAACATCCATGCTGCCAACATCTTCAAGAGCCTTTTTAAAACATTGCTTATTATCTTTCCGTCTTGAATTTAGTCTTTCTCCTTTTTGTTCAAAAGTTACGATATTCTTCAATTATTATTCTAATCTTTTTTTCATAATCCTATGAGGATTATTAGTATGTTCTTATGAAGAATAATCTTAGAGAACATGTTATTCTCATATTTTAAAAGTAAACTCATTTTTTTTTTCAAATGAGAATATATTGTTAAAAGAACAACGATGGCTGATATATTACCTCAAGTTTATATTTAATTCCTTTATTATAAAATGCAAACTTTAGACTCCTTTTTCCACACTCGTTTCTCCAATTACATTTCCGAGAATTTGATATTTTTGGAATTTGATCACTGAGTAATTAGGACCGAAACTTGACCACTGGGAATAGCACTGACCAGAATTTTTCAACATTTGTTTTTCCTCATTTGCGGAAAAGTATTGCTGCATAATGCTACAACAAAATAATGTATTGATTTTATGAAAGCCTATTTAAGTTTCTCGACTTTCACAAAAATTTTATAAATTTTATGCTTTGACATTCTGTAGCAAACTTGTAATATAAATGTTTAATTCCGCTTATTCACATGAAGATTTATTCAATTTTGCGAAACATACGAGGAAGGTAGTAGAATAAACTATCACACCACCAACAACAAAATTAGTAGTTTCTTTCTTTCCTTTTGAAAAGAAAAAATTACAATATATTATTAATGTCACTGATTATTATTAATGAAGTTTAAAGGAGAATATTTAATGAGGATTAGAACATTTTTACGAAATTTATTTTTGAAATGCTAATAATATTTAAACTAAATCTTCAGTTAATTCTCTTCGGAATGGGTCCTACGATCTACCAAGGTCTCTAAAATTGAGAGCAGGTTTCTTTCTTAAGGCTTTGGACTGGCCATCCTATCTCTGATGACGATTGCCATTAAAAACGTCGGGGGCTTTATCTACTTATCTAATCTGGTTGGATCTGGTTAAATGATATTTTACTTAGTGATTTGATAGCAATTATTGCATCAAAAATATAGAATCGCTTAAGTTTATTTTTCCTGTCCATTGTCATTCATGTTGAGGATTTCAATATACAGTAAACTCCCGATTATCCGCGGAATTGGGTGGCGCGGCAACCACGGATAAGCGAATTCCGTGGATAATCCGAACTAGGACGAAAAAAGACGAAAATCAACACAAAAATGCTTTTAACATGTTTTATTTATATTAAAATGGCAGTACATAGATTATAAACAATTGTTTTATTTTATATTATTTACTTATTTTTAAATTTTATTACTACGGGAAGGCTCTCCCGTAATTTACTGTAACCTGCAGGTCTAAGCTCCGCCCACAAGGTCATTCTTTAAATTGTTTGTCTACAATTGTTTTTACTTACTTTATTAGCCTCTTTTATTGTTTACCTTATTCTAGATTCAATTTTTTTTTATTATTCCGTAATTTATTGTACAGTAAAAAGAAAAATGGAAACAGGAGTGGTCCGCGGATAAGCCGCCCGCGCATAATCGGGAGTTTACTGTACTTCTATACTTAGTTATTACTTGCCAACTGTAATGCTATCATCTCTATTTTCTAAGACCTGCAAGCTCAACTCAAAGAAAAATAATAAAATGCTGTTTTCATAATTCGAAATTTAACAGTTTAAACTTTATCGAAATTTGTAGAATTTGTTGTATCTTTCGTATATTTATACATAATTATCTAAATTAGTTCTCAGTTTCACTTCAACTTCAAGTAAATATCAATGCAGAAGTAGACAGAAATGTGATTTATCAAGCATTGATTGCTTGAAGAAATCCCTCCACTTTTAGTTTTAAATAAAAATGTGAATACAGTAGAGTCTTGTTAAATCTGGAACCTTTTAAGATCGATTTGAGTTTTAGGGAAGAAAATAAGCAACTAAAACTCTAGTATTACTTTTCTTTGTTATAGAACTTCAAAGGAATGATAACTAGATTATTCAAATATTTACTTTTGGTTGTTCAGCAACAGTAAAAAAAAGGATGTCTAAGTCAGACAGTTGCTACAACATATACTGAAAAAATGTATTGGTTTTAGGCTAAACTATTGATTTCTTGAGCTTAATACGTACAGCCAATTCAAAGTAATTATAAATTGTAAAAAACATGCCCTCCGTTTGCCCAACATTTGCAAATGATGTCTAGGTTCTTAAACTATTCGATTAAGGTAGGTGACCCAAAGGTGGCCATAATTAAGCTTTGCTGATTTTTTATAATTTAACGGTTGCGGGAATATAAAAAAAAAATCTAGAGGTCATCACCCTGAACTTCTCTAAACAAGAAATATTGATATTGTTTTTCTTAAAACATATTTAGTTTGTTTTACAGTTATTTTATTAAAAAGGTTACTTCCGGGCCGCCTTCGGAGCAGGTGAACCTAAGTTGGCCTACATATTTATTTTGTTAAAAATTATATTTTCCAGGGTTTGAAAGGACACTTAGCACTTTATGACTAAATTCAGTATTTTATAAGCTGCTAGTTTTACATGCCTAAAGTCCTAATACTAAATATGCGTACAAAATATAGAGGGAAAAAGTCTTTCAAAAAGTACACTTAAAATTTTTGATTCTGTCGCCTTGTGTAAGTCTTTCAATCTGAGTCAATGCAAAAAGTACACTTGAAATCTTTGATTTTGTCACCTTTTGTAAGTCCTTCACACTCCTCGTGGACATATCTTAAACATTGGGTGCACAGTCTCATGTTAATTATTTTGTGGTCAGGTGGTCAGGTTGGCGGGCCACTTTGTGTACACATCTCAGCACATTGTTTTCACAAATAAACAATGTCATTACCATGAAATTCTTAAACTGTGACAATACGTCCTGAATGAGTAGTGACCGAACTTTAATAAAATATACAACAACTTGCATTTAACAAAACTTTACACGATTAAATTTAATTTATTAGTTATCGGAAAGTAAGAACAACAGAAAAACAGTCTAAAAAAAGATCAACAGACAAACAAAGGAGAAAAATGTTCAAGTTGATAGAAAGGTTTCACGTGATTAATCAAAAATTAAATTAATAAATCGCTTTTTACCTAAGAAAAAAATGATATTAGATCTTATTTTAAATTAATCATTTACATTTATATACAATCAGATCACTTTAAAGTATTGTTGGAGAAATTATAAATTTTTAAAAATGCATTTTTAGCACAAACAACACACACAAATTTTAGTAATGTTTTGGATTCTTAACAAATTATGAAGCTCTCAGCAATTGTTTTGTCGCAGTGCTTTAAAAAGTTGTTTCTGTTTAGTAAGAGCCCTGAAAATATCAATTAGTGAAAAGTTGTTCGGAAGTCTCTGAGCAAAATTGTATTTAGATGGTTTTGCTGTAAATAATTTTATCTAATGCAAAGGAGTTGAAATAAAGGAGTTATTCAAGTAGATTGTTAATTCTTACTTGAATCTTTGTAAAAAAAAATAACTACATTTTTTTCTTAATTTTTGGAAGAAATTAATCAGTTTATTGTTGAAATTAAGTAAAATGTTTCATTAAATCTTCCCTTTGTAGCTAATACATTAGAGCTAATACATTGTAGATTTTTCCAAAGTGGAGATATTCATGGAACTTTTATCAGGATTATATTGACTTCTGCCCATTTAGAAAAACATTTTGAAATAAGCATCGTAGTTGCACTTTGATGAAGAGAAACAAAGCACCTTTCCGATATTTACGTTTAGTTTCAGATGTCCATTGGGTTTCCTTTAAACACATGTAAGTAGAACACTGAAAGTTGTTGTTCCATAGCTCTTACAAAAATGCAATATTGTGATTTTTTTTCAGCGAACGCTATCTTTAAAGTTCAACAATTGAGACTCCACAAGCGGGTTGGTTGATGTTACATATATAATAGTTACAGTATTAATTCTGCTACTCTTAAATATCATCTAGTCTTTGGGAAAGAAATGATGAGTTGGGCTGACAAAGTGGAGAAAATCTCGAATTCAACTTTTCAAGTAATTTTCTCTGTACTTTATTCCACAGATGCCATTACTTTTTTTATACAAAAAATACATTTTTCTTTAGGAAACAAATTTGTAATGTTGGTCTATAGACAAAATAATAATCATGCTCCTTTTATCTTTTCTAAGGAGCTCTGACACTGACAGTCAGATGATTGTGGCTTGGTTTATGGATTGCATTTATAAACAAAAGGCTGAAGACTGTGATTACCTTCGAAAGGAATTCTAATTTCTTTCAAGTTTCTCTTGTTGGTTCTGACAGTATTGACACGAATGTCTCTTGCTTCTCACTCAGGATGTGATGCAAGACTTTGGCAAATTTATATTGTCTTTCAAAAATACAGTAGAACATTGATTATCCGAACCAGAACCAACAATCCGTCCCTAAACCATTTACAGAATCTACCTTTAGTGTAGACTGAAATATTACTTTAACCATTTAATGCATCAGTTTCTAATTATTTATTCGAAATGTATGCAGTGAAGCATACAAATGATATTAATTTGTCATTACTAGAGTTAAAAAATCATTTTGTAAATCATCAAATTTTTAATAATATTTCAAAACACAATATCAAAACCTTGCGAACAATTTTTATTGTAAGCAAACTCTCTCATTTAAACTGTGACTGAAAAAAACTATGTTTCTTCTCTCAGTTTCTTCAGTTAATTCGAATTTTCTTTTATTTTGCTTCGGAGGACATCCCAAACTTCAGTCGTATCGCTTTTGAACTTGGAAACTTGTGTTTTTTCTTCTTAAAATGTTAATAAAACACACTTTTCATATATTAGAGTTTCTGTGAAAGTTTTCCGCAGTTTACTTGATGTAGACACCTTATTCTTTCAAGTCAGTCTGTCAGATCTGTCATAAGCCAATGATTAAAAAAACCTTTGAATTTAATAAGACATTACTCAGCATTCATATTTGCTAGAGCATTCTTCAAAAAAAGCAAAAAAACTGCAATCTAACTACGAGTTGTTTCATCATGCGGTTGGTCTATCTCTCAGCCGAGAGATTATTTGATAGCATCTCGTATGCTGTATTTCATTCCAGTTGCGCTGATATCTGCTAGATGCAATGGCGCCTATTAAGTTGACTTCCGTAAGAATTAGAAGATAAAATCGTTCCCACAATCAGGAAATAGCCAACGATCAAGTGATTCCACGACATTAATATTTCAAGTTAAGGAGCTGCATCGAAGAAATCAAATTTATCGAAAGATTACGTAACAGAAGAACGAGTAATGAGTATATCATTCTTAATACAGATAACTTATTTAAATATATGTGTAATTTTAAATTTTATTTATGGTTAATATAATAAAGTCGCTTAAAGCTTGATTTCAGGCCCGGACTGGCTCATTGAGAAGGGCGGTGGAAACTAACATGGCAGGGGCGCCCCTGCCATATGTATATATGTGTATGTGTGTGAGGGTGTATGTAAACCAGAATATATAGGGGAGATCCGTGTATTATGGACCTCCTAAGCAAGAATGCTCATAAACCTTAAATTATTAACATTAAAAAGATTTAATTTGTTGGCTGCTCATAACAATTGTATAGCTACATGGTTCAAACGTGGTAAAGTACTCTGGTAAATATTAATAATTGCAGGAAATATTTTTTTTATTTTCGTGTCGGTGGTCCATATTACACATACGTTCGTGTAATATGGACCGAGTAAACCAAAAACAAAACATAACAAGAAATTAATTAAAATAATTTTTACAAACAAGCTTTCATTATACTGCAGTAAACAATAGTCATACTGTAGGCATGTGAAGTTTCACGATTGTATTTGGTTTGGTTTATGAGATATGGTGATTTTAAAATTTGCTCCTCTTTACCCACTTATGGGTCGAATTTTAAAAATTTAGATCATAAAAATTGTACGACTTGAATTACATTAAGCAAGCCCTAATTTGTGCTTTTCGTTTAATATATTAAATAAAACAAGCTTCAGACTTATAGTAATATGCTTAGCAACCAGTGGTCCATATTACACAACAGCGCACGGTTCATATTATACCCTTAGACGGAGCAGCGTTGTTTCCAATCACATATCGCTATGCAAAATGGCACGAAAGAAACACATGTCTGGATTGTGAAGAAAATAAGTACATTTGCTACTATTAACGTGAAAATTATACTAAAATTACCTAACAGCAGAAAGTAATACATTCATTCTAACATACCTGTTACATCCATGATCATATAAAACGGAAAACACAATTTAATCTCGTCCAAATGAAGGCACACATGTAAAAGTCACCTCCTGCTTTGGATTACAATAATATTCACTAAAGGCAATGGGATGGTTCTACGAACTAGTGGTGAACGGATAAATTTCAACAAGGTCCGTATTACACGATGGTCCATAATACACGGATCTCCCCTAATTACAGTGAAGTCTCACTTATACGAAACATTCAGTTATACGAAGAACTTCTCATTCCCCGGCGAAACACCCATAGTCCTATATGTAATTCACTTATACGAAATATTCACTTCATTTAATGAATGTTAATCACTATATTTAATATATGTATTGTGGACATTTGGTACATGTTAATAATGATTACAAATGTTAGGCTACAGCATTGACTTTTCAACAACAAAATCGCCTTCCGGCTAAGGGGCAAGCAAACGTCTCCTTTCAGAACTCGATTCACATAATTTGGTTATTATAGCTTCACTGTCAATGTTCATAAGAATGTCTTTTTCACTTTGCATAATGATAAGCGATTCAAGATTTTCGTTTGACATAGTAGATCTTAGACGTGTTTTGATTAACTTCAATTTAGAAAAAAAACTGGTTCACAGATTAAGTGAGTTAGAGGAATGGTCAATAAATATTATAAACCTTTAAAAGTTCCGTGTACTGAAGGCAGTACATATTATATTCTACAATTACTCTAAATGCATATTTCACACAAGAGCTTCATTCTTTGACTGCTGTGTATTTCGAGGACTTCTTCACCAGCTTCAAGTTCAAGGTCATGTTCGGAATCAAATGCCTCCTCAACTTCTAAATCATTCTTTTGAAGACTTGGCATAGCTTTTCTAGTGCATTATAGGGTAAGGGTTGGTGATTTTTAAACTTGTTAGGGTCGAACCAGGAAAGATCAAGATAAAGTGTTTTATGATTTACAAACCGGCTTTCCATAGTTTGAATGACAGTATCCATAACAACATTGAATACAGAACATTTGAACATTTCCTCTGCGGTTGTTCCTACGCTTTCATCTTCAGCAACCTCGCCTGGCATCTATTTGGGTTTTTTGGGACGTTTCTTTTTCAACTCAGTTTCGATTCTCATATTGCCGAGTGATTGGTCTATTTCAGTCTTTTCTTGGACTTCTTCAGTCATTTTTTGCGCAAATTTGTTAGCAGCACTCAAAGTTTCATGAAATTGATGTCTTAAGCGTTTGAGTCTTGCCAGTGAGGAATATACCAGTCTCCAGGCTTGCGCATAATCAATGTTCTTTGTTTGTAAGTAATCAGATAACGGAGTGGTAATTTTAAAAATTTGAAGGAAAGTCATTGCCATTAAAATTGTGTCAAAACTCAACAACTTTTGCAAGATGGATGCTGCGTCATTTCTGATTTTTGGATTGAATTCAGTATCTTTCGAAATCTTGAATAATGCCACTGATAGTTGTAAGTAGACAAGCTTAGCTGACTTGGATTGATTTGTCTCGTCTTGTTCACTCGATGTCCAGTCATCGATTCTTCCAAATATTTTGGTTGTTGCATCACTCCGACTTCTCCATCTAGTTGCTCCAATAACTTCCAGTTTGAAAACAGGATTTTCGGCAATATACTTTTGAAGTCTCTTAAGAGATTCCTTCAAAAATTCCTGAACTTCTCGAAGCAGGCCGAAAAATTACATGCGGTATCCGACAGTACAAGATTAAGGACATAGCACCACGTGTTAACATGATTGGGAATAACGTTGGATAATTGCGCCGTTAATCCGATATACTGCCCACTCATGTTTGCAGCTTCGTCAAATGCGTTTGCTACACAGTCCTGAAGGGGAATTCTGGCTAAGTGTTTTGTAATGTGTTAAATAATCCCTCACCAGTGGTTGATGAAACACATTTTAGTGCTATTAGTCGTTCAAACACCTCTTGACCCTTTGCACAACAAATGCACATTGATCTTTGCTTGATACATCTACTGTTGTGTCCGTCATGATTGAGAACTTAACTGCTTGTTTGATATCTTCTGATATTTTTGCCTTTATTTCGTCTGTTATTATTTTCATTATCTTTAACAGAGTAGTTTTACTCAAAAAAGTCACAAAACTTCCTCTACCTTCTTGTTTATTCTTCTTAGTTGTATCTTTCCTCTTTTTTTCTCTTGATTGATGAAGAGTTTGACTTCTAGACGAGACTTACCTTAATATCTTAATGTAATAACCATCTGCGCTCATTAGAAGCCAAAGTAAAGGATAATTTGGCAACTTGTAATTCAAAACATAATGTTATATACTTGACTCGCCCGAGCCGAAACAGAAATTGTACTGAACAAAGCGGGTACAGGCGCCGGGCAGTGAGCAGTCACCAGTCAAGCATCGCAGCGACCGTTGGAGGGTAGAGCGCATGGCGCTTGGACTGTCACAGCCAAGTCAATCCACGCTGCAAATCTCCGTACGACGAAGTGCACCATTTGCATCATGCTCATGCGTGATATTTTATATCATAATATCTAATAACATAGCATTATTATATTATGAAGGGAGGTTCTTCGGTATTATATTTTAAAGTCGAATACTTTTGGTGGACTTTTAATATTTCTAATTTTTTGTATTATTAAATTCTTTCCTCGAAGGCGGAAGGGCGCCAGACAAAGCCAAAGGAGGGGGGCGCACCGGGACATGTCCTGGTGTCCCGGTGGGCCAGTCCGGGCCTGCTTGATTTATAGAATTCGAATACTAAGCATATCTTAGTTTTTACTATAATCTTCAAATTTTTTAATTTTTTTTGAAAATAGTGCCAAATTAATTTTTAATGAATTTAACAGACATTAAAAGAAGGCGGTAAAATTGATTGAAAAACTTACTGTTTCAATGTTAAGGAGTGAGGAGAAGGAGGGCCCTTAGAGACCGATGGGAATTTCCAAACTTTATGAGAGAAATTAATACACTGAGAAAAGAAATTACGTTCTTTTAAATGCATTGGTGTAAATAGAAGAAATTAATTGCAGTTATCAATTTTTTTTTTGAGAAATTCAAAAAGAACCTTTGCAAACGGCCTCCAAGATGTCATTAGAATAAAATATTAACATATACTTTATATTTTTCTGATCTAATGCCTGTAAATCAATTTTAGAAGAAAAATTGTACTACTAAGAGACCTACTAGGAAATTACGTAGACTGTTTATTTGGGGGTATGATTTGAAGTTAATACTTGTCGAAACGAATGTTTTGTACGTCTTTCAAATATTTCCTCGAAGAAAGCATTTGACTGAGGACTTGACTGACCCAATCTCTTTCAACTTTCTCAATAGTTAATTGAATCCTTTGTGCGGCATGTTTCCGGTAATGGATGATGAATTTCCTTTTCAAAACAACACATCTTCGATTATCAAAAGTTGACTTTAGTCCGTCATTTTCAATATTTATGGCTAAAAATTGAAAGTAGTAAAGCTTTGTTTAGAATTTGAAAGATTAGTCTTTCCAAGTTAATAATTATTCTGTAATTTCTTCTTCAAACTAAAGTTCTAACCACAGGAATTTTCGTTTAAATGTTTTTTTTTCTTTATTATAATTATTATTTTAATATTCTAATTGCAACTATGAAAAGTGAAAACTATGAAATGCTTCACTCTCCGATCCCGTCTCCTTGATTTTTTTTTAAATAAATATTTTTTAATTTTTTTTTATTATATGCTGACAATTAATTGTAAATTAATGGTAGTTCTTATTTCCCATTGTTAAATTTAAGTAAACAGTTTACGAGCTTATTTTTTTTTTATACAGGGTTGTCCTGAAATGGGATGGCCAAACTTGAAGGCCCTATGCAACGTAGCAAAATAAGAAAAAAGTTATTAAATGGTGTAGCCACTGTTAGAGAGATGTTCGAAGTCGGTAGAGTAGGACCAAAATCGTAGCTTGCAGGTTCGCCCGACCTACATCCTCCGGACTTTTTTCTGGGGATATCTGACAATGCTAGTGTATGCTATACAGGTTCCCAATGTACAACAATTGCACGACCGCATTGTGGATGGGTATACAACGATTCAGGGTACCCCTGGCATGTTTGAGCGTGTCCGGCAATCCTCACGACGACGATATGAGGCTTGTGTTGCTGATGGTAGAGGTTACTTCGAACACCTCATTTAACAGTCGTTACACCATAGCCTGTTTACTGTAATCATTCTGTAATATCTGAATAAAGCATTTCTGCAGCCATGTTTATATGGACTTTTTTTGTTATTTTGCTAGGTTGCACCTGGCCTTCAAGTCTGGCCAACTATTTCAGAACGACCCTGTGTAATATTGTAATTCTATTACTACTGCGAATAACCATATCATATTGATTGGTTTTAAATAGAGAACTAATCAGTTTTATTACTTATTATTTCACTATTGTTTTCTTCATCCCGACTGATAGACAAAACAATATATACATATTGCAAGATTTCCGTATTAAAATTGATGTCAATAAATAAAAAATGAACAATTGAAAAGAATTTTAAGCAAAGCTTTTATGGGATTATTCCAGCACAAAATCTATTAAATCTAATTATTTACAAGTACGTAAAGACGTGTGTAAGGGATTAAGCTGTCATTCTTTGTCCCCCTTCTGGGAATTGTGACGGGCATAACAAATCTCTTTTTATTCTTGTCAGGTGGCGTCCATATCAAACATTTGGAGCGGAAACCAGATTTCGGTCACGTGCTTCACGAGACAATCGAATTTTTTCCAATGTCGAGCTACGAGTTTTAGCATTTCAATCAAAATACACACTAGGAGACATTGAACTATTACGTTTTTAGGCTACTGCAAAGATTCATTTGGATACATTTCATTCAAATAATATAAAAATATTTGTTTCAATTTATTTGTTATTGGGATGAATTTTAGTTTCTGTTAATCCTATTAGTTTCTTAATATCCAGGTTTTTTTTTAATTTTTGAAATCACCTACAATAAGTTTTTCTAATATTTAAGAATTCGAAGCCAGGAAGATTTTAAATACCGGTATGTAATTTGAATAGACACCTGATATTACTATGTAATCTCTCACTTCGTTAAAATCTAGAACTGTTAGAACTATATAATTAACGTATAATCCAAGAATATGGAATATTAAGTCACTAGTACCTATTTTCAGTAATCAAATAGTAGCCTATATCATTACTTCTTCCAAACAGAAGCAAATCGCCTTATTGTAATAAATGATAAGAAAGATGTGTTTGATGCAATACAGTTAAACCTACAATTGGATTAATTGGAATTTATTTTTATAGAATCCATTAAGTAAATTATATTAAATTAAGAAAATTAAATTACATGAAAGTAAAATTAAATGAAATTTAAATCATAAAATTAATATGGGATATACTCGACATATCGTAAAAGAGGTGAAGATATTAGTAAGACTAGTAAATTTTGTTTTTAGTGATTTCAGAAGAAATTTATTTATAAAACTCCAAAATCCTCAAAAGTAAACAGTTATCAGGGAATATAAGCTTTGAAACAGAAAATAATCTTAAGTAGATAACCCAAATTATAGCAAATTATAGCTGAGTTGACATTTTAATTTTTTTTTAATTTTAATTTCTGCTGAGAGATTTCTTTTTTTAACTAAAGTTAAAATAATTAATTATTTTGCTTAATTTAATTTATAAAATTGGCTTAAAAAAATCAATGCATAATTGAAGCTTATTTTCATCTCGTGAATTCTTTAAATATAACAATGTACATAAATATCAAGTAAAGCGAAATTTTCGTCCTAATTCATACACTGATTATTTCTGTAGATATAAAAATTTAAATAAGAATAATGTAAGGTAAAGGCTCAAATTATGGACACTTTAAGGAGAAATTTGGACTATTTTTGAAATTGTGCTAATACCTGTGAAAGTTACAGCACTTGATATGCTAAAAGTTAAGATCCTGTGTTTAATCGATATTTCTCCTATCTTAAAACTAAAATACTGAAGTAAATTACAGAGATATAACTGAATAAATCTCCGTTACTTTCATCCAGTAATGGACCACAAAAATCAAGTGATGGAGACCCAGTAATGAACATGAATCTAGTCATGAATACCCAGTAATGAACATGAATCTAATCATGGACACCTAGTAATCGACACCTCGTATGATGAACCTCTAGCTATGGACGAAAAAAAAATCCTAGAAATATCTGATAGCTCGGTTAAAGCGAAACTCGGATAATCGGGCCTGGGATAATAGGGGTTTTACTGTACCTACATCATTTTTTTTATTAAATGTTCTTTACTGGTAGGACTTATCAAAACAATTTTTTCAACTAGCTTGTGATACAGAAAAAGAAACACAACTAAACAAGTTCAAAATTCAATGAAATTTTATTAGAAATAAGTTTCGACTTTTGTCCATAACTGCATCCATTGAAGTTAGGAACACCAGTCATAAACACAGAATAAAATAATGTGAAACATAACCTTTATAGAGCAACAATATAGTGTATCGGCGTCTTAATTTCATGATAAAACCAACCAATAAAGCATGTTCTGGTTAAAATTAAGTAACTAAAACTGACAAGTCAAATTTTCTACTTGCCTCACTACCAATTTCACTAAGAAAACCGCATTAAATATTTTTTCACCCGCACGAACACTTGTTACTTTTCGTTATTTCTTTTCAAAATGGCCGATTTGAACAAAAAGTCAAATTTTGATCATTCGATGTCTTTTGTTTATGATTGAGAGCTGCTAGTGTAAAAAAACTAAGTCCAATTCTTATATTAAACGATTTGGGTTTTTTTTTCGTCCATTACTGGCTCCTTGTCCATTATCGGTGTCTTTAGCTTAATGAGAAACAATGAGGAACTTTTAAAAAGAGGAAAGAGAAGAAAAGTTAATCATTACATTAAAATTTGTCAAACTTTCTACATGTGTGGTTCTAATATTTTATTGCCAATATTCAGGATTTCCACTGTACATAAATGCACATTGATTCCATTTGCAATCTTAAAAAAAAGACTAATTGCAAAATCTCCTAGATGTTCGAGTCTTTCTTAATATTACCGCTTTCCTTTAATAGCAATATTTTTTTTCAAATTAATTCCTATTCAATTTCGATCCTCACTTCCATCAAGCGCTATTGCAGTGTCAAGTTTCCTAATGTAATTTCACTACTTTCTGAAATAATAAGTTAAGAGTTCGTCGGATTAGATTTTATTAATTGATCAACAATCAAATGTAGGCCTAAATACTATAAATTGTTTAGAATGAAAATACTTGCTAGATTGTTATTGTTATTGTTTATTGTAAAAGCAATCAGTTTCTTTCAATAAAAATCGTTTCGTTTCGTTTATCCAACGCCTTCTCGTGGTATTTCTACCATTTTGCGCCGGGCAGTCCAATATAGATGGGCTTTGCCTTCTAGTGAGTCGTCTGTGATTTCATTTTGAAGTGCTGTACAGGTTCGAAGATATTAAGCAGTCATGATAAAGAATCTAAACTGAAATTCTAATAAAGCAAGGCATTTAGTTATGAGGTAAACTCAATTGAATTTCGCAAGAGTTGCTAGTTTTTAGAAATCATTTAAAGGTGACATACATAATGGTAACCGAAACAAAATGCTGAACTCATACCTGAAAGCATCAGCACATAGGAGTTTTTATTATTATTATTATTATTATTATTATCGAAAAAGCTTCAAACCATGGGTATCCCCAGCTAAGACAATATGGCGGGTCAAGGACCAGAGCATATAATGCCAAGTGTAAAAAAAAAAGTTATTATTATTATTATTATTATTATTATTATTATTATTATTTTAATCTGAAATTTAGATTGTTTAATTATTGAAACTACGATTGTTTTTCATTTTTTTTTTACATTGAGTTGTACAATATACTTTCTGAGGAGGGGATTGTAACAATATAGTTAATTCTCACTAATAAAACTACACTTGTATTTATTTGTAGCAGTAAACATTATTCATCACTTGTACTTCTATCATTTCAATTTTTTCATTTGTAGCATAATAACCTCAACCACAATATATCACAATAACAAAGATAAATTCTTTGAAAAGATTTTTTTCCGGATGCATTCTGCCTAAACGTGTAGTATCTATTAAATTCGTATATTTCTGCTCCTACAAATTTCTTTGCACGTGCACTTACGCCAATTTCGCATTCAGTCGACCGAAACACATGAGATTCCCCACTCCCTTCTTCTGACCTAATGAAAACAATGGTCTCTTCTGTCCGTTTTAAAATATGTAATTTTCTAAGCAAAACTCAGTTGCTAATGGATGGATTTTCTTGGGATATTTTGTGGAACTCACAGTAATGTAAAATACCTGAAATAGTTACAAATGAATGAATGCTAAAAATAAAAAGGCCTATTGAATGTTCAATTAAAGTCTCTTCTATATTTAAAAAATTGAATTTCACGTAAATATTCTAAAAATCTTCACAATATTAAAGCTTATCCCTAACCGTCTGAAGAAGCACTCTTGCTCAAAGAGTGCGAAATATCACGGATATAAAAGGTTTTTTAAAGATAATGTGTTGATGTGAAGAATTTTTAGAATATCTCTTCTATATTGTTCTCGATTACTACAATTGTTTCTAATTTTACAGTTTTTTCAAAAAGTATAGCTTAATTACTGTAAACTATACGAGACCTTATTTCCTTTGATGTTTCCTGGCTTCTTCTGCAGAGCCATATAAATAAATGTAGAAAGATTAAAATATTTGCTAAGAATAACTATGAAAGAAAGAATCATTTGAATAATGGAATATATAAACTAATTCATTTACTATAAAATCGATAATTATGTAATTGTTTAAAGTTCTTTGGAACTTTTTGGTCTTATTTTAAAGTATTTTTCTTTGATTTATTTTATTTGGTAGAATAACAAAAAAAGCCTCTTAACAGATTTCAATATTTTTCGGTTTTTCTAGATAAATTCAATCAATTTTGTATAAAGATATTAGGCTTTTTTAAACTTACTTTATTAGCTTCATTTTCCACTGAATTTTCGTAGGCTAGCGAAAACAAAAAGATAAAAATTGAAGCTGTTTAACGGGCAGATATGAAAGTAAAAAGAACGATCAGACTGCACTGTGAATAAAAGGAATTAAAATATACAAAAATAGGTATTTTTGTATTTTTATAATGCCTTTTATTCACAGTGCAGTCTGCTCGTTCTTTTTACGAAAAGATAAAGTTTCTTTGAAGTCCTGTTAAGAGACCATGGTTTCTGTGACGGAACGCAATGTCACACTGCTGTTGACAAACAGAAAATATGGCACAGCAATGAGCCATGTTGTCCGTGAGAATGAGGGCAGATGACTGGACCCCCTACCAGAAGCAAACATTGGCGAATCAGCAAGATGAAGTGGACGCGGATTAGATTCGTTCTAGAATGGTAGTGTCACCAAGTTAAACGATAGGGAACTTAAGAGAGAGCAGACAGGGGGTCCATCTCAATCCTTGTTATCATGGAATCCCTTGAAAACACAATGTAATAAAATCCGTAATGCAAGGAACTTTCCTGCTTCATTTTGCCAGACGTACATTTCAGAGTTTCTGTTTACTTTCCTTCATTGCTGTAATGATGACCACATGTTTAATCGAATTTGCAGTTATTATTGCTGTACTGGTTTTTGTTCTTTTGATTTTGAGAATACCACTTATTATACGTCTTTTCTAATTAGGACTTAAGAATTCGTAATGTGTTTTTTTCTTTAAAAATTTTATGGTGTTTTTGATTTTATTGCAATAAAATTTGACAAGCTGTATTTTGAATCACTGAATCTTTTTTTTATTGAAATAATATTGTGTCTATCGTTAACTTTCCCGCCAATTTTTAAAAATCTTCATTAAAGTATAATGCGTAAGTTATTTTTGTTTGTTTCTCTTGATTTTAAGCGAAAGAAACTTACGAAATAGTTTAATGAATCTTTTTCTTTTGTTTTCGTCGTGGTTTCAATTAAGCAATTTATCGAAATAATAAACAAATAAAGACCAAATATAGACTTAGTGCTACATCCAATTCATCTCACTCCAATGATAAATGATGAATGTATGTTGAATGGAATGGAATCTAAGACAGAATTGATGATAAGGAAGAATTCTTGTTGATAGAAAATTTTGAAAAGTGATGCTTTCATTATTCTCGATCATTCTTTCATTCTACTCAGTTCCCGCAGCTCCAGAACCGTCAACACCGAGCGTTATTATGATACTTTACACTATTTATGGAAGGCAATAAAGTCAAAGCTTTTGGCTCACTTAGTGCAGAGATTTTATTTCCTGCACGACAGTGCAAAACTGAAAGGTTTTAAATAGATTGAAACATATGTACGAGATAACATTTTTGCAGCCTGATCTGTTGCTCTGTGATTTTCAGTTTCCTTTGTCAAATGAGTGATTAAAGACCTAAATTCAATGATTACCACAAAATAACAGACCCTGTAATAGCTCAACGGCAACCACAGTAATTCTACGTAAAAGTTCATAGGTTGCTAGTGATCTCGTTGAGATAGATGCTTTAACTGTGATGCGATTACATAACATTGAAGCAGTGCGGTATAGGAGCAAATCCAAATACCTTTAAAACTCATATAAATTCCCAACAAAAAATTTAAAACTAAAGGAAATAATTCCATCTATCAAGAAAATACATAAAATATTTCTAATTATTGTTATATCATTTGTCAAACGTCCTATAAAGCATTAATTTTAAAAGAAGCTTCATTTCGTTTGCAATTGCAGTTTTTGAAATTTAGAAATATAAAAAAAAAACAACCTGAGAACTGTTTTGATTAATTAATCTAATGAGGTTGATATTGGATTTTTCTTTTTACTTTACATTTTAAAAGTCTCATATATTTCTAAGGATGTTGGACTCTCAATTTGAAGTGATGCTTCTAACGGCATAATGACTTTACGTGTCGTTGAATAGAAGTCAATTTGCATGAATACATTCTATAGAAGCGACAGAAAATCTTTGGAGATAATTTTCCACGAGAAGAAATACGCTCTTTGGAACTTTCATTTGTAACGGTGCTACTTGATGCCAAAGCCCAGAATTATCGATTACAGGCCAAGAGATCTTCCAGTTGTGCAGAATCTCTCTCCAAATCATTTAATAATATTTTTGCCTCTGGTTATAGTCTTTGCGCTGGATGTTGTTTGCTTTTTATTCAGTTCTTTCGTAAGAACAAATCTTGGAACATGAATCAGTCTTCCATCGCAGTCAATTACTTTCGCAATTTATTATTTAAAACTTCATCATTTTTTAATAATTTCTCCTCTTAAAAGTATCTAAAAGAACATTAATAGACTGCACAAGCTAATTTATTAAAAATTCAACAAAAACATATAACTACAAGGCTAAAAATCAGTTGCATGTTGGTTTGGTAATTAAGAATACTCTGAATTTCAAAGATTAAATAGCTCCTTCAGGTTATTTATATAAAATGCGTGACACATGTATGTCGTACGGAAGCACGAGCAAAACAGTAATTTTTATTAGATCCATGCCAACTCCTGGATGTTTCTTTTGTTATGACGATGAAAAATTAAAGCTTAACTATTCAAAGCTTAACAATCATATTACCAGATTTAATCATGTTATCATTGTTAATCTTTTGTGTGGGTTCTTGAGCTTTTTTTTTTTAGATACAAGATATTTTTAAATCATAATAATTTTTTTCGAAAAACAAAACATTCAAAAATTTATCATCATTTTTTCAGAAATTGTCATTTATTTCAGCAGTAACATGTTGTATCCTGTCCCCCCTAATTCAAAATTAGATAGCAGTAAAACATATGAAATAGAACAGTATAGTGCATCAGAATTAATTCTAGGAATTTTATTGAGAATGAATGCATACGAACAGCCCAATTGCTGACTTCTTAATATAATATTATAAAAATATAATGTTTGCTTGGATAATTTTTAATGATTCCTAATTTTGTAAGTATTATGAGATGATAATGACAATATTTTGTCCCTCCCAAACCAAAACAGTTTATTTTTTTCTCAAAAATGAGCTAAATTTCATAGATTTCATTTTTTCTGAAAATATAAATAGAGATGTACAGCTATGAAATAATATTTTTCTTTAATATCTGAACTGAATGAGTTCCTCCAATTTCAACAGTAACCCGAAGTCTCAACAAACTGAATTTCAGCTGCAAGTCATGAATTTCCGCGACTGAGGGAACTTTTCCAAATTCTTTCTATTGACAGTTCCACCACTAAATTCTGTGTAAATCGAAGATTAGAAACCATTTCTACGGTGTTTTCATCTCGCTGGCGGGTTTTCATATTGACTCTTGAAATTTCGATAGAAAAAGAAAAGGAAGGAAAACCAAGCAAAGCCTTCAGGCATCAAACAGCAGATCCACAGCCCTACTGCTAAAGCTATTGAAAAGAAAATTTCACTTAAATTTTCACCACTCAGACTGAAATCTCTTCGAAATAAAATGAACACTGCAAATTAATTTTAAAAATGGATTCCATGAGGTCATTTAATAATGTGAAAACTAACTATTGTTAATGGTACTTCTATGGTTTGGTACTAGAAGTGTCGACATTTATTATTTTCTATTCTAAAGGGAAAATCAATGAATGTAATAAAAATTAAAATATGTAACTGATGAAGCTTTATTAAGTTTTAAGTGATCAGAATACAAAGGGCGTGAATTAAGCATTTTATCTAATTTACTACTATTAGTCTACAAACCTAAGAAATCTTAATCTTGTTAATAGCCACAATGAGATTTTCTCACAACTTTACAACGTGTAAAGAGTTACGGTCATGGGTTGGGCCAAAGAGGTTAATGGGAGGTGGAAGACATCATAATCGCGAACCTCTTTCAAGAAGGGTGATGATGTTGCTCGCCATCTTAGTAAACCCCAGAGCACGCCTTTGCATCAGATGTTTTCTGTGTTTTTTCCCCTTCCACTCCCCTTCCAAAATCGATCGACAAAAGTTTTCGTGATAAAATAAAGTATAAACTGTGAAAAAAACTATGCTATTATTTTTTAGCTAAATCCAAAGAAGAAATAAATTGAACATCTGGAAAGGAAAAAGATACAGTTGTACTTGCATTCATTTAAATTCATTCCGAATTCTTCCAAAACTCTTGTGTTGCTAAAATGAGCTCTGAACTTTGTATTCATTGATACAAATCATTAACAGAGTCTATCCGTTTTCATTCAGTATAATACTAATCCATATTAGTTTGATATCATCGAAGCAATTTTTTTAACTTATTTTTGATTAGTAAAATGAAAATACACTTATATTTACGTTCGTACAGATAAGATCATAAGAATTAATTGAGCATCAGTTGATTAAATCATGGAACCATTTGTAATATTATTCTATATCTTTTTTTTTTATAAAAGAGTAATTCACGAAATTAATATTTATTAAAAATGCATCAAATGACAGTAACAACTTCTCAAAAAGCATCAATTTCCCCCTAAAAAAAAATCAAGCAATACGAAAAAAAAATTCAAAATATAAATAATAAGAAATTAAAAATTTCTCAGTAATCGATATAAAGATTATTACTATAATATATTTCTGCTATAAATGTTATAGATATTAATTTCACTGAAATTAAAGGGATTCAATTTATTAATTTTCAGTCAATCTTTGGCAGAGAATCTTTAATGCGATAATGTTATCTCACCAAAATGGTTTAACAAGAACACTAACAGTGTTCTTTGAACTCGCCTTGGATATAATCTGGATAAAATATAACTTATTCTGTATAATCCAATCTGCGTTTTTACATTAAATACATAAAGTAACCTAACTAACTTTTTAATCTCAGTTTTCTTTCCCTTTTTATTGCAAAGTTTCCTTAAATTCTCCAGAAATGAAAGACGCATGCTTAATATAATAAGCAGTCAAATGAAAATGAACTCTCATAGATAACTAGGCTTCAGATGTTGCACTTACAAATTAAAAAGATTTCTCAACGTAATTATGAGTTTTTCATGAGGTCTGCAACATAAGCGTGTCATCTCCCTCATGCAGCATTCTCTGCAACAAAGGGGGAATAACCAATTTATACGCTGAACGACTAAAGAAGTAAAATAATCTGGAATTCACCTGAGAATGACTTCATTTAATGAGTATCTTTGCTGTCATTATCATTATTCAACACCAGAGCAAGTCATTTTCTGAAGATGGTGTTAAAATGACGATTATTTTGGCTCAAACTTGTCATGTCATTCCACATGTACAGTTAGTTCTGTGAAAATCACAGGAAGCTACTATAAATGAAAATACTGAAATATAAATCTGAATTGCTTTATCTTCTTCTTCGAGTCTTTTAACTGTCAGTGAATGACTGGAAGTTGGGAAAACATTCTGCCAAACTTACCATACTTTGTATGAATGTTTCCAATTATATTTTTGAAAAATTAAACTATTCAATTTATTTTACATACTTCGACTAGTCCTCTAGTTTCTTAGTTGGACACTAAATAATAAAAAATCATAAAAGATATATCCCTATTTCATAAAATCAATCCGCCATATAAATCAAATTTTCTGATTGACAAATCATTCAGAAACAGCAAATCTCAAAATTTTATGTTCCACTTCCAATGTAATTATTTCTCTCAAAAATAATTCATAATTGTATTCAATTTGACAAATCGAATAGACAACTCTGAAATTCAAGATCTTTAACACTCAAGATTTATTAAATCTTTCAAACGTTTTTTCCATAGAAGTATTTTCCTTATTTGCTAACATTGGGAGAATGCTAACGGATTCTGAATAATCCTTAATTTGAGAGAAAATATTTATTGAAAATCAATGTAGATTTAATTAGATTGCTTTATTGTTTACAGTATTCTTTTTGAGCCGTGTTGGCGTGGTCGTGCGGTCTCGGCGGCGGCCAGCCGTCCAATGCGCCAGTACCTGGGTTCGAATCCCGGTCGTGGCATGGTTGTTTCTTTCGTCTTCTTCTGTGTGTTGTGTCCGCTGGGGACCCGAAATCTGCTCTGTAGGTAGTGGTCCCCATTTGTCTTCTATATGTTACAGGCTATAGTATTCTTTTTGAGTAAGTAGGATTGCCTGAGAAAAAAAAAACATTAAAGTCATTTCATATACTCTAAAAACTCGTTTATCCGAATTTGATGGAATCGCCTCTGTTTCGGATAAACGAAATTTTGGATAATCCGGGATATATTGTATTAAACATGTACTGTACACGTTATTAATATTGATTACATTCATTACTGTATATTAATGTTATTCATAGAGTTACAGTTACGTAATCACTTATATACGCTATTAAATAGTGATTATAACGACGGAAAAATGTTTTTGTGTATTTTTAAAATATTCTAAAAATCGTTTCGGATAAACCCGATTTTCGGATAAACGCGATTCGGATAAACGAATTTTTCGTTTAATTCACTTTATATCATTCATTCGTGATGAAAACTTGTTACTAATATGTTAATTAATATGAAACTACCAGTAGATTTTTATACTTGTTATTTTTATTGAAACTTATTTATATAGACATCCATTTACATTTAGCTTATTTACTCGTTACATATTTAACATATTATATAGTACTTTCATATAATTTAATGAACCATATTAATGGAAGTATTAATCTACTAAAATGAATGTTTTTTTTATTATTATTATTTTCTTTTGTAATAAACTAGTTAGCAACATTCATTTTGAAAACCAACCATGGATTTACATGGATTACAGAAAAAGTTTTTAAAACTGATATCTCTTACTGGAGAATATAAATTACTGATTTTACTGTCAGGAAATTTGATTTTTATTAAATTATAAATAAGGGCATGCTGTAAGAGACAACTACAAAGCTGTGAATAAAAATACACTTACATTTTAAATGCTAACTTAGTTTACAATCAGATTAAGTAGTGTATGACAAGTTTGTCAAGAAGCGTAAAGTAAATAATTTGACTTATTTTAAATTGCATAGTTTTTGAAATACAGATGTAAGTTTGGAAGTGTTAAAAATTGATATTTAAGTTAGGATATTATGAAAACTTTACTTAAGTTCAGTTAAATCAAAGCTATTGTCAACATAGGAATTGTCCTAGCCATGTGTGATATATCAGGGCGTAGAATCCATCCCCTTCAATGGTAGAAAGAGACAGAGGCTGGACTGTTCCACTTGTAGTGAGAAGGGAACGGATAAACTCCTGCTGTCTGCTCCACTCTTGACAAACTGCCATTAAGAACTAAAAGCAAGCGATTTCATGTACAAATGCGGCAAGCCGAAAAACTTCCCCAAGGACATTGTCTGCTTCCCCATATAGCAATGCTTCTTTTCTTGCTTGACTTGGTAAGAAGGACGGCACCAAATTGTTATGTCCATCCGAAATACGTCATTGTTCATTTGAAAATTACCAATGTCTCATAGCTTGTACTCAAATCAAGTTTAGAGTTCTGCTCAGCCAAAAGATACAAATTTATTCTGTCTGCTACTGATGCTGCTTCTTTTTTTCACTGACGGCATTTAACGACATCTTCAGACTGGGTCGGTTCAAAGTCCCCCTAAATTTTTCGAATACATTTTTAAGTAAAAAACTGTGTCGAGTTGGAACAGTTAAATTGAAGCAGAAACAGCAATGAGCTGTATTTATGTTGAAATAAAAGCCTAAAAATAAGCTGTAGGAATTCATAAAAATGATAATTTTTAGAAACAGCTTTTTATAAAAGAATTATCGTTAAGATTAAAGAGCTATAAAAGATGTTTCAAAAGTAAAAAATTCTGAATTTTAATATTTGAGATTAAATTTAAATAATGTTTGCTCCCTCAGTCGCAATGGACTGTCATTAAATATAGATATTAGGTTATAGTTGCTATGGGCGATGTACTAATGGAACTGACATTACGTTTACCTTTGGGGAAATAGACAGTAACTATCATGAAAATTCGACAATTATCAGAGAATGATTTTAACTATTCAAAACATTACACACACAATAAAAATGAAAAGCAATATGAAAACTAAAAGAAACAAATAAAAGTTGTAAAGTTTTTTTTTTTTTTTTTTGTAAATTATTAAAGTAACACTAACTTTTTATTGTCATTAACTACTACTAGTAGTAATAATAAACTACTAGTAGTTAAAGACAACAAAAAGTTAGTATTACTTTAGCTGGTGTGCCAATCTTTGAATACATTCAAGACTTGAAACAGAAGTCCTCTTTTAAAAAGAAAAAGTTATGCTTTTTTTGTTTTTGTTTTATTAATCAGTGTTTACTTTTAAAAATAATAATGTTTTGAGAGCGCGTCTACTGCTCCTTTTTGGCCTTAAATTCTCACGGTAAGGCCTATTTCTATTAAAAGCAACAGGAAGATAGTATCCAGTAAATTTCAGCTACCATTAAAGTTTTCGCTTTCAATAATAAGTAGTTTTTGTACGAAATCCTTCACCAGAATTCAGTACAATTACGGGAGTCTAAAACAAAAAACAAACATTATTTGTTTTTTGTTTTAGATTCCTGTAAGTAGTTTTTGTATTATAATGGTTATTAAACTAATGGTAATGGTAATTAGAAAGGTAATTAACACTCTTAAGGCATAGTCGAATGATTTAGATGATGTATACTAATTTGCTGGTATGTTTGAATCTGGATTGGAATCCCGGGTCTGGAATGGATGTTTCGTTCCTCTTTTCCTCTCCTTCCGACTGTGCATAGCCATTGTTTATTCCTAGGGTCTATAAAACAGGCCTGGATGCAGGCCTAGAAATAGTGGGCTGTACCCATGGCCCTCTCCAATTAAAAAAAAAAGTATTTAAATACAGAAGTAAAGTGATGAAATCGCTACCTCGGTTCCATTAGCTTAGATTTAAGTTGAAATCGGGAGAAAATTTCCCCTAAGATTGCGTACGACATTATATTCCTCATATCAAAATGAGTTAACAATCAATGATGTCGCCTACTCAATATTTTTCAAATTTATAGAAAAGCATTTTCGATTTGAAATGAAGTGAATTTTATAGGTTTCCTAAATTTTTTCCATTTTTGTCATTCAAATAAGAAAGAAACAATTAAGATCAGCAGACAATAATTTTTTATCGATAAATCCTTTCTTCAAGCATTAAAATGTGATCTAAATGAACGCTTTAATTTGGATTGAAAACAATTTTTAATTTAATAAAAGTGTTAGTTTGCCTAATTCACTGCAGTTCATTTTATTTAGTTTTTAACAAATAACCTTTGGTTCAAATATAAAATTTTAGAAAATTAGAGCTATACAGACCTAAAAAAATCTGGATTTCTTTTTACTGTTAGAAATGTCTAAATTTCCAAAATCTGAGAAAATATGATCAAGTTTTCAATATTTTGATTTGAGTTGACCCAGGTGTTTCATAAAGATAAAAAGAATGATGATGGATTTGATACGCCTGGATCTTCACAGCGTTATTAGTTAGTCAGATTTTCTCATCACTGAACTGATTGATATGGCAGGAAAGCTTAACGAGGTCAGATAGATCAAACTGCTTCTGGGCAATAAAGAAATTAACGTTAACGAACTGCGTCATGTTATAAACATGGTCTTTATGATTGTTTCCTTAGAAATTAGTGCTTACATTTCTGCCCAGATATGCTTATATTATATCTGTGTTGAAATTCTGTCAACTACTGCATAACTACAGTGCATTTATTTTAAAATAAACGAAGTAAAAATTCCATTTTTAAATAGTTTTCACCCAAAAACTTTAATTTCAATTGCCGTTACTGTTCCTACATTTGTTTTTCTTCCATTGGCTTCTGTCCTTTTGATACTGAAGGATTATTAGTTATTGAAATATTTTCGAAGGTCAGGGATTTTATCAATGATAAAGTTTATAAGTGTAGATCGAAAATGAAGAGTTTCCGCCAATCATCAACTATATCTCTGAAGTTAAGCCACATCCTATCCAGGATCCACAAAATGTGCAATGACCATGAATCAATCTGCCTTCAACGGTAAGAAGATTCAAATTATAAGTTAGAACAATTTCTTAACCACAGGAGTCAATAGGTCAGATTAAATAAGAAATTATTTAAAAACCATAAAGTTCTCGAAAACTTAAACATTAAAAGTAAAAAGAAGTAGGTTAATTTTCCGTTTTTCTAAATGTCAGGCAATAAACACCTTTTAGCCTCACTTTGCAAGAACAAAGTAGACTGCAAGGAGGTCTGGCATTAGGATGAACAATGGGGATATCCTCTTAAATGAGAGAGAGCGATGGAGTTAACCTAAGTGCTTTTCCTGCGCTTCTACCTGTCATCCCTCGAGTTTACTTTCCTTCCTGTAAGACCAAAACGGCATAACTCAAAAAGTTGATAAAGCCGATGTTAATGTAACAGAGATTTTCGTTTTATTTATTGCAAAATTTGTGACAATTTGTTTTCTTAAGCAGCTTTGAATAAACTATCAATAAAATAAAATAGAATAAAATATTTTTGAATAACTATCGATAGAATAAAATAATTAAAACAAGTATTTTTAAAAAGTTTTTAAGAAATTTTCAAAAACATATTGAAGCATTAAAGGGTGATTTTTGGCTACAATTAGGAGTTAGAAAATTAAGAATCTTACTATAAAAACTAACAAGTGTATTAAATTTGTGTCTTTTTCTGTCTTCTTATAGCTAATAATTTGACTAACTTTTGAGATAAATTCAAGGATGCCACTTTAGCTTGCACTCTATCAGCTCAGTTTACATAAGTTTCAGCTGGTACAGCGAGAAAGCCGGCGTAGCACACACTAAAGGAGTACCAATTCAGATTATAAAAGGAAATACAATAGGAAATCCTATTGCAAAAAATTAATCTTTCTTTGAATCTTTTTGTAATTTTCTTCAGTCGAAACTTTCAAATCCATCTTATCGCATGTCTTCCCATATGCATTTTAAATATTTTGAAGTATAAAATATCTCCTTATAAGGTAGTTTCCCAAATAAGGCCCACCTAACATTTAAAGATTTTTTACATTTCTACTGCAAGAGTGACAATTCTGAAAACTGTCTTGAAAGGTAGTTTAAGGTATGCTGTTATGAAAAAGTGAATTTAGAATTACTGGCATTTGAAATTCTTTCTGTAATAGCGCAGTTTTGAAAATATAACTGAAGGGCCTTATTAGGAGCCCCTGTTCCAAATAAGGCCCACTACTAGTCACAGGCAAACTCGCCCACAGGGACAAGAGCTTGGCAGTGAAAACAGCCAATTTCCAACATTTAGTTCAGACTAAATATTGAGCTACAAATTAATAATTAGTAATTAATTTATAAAATTGTGAATTTAAAACTAGCTTTGGTGATTTTTGTTATATTTTTTCTCATTACATATAATTACTTTATATTATAGAATTGAGGGCCTTATTTGGAGCCCCCTGTTAACCCACGCTTTCATGCATTGTTTTACTAAAAAGTATTTAAATGCACGTCAACTGGAAAATATCAAAAACAGTATCTTATTCTACTCATTACACACTTTAAAATGACATTAAAAATGTTTATGTATATTAAGTTGCCAAAAAATGGGGACGATTCATCAAATTAAGTTGAAATAGTAACGACAAAAGCTTCGGGCGACTTTTACTGTTCAACTGAAACAAACATGGTGAAATTATCCACTTCAGCGGATCTAATTTTTGGTGTAGCCGCTAGAAGCCAGGACCTCTCTGAAACATAACTAATCTTGGTAAATTGTGAACGTTCTATTAATAAAACGAAGGATGGGCCTTATTTGAAACCGGGCTTTATTTGGGCAACCTACCTTAGTTCTAATAAACATCATAAGCTAAATTAATGAACATTTTTGCTAATAGAAAGGTGTTAGTAGCAAAACTTAATTTCCTCAACTTTTAATGAAAATTTTAAGGATATAAGAAAATAAAATAAGGAAACGAAAAATCGAACAATTAATAAAAAGCAAAATGCTATGTAGTATATATCTATGCGATATATTTACATTTTTCCAATTTACTACTAAGCTTTACAATCATTAAATGTCTTTTAAAATCTTATATTTATATTAATATAAATATTCAAGATTAACAGTTTTTAACATTAGCATAGAATATATTTATAACCAAAGGCGAATCAAATTTATTTATTTTTTATTAATTTACTTTTCTAGATAATTTTTTTTGTATTTTGCAAGTTTTCATCCCTTTTTTTGCCTTTCAAATTGTGTTTTTCCAGCTCTAAAAAAAACTAACAGTTAAAATACAGGAGATGTTGCTCCTATATGTTAATAAGCTATAATATTAAAAAATAGGTATCGAAAAGTTACTTTTACGATTCTTTGAAAGTTGTTGAAAAACTTGAAAAATTCATTAAAAAACAAAAAAGATAAAAAAACAAACTAAGTGTAAGAATTTGATAGAATAAAGGAATAACAGTATATGGAGTAGTGAAAGTAGTAAAAACTTCAAAATATACAACAGTAGAGTACAGTATAGTAGAGTCAGAACGAAAATATTCTCTTTCCATAACAGTTATTTTCCGATAGATATTTAATTTCTTTATTCTAAAAACACACTAACATTCTTTAGAAGCAACAAA
>JAFIDM010009631.1:154217901-154295693 GCA_023159025.1 Thereuonema tuberculata
AATAAGTAATTTAAGTTTAACAACTTTTAGTAAATAAAAAAAAAAAACATTATTTTTTAAAATTCCTAAAGAACTCCTTTGTTTCTGAGCTTGTTTTTCTGAGATCTGGTTAATCTACAAAAATCAGTCTAAAAAACTAATGAAATGTAACGTTGCTACTTTAATGTTTGTATGCAATGCTTGCATATTTATAGTGTACAAAGTTGTTAAGAAAAACGTTGTAATTTTTAAAGACAACAAAAATATCTTCTTCTACAAAGGATAAAAGGACAAAAACGCACAACAAACAAAATCACTGAGCTGCTTTTGAATCTTCTCTTTAAAAGGATATCTTTGCTATCTATTAAATCTTTTAAAATTGCGTTAAATTAAAACGAATAAAATGAATTAAAATCAAAATGTCAACGTTCTCTTTAAAAGAAATAACTACTATCTTGAAAAGCAGATTTCAAATGTAGTAGTGCGCAATATAGTTTATTAACACACACGTTCGAAAATTAAAGGTCAAAAATAATGTGTAATATGGTAGCTTTAAGGAAAAATACAGTAGAAAATTTTGTGACCATTCAATGATTTTTAATATAATGGTATCAATGGTTATTTGGTAAGAAGTGAATTAGTTTTTTTCTTGATTTTCTTTTCGCTCATCCACTGTTATTTTCTTTCCTTTCGTCTTTTTTATTTCTTAAATAAATCTAATAGCCAAGAAAGGAAAAAAGTAGCCTTGAAAGCACTAAGTTCATTAGATAATTGTCTAAATTGAAAACAGTGCCAATTGTGTTGAGAAGTGATAGATGTCTCAGTTAAATGGACGAAGAAATAGTGATAATTGATTGAAGGCGGCGATTCCAAAACACTGCACAAAGCTTCCGAAGCCATAAATGGAGAGCGTTTCAATGAAGAGTGATGGAACAACGGAGGCAAATTAATAGGATAAAGATCAAGTTCATCATGAAAGCACCACCGATATCAAGAGAGAACGGAAATACCTAATGTGATTTCATTTCTATCACAAATAGAGCTTTTATGTCAAGAGATCTATGCACATAAATTGTTTCCAAGGGATCTTTCGTTAAGGAATCTTTAACGCCATTGCACTGATTGTAATTCGGACTCCCTTGAAAGTTGATTGTTTCAAAATAAAATAAAAATGAAGTTTAATAAATTTTTAAATAATTTATTTAATCTTTAAATAGATATTAAAATCTAATTTTAGATCAAACTTGATAACTGAACTATTTTATAATTGAATTAATAGTGATAATTGCTTGTAAGTGGGCCCATTAGTTGGTAGCCCGTTGCCCGTTCCTGGAGGAGCCGGTTCAATTCCAAGCTGATTTCTCCTCCAGACCGGTCCTAGGGTCCGCCCAGCGCTCTATAGAATGTATACCGGGTTTCTTTCCTGGCCGTTTAAGGCGGATGACGGGCATGGGGCTGACCACGCGACCTCACCTTAGTCGCGTTGGTCAGAGTCTTACCTCCCGCGACCCCAAAGGCCAATAGACCTGTGGTGGAATACTTTAACTTTTTAACTTAATTGTTTCCAAACTAATTCAGAAGATCTTAATAATACTAAGAATAAATCCAAACCCATAGACTAAATAAAAATCCAAAAAGCTGAATAGTTACGAACTTAAGATGAGAATATTATTTAGAACGTTTTAGTTAACTTTTAATCCTTTTAGTTAACCTTTAGTAATAAAACGAGTAAATCAGAAACCCAACTTGCAGTATCTTAATAAGTTTAATTTCTTATTGATATATGTATTAGTAAATTAGAAACAAAGAAAATATAGACGTTTATTAATTAATATAGAGAAATAAAATATCTTATTGGAAATATAAGCAAAGTACAGAATAATCTATGATTGCATCATGTGAGATAACATTATAAGGCATAAATGACTTTTTATTGAGATACTGAAGTTTATATCTCTATAAAAGAATATTTTTTAGCTATAATAAAGCTGAAATCAATATCTTATCAAGGATATTCAAAATGTTACTATTAAGAGATAGATAAGGCCAATTTTCTACACGTTTCTTCAAACGCATAAAGGTCCATGGAAATTCTTATTTGATTTTAAGAAAGGAATTTTAGAAAAGACTGCAGATTTATAATTTCCATCCATATTTAGAAATTAACTCCTAATGTTAACGGTTTATCAACACACTGTACATTTCACTTGAAATATTTAATTTCGTAAATGTAGCGTATCTTTGCCCTTTGTTAGGTAAACATCATTTGCTGCAAATGTGAACTCTCTTGGGAGAAGCTTCTTGAAACAAGATTAAACTGTTGTTTTAAGATCTCCTTGTTGTTGGCGTAGTGATGTTCATCTAATGGTAATTAAGAGAACCGCAAACCTGTAAACTTGAAATTTTATTTTAGTCTTGAAAATTTCGCTTCTAAGTTAGCTATTTAAAATAATTTGTATTCTATTATATTTCTCATTTATTATGAAACACATTCACTCAAAATGAATGAATATTTTAGTATTATATTATGAATATTTAATGAATATCTTAAAATCCATCACGAAGAAATAAGTTTCTGAAATTATACAGAAAGTTCCATTTCCAAGACAAACAAGCCAGTACATAGTGGATTTAACATAGAAAACAAACAATTTTCATATTTAGATAGATATATGTATACATATTTTCTTTATTGAAACCTATCGATCATTGTGTTAAGTTTACTCATCAATAGAATATTGTAGTCAGGAAGTGACGGCAAGAACTATTCAACATTATAGTAAATGTTTTAATGCAGTAATCTTAATACCTATTAGTATGTAGTAAATTCTTTAAAAAATTGAAAAAAAAACAACTTTGTATGATATACTGAAAGCTATTAAAGGTGATTAACACGAAAAATGTTTAAAACATTAATTTTGGGAAAGCAACGAAAGGTCAAGGAAGTTCCTTAGCAACAAATTAATTTTAATTTCATTCTGTTGCTTTTAAGTCTCAACAGCAGCAAAAACAAGAAATTGCTTACATATTAAATGTTTGCTTACAAATGAAAAGATAAAAATATGAAAAACTAATAAAGAGAAAGATAATAAATCGATTTTGCCAATCGATTCAAGGATAATTGTAGCTTATAGATGAATGACTAACTGATCATCGGTCTAAAATATTAATGGCATATTACAAAGAAACTTCGCGTTTGTTAGTGTTAAATGGAAGACTTTGTGATTGATGGTAATGGAAAGCACAGGCAATCATTTTGACAAAACCCCGAAGTAATTCGGATTAATGCAATCAATAAAGGGCTTCTTTGATGTTAATGCAAAAGTAAAGGGGAAAAAATCAGTAAATAAAGAAGGATTGAAAGGCCAAGTTAGTTGTGAATTTGAATAAAAGTTTGAGGGATAGTTTAATAATATTAGTTGTATCATTTTATAATAAAATGATAAAACTAATCATTCTTTTTATATATTAAAAAAAATTGATTCATATGTCGCTGCTTTATTTTATCTGTAATGTTTATTGGTGAATTGTTTTTGTGTTCTTTATACTAAATAACCTTATAGACATTTTAAATCAATTTTTCTTTTTCTTTTATAAATTCATTTCACAAACTGAAATAAGGCTTCATATAACTTGATGGAAGCATTTTTCCTCACGCAGTAAGTTAAGCACAGGGCTTACGAAATATTGATTGAGGTTTATTAGAAATTTTAATCAAAAGAAAAGTAATAAATTAAATTTTTAGTGTTGTTATCGATTTCCACTCTGAGAAATATATACAATTTCGTCTTTTGTACTTTAGTTATAAGTCATTTTTTTGAATAGCCATTTTTATCTGTATCTTAATAATGTACCTAATAGCAATAAAATGCGAACTATTCTCAGTAGGCATCCATCCAGATCCTTCTACAAGGTTTGGTGACTGGCTCTTCAGTATCTGTTTTGTGACATATATGCTTGTCCTAGCCAATACATATGTAATCACAATAGCAATTACTATTATTTCATACAAGTCAGAACTACTACTTAAATTCGCATTACAATTCCTAATGCATCAAACATACTTACAAATACATAGAATCGCGCAGATCTAGTCAATAACGATATTTCATAACAATATGAATTTTTTCATCTCATCGTCAATTAAAACAAAAAAAAGAAAAAGAAAGAAAAAGAAAAATGAAAATGTCAATTCCGCCTGGGCCCTCTGAACTCCCAAGCCCCTGTTGGACGGTACCAGCGCTCCCGTTACTGAAGATCCTTATTCTCGTACTGCTAGCTATTGCTACAGTCTCAATTTCGTTTTGACTTTATATTTGAGACCCGATGTAGAACCCAAAACTGCATTTTTTCCCAATATAGAAAGGATAGTAAATTACTTTATCATAAATCAATGATTTTTTTTGCATTTTTATACAGCTTCATGAAGGTTATGAAAGATAGTTCAAATTCAGTGTCATAGAAATCACTGAGAGTAGATCCTTGCAAAATTCGGGAAGAATTCATTAGATTCTGTTTAATAGATTTCATGTACAGTAGTAGCATGTTTAAGTTTACCAACGGCTGACAAAAACTTAATGAAGTAACAGAAGTTGATTGTACAATCGCTTGCATACATACGGCAACTGTAATCATTTTAACTGTATTTAATTAGAATGACTTCGATGTTTTTTGTTTTTCTTTATATATATTTCAAAATGCCTAAAAAAATAACTCAGATTTTAAACTACTCGACATTGAATACTATTCCGTTAATTGTATAACATGTTGTTAACTCAGTACTTAATTTAATACTTAATTTTTGTTGATTAAATTCAAATTTAGAAGCATACCAGTAATGAATTGAATTGCATTAATATTAATTAGGCTAGATTTGGCTACTTCATTATTACTTGAGTTACAAATATCTCTCTAAAAAATAATTGTTTGTCAATCCATTTTAACCATGTTGCAATATTACAAATTGTAATCCGGAGTGTAGAAACATTTTTCACGTCTAGTACTTTGAAACCACTTTCAAATATTTAGTTATTAGTGACTTATTAGTTTAAAAACTAAATGAGTTTAAAAACTAAACTAAGTCACTAAACATATGAATGCAGCGCTACTTACTCGGTTATTTTTACGAAATAATGAAGTCTCAATTGGTGCACTTCTAAATTGTCTCAGTTGTCAGCATGTTATTTGGATTTGACTGCTATGATGTCAATTATAACGAATTTAATCTTTAATTAAATGACTAAGAAAGTGTTGCTAAAAACTCTTTCGAAAATCAGTGAGCAGATGCTAAGTAATATTCAGAAATAAAATAAAAAATAATATTAAAAAAAATAAATAAAAAAACAGTACTATACTACCGCAATGTCATGTTTTGTAATACAATTTTCTTATCAATTTAATATTCAATTTAACAATTGCTTAATGTCTTACATTAATGTTTTAATTAATGTTAGCTCGTTCCTACTTTAAACAAATGGAACGAGGTAACTAATCGAAGCTTATTTATTCGTGGTTGAAGCTTTTGTGCTTTTAAAAACTTTAGTTTAAATACTTAAAATTTCAGTTTAAAAGAAATTATTCCCTGCTTGCTTACTGAAGAAAAATGCTTTTCTCTTTCTCTGTTTGAATTAATCTGTTTCTCAGAACAGTTAATCATTCAGTTTCCAACTTTAAACTGACGACAATAATCGAAACGAACTATTGATCTGTTGTATTTCCACAAAGATGATGTTTAACGGTTCATTTAATTTTGGAGTAATAAACTGCTTAGAAAGTCAAACAAACCTTATTTTATTATCATGATTTGCTTGGACAGCTCCAATTTTATTATCAGACATCAAGAACATAAAGACATTATATCTCTGAAGTAATGAAGCCAGCAACCGGACCAATATTCCTGTGTTTTCCAAAACCATCGGCAGGAAATAGAATAAGAGTATGATATCAACACACTTCCGAACATTTTGGGATAACATATGTCACTCGATGAACATTCCTGCTTAATTACTCTAAACTTTCGTTACCATTTATTGATAAATAATCCTATAATACTTACCGAATGAAAGCACATAAATTTAGTTATAAATAAATCAAATATTTATTATAAATAAATATCCCTTCAGTTTTTCTTCATGGAATTACAAATATTAGAAACATTTTCACTTTGGGTAGAATTCGAGCAGAAATTCATTGCTTTCATTTCTACTAGAAGTTCAACGACTGTAATTGGGAAACGAAAATAAAATCCTAAAACAACAGTGCAGATGGATCATAAATAAAAACTGATATTCAGTGAAAAATTATAATATTCCTAGAAACAAGCTATCTATTCTACACATTAATTCATTTGCAATTGTTGATACTGTGAATATTCTAAAAGAGCTTTTGCATATTTTGCAAATAAAATGATATAATATCTTATAATATTATTTTAATATTTCTTAACAATGAAATATTACTACAGAGCTAATTAGTGTTTATGTTTTAAATGTAGCCTAACATTAATTCAGTTGCAATCATTCCGAAATCTTAAACTCCCTACTATGAGAGCTTTGTGCTATCTGCCTACATGTTCTGTGGCCTTTATTATTATCCTACTTCGAAACGTGAACTGTGATTAGGAATAGGAAATGGCTAATATCAATAGCAAAGCTTTTTGAATTTATTATTGGACCTATTTTTAAATAAAAAACATCTGTGAATAATAATAATAATGATAATACATTTCTCTCTTAGGCAAGTATTTCTTACTTTTGTCATTCTGTAATATTTCTTTTATTTAACTTCTATATGCCTGTCTTTATAGACAGTATATTTGTATATGTATTTTAGCCGATCAAAAATAGGATTTTTAATGGTTTTTAAGCCACAATGTAAAAGAAAACAAAAATATTATTTTTACTAAAGTCAATGCAAGTGTGACGTGATATGGGCTGGATTGTGAAACTGCTTTCTGAACCCATAAAAATGAAAAAAAAAAATGAAACACTTTTTATATTTATATTTTTACAATTTTCTTAATCATCCACATCAATTTATTATTTGGATTAATTCACATATAATTTGGATCCCCCTCCTTTTCCGTTCTCACAAATACTTGATTCGTCATCTTGCGACCAAAAGAATTTCTTATTCCGTTCCTAAGAACATAAATGGCGTACGACTTCCTTTTTTGTTTTTTTGGAAATCGTGATGTATCGAACACAGAATTGGTACAATATCTACGAGTATATTGAAATGCATCTATAATTATGACGCATCGGTATTTCTTGTATCTAAAAGGTTCAATAATTCTGCGAAAACTAAATCAATTTTCTCATTTTTTTTTAAACTGAAAAACATTTAGTAAACTCTCTTTTGGTGTATAAAGATAATTTAGCCAAATATAATATGTAATGATTATTTTCCTATCTAAACTGCAGGTTTTTATTAAGATTGCTATAAAAAAATGGACAAATTGATTCCGTCTTATATTTTTTTTATTACAGGCTTATTTCTTTAGCAGAAAAAGTACAGCATTAACAGCCATATTAACTACTTAACACCTAAGAGTGAATCAATAATAAAATATGGATAAACCAGGTCGATGAAACATCCGCTGCGTAATAAAAATAAAAATGATATTTCAAATAAGCAATAAACCGAAAAATATCACTAAATAACTATTTAATAAAACTGATGTTTAATAACGGCTGTAAATCACTGAATCAGCTTAAAAAAATAGTCAATTTAATATGTGCTTAGCGACTAGGAAACTCTTGGAAATCTTATATTAAAAAAAACGAATTAAAAACGAAATTATGTCGTAAATTTAGTTGAGATTGATGTTGAATGCTCTTTTAAGACTTACGTAACCATAAATTTATTGCTTTGAAATGAATTTTGCCAAAATACTGCAGTTCCATGAAATTCATTCAATTATTTTTTGTTGATAAACTTAACGCTATTTCATATATATATTTAATGTCCTTTTTATTTCTTTTACAGTGAAAAAGGCACACTACGTTGGAAATGCAGGTAAGAAAAAATAGTTTGTTTTTTGGGAGGGCCAACTTTCGATTTCATTAGATTAGTTTAAAATTAAGCTGTCATTCTCTTTCTCTTACTTTAAAGAAAACTAAGACTTTTAAGATCTTTAGAATAGCTTAATAGGTGATTAAAGAAATTGTGTAAAGTATACCTTTATGCTCTCTTACTGCTGGCCTGCTCATAGACTGCGGTAAGTGATGCAGCTCCATCTTCTTCACTTCATAGTCTGCTAAGAAACGTTTTCCCAGCGCTTTGACTACAGGAACTAAATAGAGATTGATGAATTAGGGGAAGTCTTCTTATGTTAAAAACAAATCAAAATTTTCTCGTAATTATTTTTTCTGTAAAAAAACATTTTCATTATTGGATGTCGGTTTGTAAACATTAATTTCATATCTTTCAAAAAAATAAATAAAATATCAGATAATTGGTTTTGTACGAAGTGAAATTGTAGTAGTTGTAATTCCTTATTAAAAGTAGTTGGTTCAGATTTATTTAAAACATTTTATTATAGGTATTAAAAATGTTTACGGCGTCTTAATCAACAATAAACACACGGGCAAGCATGTAATAGAAATAAACAAATAAACAACTTAAATAAATGCACGATTGAGAATAGAACTTTTACAATTGAACAATCTCTGAGCAAATATTGAGGAATCACATTATTGCATTAAGAGCTAATTAAGGGACTGTTCAAATACAGACAGCACAAAATATTTCATTAATTGAACTTTTATGTTGAAGCATACAACTTGATTCCGAAGCCACTATTCACTGTTAATCAAAAGATGAAATACTTTTCTGCTGTTAATGAACAGCTGCCATAAATGAACTCTTTTAATTGGTTCCTTTATATCATTTTTAAAATGTGATTTTACGCATTTGCCAGATGATACTAATACTAGCACTACGTTGTCATGTGGAATGAAAGTCTATAAAGCATTTCATGAAATTGGAATTAATTAACCTTATTTTTTTTTAAAGTTTAAAATCAATAAATCAATAAAGTTTAAATCTCTAATATACTACAGAAATACTTCTGGTCATTTTAACTACTATTGTTTTAATTAAAAAATGCCTTACTTTACTTTAGGCATTCAAAATATTGGGAAGTTTCATTTCCTCTTTATATAGCACAGTTACTTTGGACAGAAATAATGAATTTTCAATCTAAAAGTTTGCTTCAAACTTAAGAGCAAATGGGTAATTTAAAATCCAGAAGAAAACTCTTTTCAGTCTGAGTAGAATGTGAATAATTGTTTCTTTTCAAAAAACCCAATGAATTTAAATTGAAAAATTAAGGAGGAATTTTTGTTCAGATATTCTTTTAATAAAAATAATCTAAAATAGTCTTTTTTTTTTATCTGTTGATTTTAGTTTCGTATGTAAATGGAAAGTTCGTTTGCAAATGTTAATACGATTTTGCATGTGCCTATTTACAATAAAATCTAGAGAAATATATAAATAATGAATTTACAGTAAACTTTAATGTAAGAAAGCAAGGTTGATAAGGAATTCACGATTATCATGATTAATAAATAAGTTAGAAAAGTGATAAAAAGAAAAGAACTTTGTGGAAACGGATCAATTCTCTGGCAGAGTTTCTCAGTAATGGAATAAATGAATCTCTGTGATATACTGTCTGAATTGTTTTAACAGACATGCTATAGGTTGTGCTTGATATCAATAGACATCAGTAGAAACTTATGATATGTTCTCTCTCTAAATTGGCTGTTAAATAATTGAAGCCCCCAAAATATGAAGCTTTAAAATTTCTGTTAATAATGATTGTCTGGTCTGAATCTGAAACAATATTTTCAGAATGCACATTTACTGTAAATCTCCATAGTCTAATCCTGTTTTATCAATATGAAATAGAAATTTTGGTAAAACTCCATTCCATGGCCACATAACTTTCCAGAATAAAGTATATCTCTGTCTCACTTCTGACAACTGTTTCTTAAGATTTACACTGTAAAATAATTAGAACTTGAACTCTTCTCTATACAGGGTGTATCAAAACTCAAATGGGAGATATGGAGCACCAGGAGAAAATTAATCGTTTTCGTCAAAATAATCAAAAATTGTTTTGGAGATCTACATAGAGAGAGCCTTAAATTAGTTAAATTAGATGTGGTATCTTTAATGTTAGGGTCAATAGTTATGTCAATTCTCTATGAAGAAGAAGTACGAAAAAAAAATAGGACAGAGCAAAATAATGCTGACTTTTTATAATGTTAAATTCTTTTATAACAGATATTTTTCAATGTACATTTCAATATACAGGGTGTATCTCTACAAATTTTAATGGAAGATAGGAAGCAGTAAGACAAATCTTTCTCATGTATGAATATATGTCCACTGGCGAGAACCTTGGATGCTAGCTGGCGCTATTTAGCTGCGCTGCAATCGGCTACAGAGGAAATCTGGAACAACCTAAATGAATGGAAACAAATGTGAACAAAATGTTTATCCAAAAAAGGTGTTCATAATTCCGGCCGGCAAGAGCAACACATGCACAGCATTGATTGCCGTACGTTTTGAAAGATTCCCGGCGTTTCGCGAACAGTTGCAGCGACGACAGCGATTCTTACGACGAGGTCTTCATGTGAATCAATGGAAGTCTCGTACAAGAGGTTCTTCCTGTGTCCCCAGAGGAAGAAATCGATACATGTTAAATCGGGTGATCTTGGTGACCAGGCAATAGCGCCCTCTATCACCGAAGATTACAAAAATATCTATTATAAAAGAATTTAATATTATAAAAAGTCAGCATTATTTTCCTCTGTCCTATTTTGTTTTCGAATGTTTTCTTGTTCATACAGAGTTGAAATAACTACTGGATCTAATTTTTCATGAAAGATAACTGCATCTAACTTAACTGAAGGCTCTATATTTATAGTCAGACCTCCAAAACAATTTTTGATTATTTACCTCAATTCTAGTTTCCAAAATTTGGAGCTGTGTCGATTTATTTAATTTTTATTTCTAAGCCACTCAGGCATACCCTTGTGTTCAAGACGACGGCCTGCCATCAGGCTGATACATGTGAACTGGTTCGAATCCCCGGAGATGACATTGATTTTTCCTTTCTTTCCTGTATATATCTGCATCTTCTTTCCTGTCTGTCCGCCATCTCTGAAATACTCTTAAAAATTCTAGGATCTGTACAATAGGCGTAAGGCTGCGATACCAGTGGGGTACACCCATAATGAAATAAAAAAATAGAATCCAGTGGTGAACTTAGCCATTATTATTTCTAATATGAAATCACGATATTGGCAATAACATTTACACAGTTTCAAGAAATATAGCACTATGGCTCTCTTAAGTCAATAAAAAGACTCAAATTATTTTTATTTTTGATACTTCTCAGTGGAAAAATACACGTACTGTAAACTTTATTATTATTATTATTACTGCTATTGTTTTATAAATTTTTATTTTGTTTTGGAATGATATATATTGTAAGTTGTTATATGATTAATATCTTTGCGGCTCTTAAGTGAATTATGATTCCTTTGAAAGAGTCTTTAAGTGATTTTCTTTTTCTTTTTTTAGCCTTCAATTTCGCTTTGAATTATTTTTTATTATATGAGTTTTCGTTAATGAAAATTAGATAAGGTTCTGTGGTTTCACTGGATGAGGAATAGATACATTATCGATCTCGTAGATCTCGTTTCAAGATATAACAGTCATGACTCATATATCGGACTACATATAGATTAGACGAGCAATGGCATCGTTTTCATTCACATTCTCGAATTTTTCACTTTCATTTCTTACATTACACAAGTGGTATTGAAATATTGAATAATTTTATTGTCGTAATAAAAATGAATTATTTTAAATATAAAAAATAAATTTTAATGAAAGTAAAAATATTCTCGATATTAGTGTGATTGACCAATTCACGAATCAAAGTTTTGTGTCTAATTAATATTTAAAATAATCATACGTATTGTTTTTAATTAAATTACAATTTACCTTAATTCGAAACTAATCTTCTCGGTTCATTATATAGTAGAAAGGATGCATATTTTTATTTGAAAATCGATCTATCTAAAATCCGATGGCTTTTAAAGCTAATAGTTCAGAAAGTGTTTCGCGATCTGTTCCTTTAGAGTAGGTCTATATGATAGTAAGACGTGTTTCATAACTATGAAAAATAAATTTCAAGAGATGTTGTTCCTGCAGCCCGTAGTGTTTAGGATGCAGATAATGTTTTTTGATAATGTTTTTTGATGGAAAACATAGATAATACAGGATGTTTCTGGAAATTCTTGTCCTTATTTTGTTTTTAAAGTCATGAAAACCACAAAAAAGAAAAAGTTTATATTTTCAAACTATTTGTGCTGAATACACAATATAAAATTTTCCATTTTCTAAAATCAATTAATTCAATCCTCATTACTTCTGTATGTTGCTTAAATCCGAGTATTTGTAATCAAATCAAAGCAAGCAAATTATTGCATTAATATCAATTATTAGAACATCATAATAAAAAAAGTAGAAAAATAAGTTTCCGAGAATTTCTATGTACGTCTCCCTGAATTGTTTACTCAAAGATTTGGAGATAATGGTGTCCTCTATAAAGCAGCTAATCAGGTCACTAGGCATATAATCGGATTGTTCGAAACCGGAATAAACCTCTCCTGATTGATTAGAGTACTGTAAGTAATTCGGAATGGCTGCCCACTTTATTCAGCAATTGGATAGCATTAATTGAGTTAATTATTTTAATTAGTTCTTCAGCCTTATTACGAATTGCCAAGTTGCATTTGTAAAATATTTTGCTCAAATATTCATCTAAATCTATTTTACAGTAATTAATTTATAAGAGAGTTTCTAAGATACCTAGAATATTTCCGAGGAATTAATTTTGTTTTCGAGTACTTTTAGGGTTTTTGTTTTTTTGCATAGTCATAAGCCTAATTTATGAACATAAAAGCATTCTCTGATCTATAAATTGCTATGTCACAATTGTTAAGCACTAATACGTATCTGTTATCCTATGAAAATTCCTATGTTTAAGTCAAAGATTAATTTATTGAAATTCGCAATTGTCAACATTTTCATTCTAAAAATACTTAATCTTTTTCTAATTTTCTATTTGTACCTTTTTTTTTTTTTGTTATCCTAACTATAGTATATTCTCGGTTTTAGTAAACACAAAAAAGAGTAAACACAAAATAATAGTTACTCAAATATTAGTGAGAAGCTGAGTGTAAGTTTAATTTTAATAAATAAATAATCAATCCTTTTCATCATGATCTTACAATCCTCAAACTTTTTTTTCATATACTGATTTATCCTTCGGGCTTCGCTGGTCTTTCTTTCTATTAACTTTTCATTTTCTTAAACTGAGCTTACAACTAAGAACAAAAAAAAAGTCCTTTGTGTTATCCTTAAATTGGATTAATATTAATTACGTTTTTCGTTTACACTATCCAAAATAATAAAAGTACTTTTCATAAGAACGGATATAAGATAAAAACTTATCTGTTCAATTTGTTTACTTCCGATAATAACTTGTTTCAAAATTGCAGCTGATTTTAAAATCAAAAATTTTAGAATCGTGGTAACATTAGTTTTATTGGTTCCGGAAATTTGTTCGAAAGAAATTTGTTCGACGGTAATTTGTTCGAACGGTAATTTGTTCGAACGAAAAAATATTCGATAGGGAATTTGTTCGAACGGAAATTTGTACGAATCGAATATTTTCTTGTGGGTGTTCGAAAAATATTCTCTTTAACAATTTTAAATATTTATATAAAGAAAATACATTTATCATCGCGTAGTTAATTCTGAAGTTCATTCATTAAATTAAGTTAATTAATGAAAATCGTTTGTAAGCGAAATCTATTGTAAAAATATTTTCAATAATATGGAATTTATAAGCAAATCAATTGTAAAAAAAAGTTTTGCAATTATTATTAACAATGTTGTTAACAGTATATAAGTTGTGTATATTCCCAAGAGTTTTCCTATATTGTTCCCAGATTCTTTATTATATTTTACGAAGAGTTTTTTCCATGTATATAAGAAGGCCTGATGAAGCAGTAAAAAGAAATAAAACGGCGAAATATAGCGTTGAGAAGAAGAGGATGTATCTTGTATCATTTTTAGTAATTACTTGCATATTATGTTTGAATATTAGAGCATCAATTCCTAAGTTAGTTACGTGCAAGGAAAGTATTTCATTAGCGATCCCTGGTTTAAATTATTACTTTACTTAACAACATTTCCAAAATACTCTTTTAAGACGCTGCTTGGAATGTAACTAACCATAATTAAGGTGAGGATCATTATTATAATAATCCGATCCCCATTATCTCAGGGTTACCAAATGTGATTCCATGAAAAATAAAATACTTCATTATATAAAATTTTAATATTTTTTTTATATTAAATTAAATTTATCTTACTATTTGAGTTTAAAAATTTAATTGAAATTTACCATTAATAACATCTGATATTAAATTAGCTTTTATAATTTTAATTTTCTCAGAATTATATCTATCCCAATTCAATTGATTAAAAAGATGATACATAACATTACCATGTAATCTCTTACCAAAATTATTATTAATCTTAATTCTATCAAAAATTCCTAACCAATTTTGTCTTGTATTAAGACAAGGTACATAATTTTTTTTTCTTTTTTAACAGAATAAAAATTCATTATTATTGTATTATAAATAATTTTTTCTTTGATCAATAAAATTTTATATTTTTCCCTAATATGTTGTTTTTCCTAATATGTTAAATTAGATTATTTTTAAAATGAACATATACATAATTAAAGATTTTTAAAACAAACTTATTAATATTATTTAATTGTTTATTATTAATAGGAATTCAACAGTCCAATCCATAATTAAGAATCGAATCCACAAGGGATTTACATATAATTAATTTTTGTTTAAAAGGAAACATTTTTTTATTGAAAATGTTTTATTATTTATTCTATTATAATTTATTTTATTCTATTAAAAATATTTATACAATAGATTTCGCTTACAAACGATTTTCATTAATTAACTTAACTTAATGAATTAACTTCAGAATTGTTTACGCGATGATAAATGTATTTTTCTTTAGATAAATATTCAAAATTGTTAAAGAGAATATTTCTCGAACACCCTCTTAGGAAATGTTCGATTCGAACAAATTTCCGTTCGAACAAATTCCCTATCGAATATTTTTCCGTTCGAACAAATTACCATTCGAACAAGTTACCGTTCGAACAAATGACCTCGAACAAATTACCGTCGAACAAATTTCTTTCGAACAAATTTCCGGACACCAGTTTTATTAGATGCTTTGATCTTGATACAACGGATAAACTAAATAAGAATAATATGTTATGTTATGTAGTGAATGTGGGTGGCAGAGAAGCCAAGCACTGCGACTGGAGGTCTATTGTACTATCCCACGGAAATAAGGACAGATGGAGAGAAAGACTGAGAAAGTATGGTGGGAGAACTGCAGGGGAAAGGGGAGAACCCCGAGAGAATCTGCCCAGCGCGGATCGTCCACCATCACGAAACCCACATGAGAACCGAACCCGCTACTCAGAGGTGAGAGGCCGATGTCATAACGACAACGCCAACCGCGCGGCCTATGAGAATAATATAATATTGACTTTATTTATGAAACGTGCATTGTAGACTACATTAAAGTTTCTGATAACCAAGACAATCTTATTTAGTAGTGCTTGGTTCATCCTTCATTGCTGGAGAATTACATCAACTAAATATCTACAGCACGATAGATATTAGGTTTGCTTCTAATGCAAAATGTGCATGCGAACATAACTTTAGTAAAGTTGGGAGAGATGACACATGTAATGTAACTTCAAGAAGGGTTTGCAGTAGACTGTAGCACATCACATGACCAAAACCCGAGGCCAGTCTGAGCTTCAGTGTGTGTAGAGTGTTTGTGCTGAATTGATATATGAGATTTTATTGAGTTTTTCTTCCAATGATATAGCCAGGTTTGTGCTCGAATTTTCTTTGACTTTGCGAATTTGTTTAGTTAATAGCCCTTTTTTAAGACATCTTTTGCTATAATTCACTGTGTAAACATGTAAATAGAGTAAGCAAGGTTATGTATCGATCACTAGTGTCTTGGGTGCCATTTGGTGGAAATGGCGGTGTGTGTCATCTGTCCCATCACTTGGGGAGAGATGACACCTAAAAAGGGGAGAGATGATACGTGCCATCTATCCCCTTTTTTATTCTTTTTCTTTTATTTTTGTCTTTCTTTTATTTTATATTCATCACAATACAATTACAACTTGCATAATTTAAAAAAAAATAATTACTGTACCACTAAAAAAAAGACTGTAAGAAGTGGGCTCACACGAGATGTGCAAAAAAATCCACTAAGTTTTACTAGTGTATTCATTGTTATAGTGACTTCGATGATGATATTTAGCTTTTTTATTTTAAAATACTGTATGCAAATCAAAAGATTTATTAAAATCAGCTTATTAAAATTATTTGTTTCATGTTTAATAATTAAATTTTATTTTATTGTTCTTCAATAAACGTTAAAATAAGTAAATAACCTAATTATTACTTAAGTTAATACTGTAGTTTTATATTTATATTTAACTTAATTTGATTTGTATGTGTATTAAATTTGTTTCTTTTTATTTGTATTAGTTTTTTAATATATTCTTTTTGAGTAAAAATATATTTATATATATATATTGAATAATATATTTAATGTCTTGATCAGCAGGGAATTTTATTTTTTATTAAGCAGTTTTTTCCAAAAAGTTTCAAAAATATCATTATTCAACTTAATTTTAGTGTTTCATTTCATATGTTTTTATAAAAATAAAGTAGCAGCTTGATTTACACAGGTCTCTTATTCATATTCCATGTGGCCATCTATCCGCTACTACACAGGTATGGGAGCGATGACTCAATGTCAAAAAATTTTTAAAATTCTAAGAAACAGCATTAAAAACATAAAAAAAAATAACGTAAATATGAAAGCAAAGGATAAATCAACAGTTTAAAGCTTTCAAACATTTAAAAAATAAGGTTTTTAATATATTACGTGAAAAATTCGAAATTCAAAAAAATTGTGTGTCATCTCTCCCAACTTTACCTTATAGTCTACACTACCATATTGGAGAGCTAAAATAACAGAAATTGTGATAAAGACTGATTTGCACAACAGTCAAACACAAATAGAAATCGATATCGAAGTGAAAACATTTCTATTATAGTTTTTAAGTTTTACTCTGAAAAAAAACTTATCGAAGACATTTCTCAGTATTATCTATACAATGCACTACTTTGGAAAAATATTTCAACTTAAGCTCATTTAAGTGCGATTGTTATTTCCCCTACCACCTTTCGAATCTGTCTTAGATAAGAATTTTTGCGCCATTGTTGGTCGTCAGACACAAATACATGGTTTTTCTTTTCATGCAATTTTTAATCATAAGAAATTACTAAAAAATATACGATGCACGTCAAAACATAATTGGAATAACCTTAACAAAATATTCTTTATTATTGCATTTTAATCGTTTGGATTATGCTTTGCTTTTGGAGAAAGTGGAAGTTCTGCTTTCGTCCATGATGTTAAATATATGATAAATTGTGTTATCTCTTTCCAAACTGGTATTAAAAAGATTGATTCTAATCACTACAAGTTAGCCAGTTTGTCTTATTAGAAGATGCCAAAAATTCTGGTGATTAGAAGATTCTTGTAAAAATCAGAAATAATAGTTAATATTTTACATCAGAAGAAGTTGAACGGTAGCCCTAAAAGAGACTAATTACGGAAATTAAATTGTAGATTTTAACATTTGTTCAAAAACAATGAGATTTAATCAGTAAAGAAGTCAATATTTTCAATATAGTAATCAATAGCAGGAAATGAAGTTTTTAGAAATAATATTTCTAAAGTTTACAGATCAGTGATGGAGCAGTTAAAAAAACATTTAAAAATATTGCATCATAACTTGTGTCCAAATTAGGTTTTTTTTTTTAGTTTTTAGCTAAATTTCAGTGAAATTGACTGCCACCTTTCAACAGACAACTGTTCATTTAAAAACAATCTCTTGTAAAAAGAAAAGGGTAGGAGCGAGGGGATAGAGCTAGAGCAAAGAATGAAAATGGTTATGCTTTCATTTTCTGCTTACCATGCCTCTGGAACTAGAGAAAGAAACTGTTTACAACGGGAAGTAGCTTTGATACTGAATCATCACGAATCAAATCCATTAAGACAATGATAAAAGGGCAATTAGCGAAAGAATTGCTTGCCTTTACAATGGTTCGATTTGCCCTAATTTTATTTTGCTGTAAAAAGGGAAGATAATATTTACTTATAATTTTGGTATCTATTTGATGATTTTTAAAACGAGCTGTGCAAAGAGGAAATTTTATTCAGATCGTGTAATTTTTTGAAAAACTTGAGCCAAGTAAAACATGAATTATTGTCTCCCAGTTTTTTAGATGTAATTGTAGAGAAGGAAGTTCTCGTTAATGACTATAGTATATTTTGACTGAAACGATGAACAAAATTATTGCAGCATTAGTTTTTTTTTTTTTTTTTTTTTTACTTCTTTCTCAGAGTCAATATTTGCTTTTAATTAACAGAGATACCGAGGATGACATAGATTGATACTGTCTTATCTTAACTGCAAATTGATCTTAACTGCTACGAGATCTTTTTTCTTTCAAAATTTTCTCGTTTGTAACTTTAATGAAAAATTTGATTATTGTAAGCTTTTCAATAAATATAAAAAGATTTTATGTAATACTATATCTAAAATGAATTTTTCACTATTTTAAATTAAAAAGAAGTGAACTTTGTGATAGCTATTCTACTTATAGTTCTATACTCACCTGGCATTCAAAATTCGTTATTTGCCTGCAGACTGATGTTTACTTAAGTTACTTCTACTAAAACTTTTCTTACACTTCCGTATTCTTTATTTTTTTCTCAATCTAAAGCTTCTAAAGAAATGTCAAATGTGGTTTGATTGTATGATTTACATCTTTTGTCCTTGGTCACCTTTACAATGTTCTGTTCTTTCTATTTCCCATTAAAATCTCACCTACCTAGTGAAATATGTGGTTTGTGGGAAATTTAATGAGCCACATGTGAGGTCAACTCGGAATAACCTTAATAAAACTGCCTCATATAAGTTATCTCATTAACGTGATGTCATCTCAACACATAAAACAAAACTGGAGCACGGAATTTTATATCAATTTAAATTTATTAAATTTTATTCCATTTTCATTTACTTCCTTCTTTAATAGCTTAATCCTAATAGTAATTAATAGTGCGCTATTAATAGAATATTATCAAACAATGAAATTAGTCATAGGTTTTTAACAAATCGTAAATTACTTCACCCTGGATGTGCAGCTTCAAAGGAGAAACTATTTAAATTAAAACAGCATGAGTTTTATGTTAAAATACAAGTTTTGTGTGTGAAAATACCACGAACGAACAAACACAAATACAAGAATATCTATTTTGTTATGAGTAAATAATTGTATAAATGGCTTTTCAATTCTCTCAACTGTCTTTTTTGTTTGCTCACTTTCTCATATTCTTCAAACAGTTAACATCTGGTGACCATTTCTTTCTTATTTCAATTCATGTCGTGTGATAGTAAAGGAAATTATTAGACTTCAATAAATCAAATTCTCTTATATTTCACTGTTAATGAAAATCCAACAAAAAATAAATGGATAATAATAGTAATAGTAATAATAATAATTTTTTTATTTTTTTTATTATGATTCTAAATACAAAAGTTACAGTCCCGTATCAACAATAATAATAATAATAATAATAATAATAATAATGACCAACAGAATGTAATTTAAAGGTAATTTCGTAGGAACGCCAATATTTTGTCCATCAGATGAGAAATATTGTTTCATTACATTAATTGGTAAATTAGAACGTTTAGATAGCTCCAATGTATCTCAAAACGAATTTTATATTTTATATTTTACAATATTATTTTTTTTTCTTACCATAAAAACAAAAACAAAGACACTTGTCTCCACTGTAATTCTGTGTGTGTTTTATTTAAAAACATTCAAATCTTATGTAACATAAATCATTATCACTTTCTATCTTGAAACACTCCATTAGGAAGCAATCAGGAACTAATTCTTCAAAAGCTTTAAATAGATCTGGGCCGATAAAATGAAATTTTGCTTATTTATTTGTAATAACCATTTGTTATGAGAATAACAATGTTAATAAGAACGATCAGTACAACAATATAATGTGTTAAAAATTAAATGTTTTTAGGTTAAATGTATAGCAGTTGTTACCTAAGTACAAATCAAACTAATATTTTTTACTATAAATGAATGTGCATATTCTGTAGTGGCGGCAATTCTTTAGAATCTATCGAAGGGAGAATCATAAATCCACCCTTGTACATATGATTGCATTTCATCCACATTCCATGCAAACTCACAACGTTTATTTTAAGTTTGATCTAATAGTTGATGCGTTACCACAGGTTACTGAGATGATTTTGATTTTATACTGTAACATAAAAATTTCAGATTCTCAGGATAATCTTTGAGTTGTTGTCATCACAGCCTTTAGTATAAGATGGATTCTGATCAATAGTATATATTAAATTTGAAAAAAAATCAAATCATATCTATAAGTTACACTTATTGATAAACTGTCCTTACAAATGCAGCATTCTAGAATAAATAGATTATCATAATCATATGCAGCCAATATCACATTGCATATTATAATCAACTCAGTAACCTTATATAAAGCATCAACAAAACTTAATGATAGTCTTATGTAACTCGAGGCCAGTCATTATTGAAATTCGCTTACCAAAAGCAGTATTAAATGTATGATATTTAAATGTTACACATTTTAGAAGTTGGCTGTTATATTATTTATCTTTCTTTTATTTTGTTATAACAGAAGTCTGAAAATAATTGCCTTCATATTCGAGAGTGTTTTGCTTTTATTGATGGCCACTATTTAAAAGACATGTTTTCACTTGGAATTAATTTTTGCATTTAATAATCATTCACATATATGCTGGGCTAAATTTTATTAGAAATTACTTTACTCAACTTAGATTTCTGGTAAATTGCTGTATGTGTAATTCTGAGATAAACTAGTAGATTGCAATGATATATTATTTAACTTAGAAAATTATTTTCAATAATAAGTTCACTTACTGAAACTTTTTAATTTTGAAATCATATAATAGTGACAATTTATTTTAAATTCCTGATCTTTGATATATAGATATATTACAATCTACCAGTTTTGAAAATATGGGTTGTTCTGTCTTTTCTCCCATCTGTGAACTTTCTTGTTTACAGAAATTTGTCTTTTCCTTCAATTGATATCAAATACATCACCTTATGATATATTACTTCAATTCTTCTTGTGAATTTCTTTGGCAATTTGCCCAGAACAGAAGCGAAGAAAACATGGGCAGTTGGTAAACAGAAGTCAGAGGGTCATTTAGTTTCACGTTCAACCACAAACAATAATTTAGCTTCAAATGTAAATTTGAAATATACTTAAGATAAATTAAATATCGACTTTCTCACAAATTATTCCAAATACTTAAAGATGCTCATTGGGATATCCGCACATTATCTTACGGAAATACTGGCAAAAAAACAGATTTAATTTATTTTGCCAGAAGATTATGTATTCAATCTCGATTAAGTTAATCTTTGCCTACTAAAAGTAGGGGAAGGTGTTGTACCTTTAACCAGTTTTCACTAAATGAATTTTCTAATTTTTTGTACTCAAGTAAATCCTTACCTGAATGGATACAAGTGATCTTCATTCATCTTGCCATCAACTGCATGTGTTTTATATATTATATTTTGTGTATAAGTATTTTATTTTTATTTTACAAAAAAACTATACCTTGTGGTCAAAGGTACAACTACGTGTTGTACCTTTGACCGGAGGGTATTGTACCTTTGACCAGGTGGTAATAGAAATTGACTGTTAGATGTAAGTTATTTCATTAACATTGTTATTGTAGGGAAATACATGCAATTCAAAATAGAATAATAAAATATGAAATAAATTCTATGGCTTAAGTAGCCTACTTCTGCCCATTTACTCTACATTATACAATAAAAAATCAACTCCAAAAGATAGAAATTCTTTTAGTCGAGCTGTGCCGCCAGCTGTGATTGGATTTGGTATCCTGGCCACAATATCTTGTAGTTCTATATCGTAGAGCTGGTTATTTTCTTGGATGAATTTCGCCATCTTCGGTAGTTTTTTCAAATATTTAAAACAATCACATGCTGCTACCTTTATTTGGACCACAAAGTAATTCTTGTTTTTTTTTTTTGTTGTTGTCAGCTTGATAAGAACATAACTTTCTTCAACTAAATCTTCTTTTTCAAAGTTTAATTCCTTCTCCAACTTATGGCATTCCTCTGAAAGATCGAAAATAGTTTTCCCTGATGAATATTCAACATCAGATTCAAAGTCGTGGACAAACAATCGATTGTTTACTATCTTTGGATAAGATTTGGTAAAAAAATAAAAATTTGGCAAAAAATATTTAAATTTCCATCTTACATAATGCTAAAATGACTGTAAGTAAAAACATTTACATATTATTAAGTAATGTTGTACCTTTGACCTGGTCAGAGGAACATCACCCTGCTGTGGTCAAAGGTACAACATCAGTCGAACTTACGTTTCACGCCATGCTACAATTTTTAGGTTAACCCAGTCATCTTAAAAGTCCTAACAATTAATCTATAGGCATATATGTATTACTCATTCTTGTTAAAATAACAATCAAAAGAAAACAACAATGTTATTAAAGAAACATTTACTTGCAAAATACTTACTTTTCGGTGATGGAATTGGAAAAATATTTTTTACTCCTTGCAAGTCAAAGATCTAACGGCTATTGAAGGTTTAAAGGCGCAAATTTTGGGAATGTTACACATTAAACAGAAAGGCTTTTAAAGTATGCTCATAGATGGCATCACTACCAAGGGTGGTCAAAGGTCCAATCGGTCAAAGGAACAACACCCTCCCCTACATTAAATAATAACTTTATAAATAAAAGTTTCATAACAACAATTTTATAATTAATATTGAGCCATTAGTGGAGATCTGAAACAGCTTTTTCGAGATTACTATTCAGATAAAGTTATCCATTATTGAATGGTTGCGTTGAAATTACAATAAATGTCATAATATTTATCTTGAACAAAGAAAATCTTAAATGAATGTAGTGAAAGATTAACTATTGAGAACATTCTACTAGATATATCTCTTAATCTAGTGTATCTGAACTTGTGTTTGCCTTTTAATGTATATTAGAAGCAAGGAAATTCATGGAAAGGAGAGTAACCAAAATATTTAGATAGTGGCAGTGAAGTTTTAACAAAATATATGCTCTTTTTTTTCTTCTTTTTCTTAGTTTAACATATTTTTGTGAACATTCGTCAGCCTGTTCTCAGAGACAACAAAATGAGGCTATCCTTTCATCTCTTCATGGATGTAACAGATCCACGTTTGCAACTTGAACAAAAAAAAATCTCTGGCAATTTTTATTTCTTGACAATGATCTGTCTGTCCAATAATCTTATTTTATTCCTTCATCGTCACCTCACAAATTTCATATCAACCAGCAAATCCCTCAAACAACATTCTTTATATGAAACTAAATGAAACTAAATGAAACTAAATTTAACTAAATTTAACGTCCTATGAGCCGTAGCTGAAGTTTTTGTTACGGCCACTTAAGCCAGTAAGATCGAAGAAGAGAAATCAAACAAAGAATAACCATATTCCTGAAGCTAGGCTAGCAATCTGTTAATGGAATAAGATTTGCTCATTAAAATTCTCAAAATCTCAGAAAAAAAAATGATCTGTAGAAATCTGATCTTTGATTAATTTAAAAATACATTACAATTCGAATTTGGAATCACAGCTTGGATTGACTAATCTATAAAACTGTAAATAAAGTTATCTTTATAATAATCAAATGTTTAGAAAAATGTAGAATTTCAAAGGTTGATAATTCTTTAGTTAGGCTTACCGTAACTTTTAATTCCTATTTTTTTTTTCTTATACTGTTAATTCGTAAACGGATTTTTTGTGCACTTTCATATGATTAAAATTGATAGGATTAGCCAAAGTATCTGAAGTAAATAATACTGAATTAATTTCTTTGAAAAATGAAAAATTTGTACTGTTTGTAATTCAGTAGCTATCATAATTTAAAAATAAATACAGGCTTTTCGTTTTATTGAATTCACATCTTAAAAAATAAAAGAAAGAAAAATGATGAAGGAATAATATTTGAAGGAAAGTAGGCTTGAAGTTCTTTTAGTATTGTTGTTGCTGAATTTTTAGTGGATCGCCCATTCACTTCACTGTTTTAATATGAATAAAATGACAAAAACAATCGCCATCAAACCATGAGTTGATACTTGTAGAATCTCGAGCAACTTTTCGTCCTTATAACAACTCATCTATTAGATTTCTACATTTAATGAAAATTAATGACGAAACAGTGTCAGAGATTCGCACTAAAAGCAACTTATGGTGTTGATCTGAAAATTTTGTGCATTATTATTGTTATTAGTAGTATCTAATAGTAGTATTTTTAGTTTATTGACGTTTCACCGATTGACATTAAATCAGGCATTTAGATTAAATTTCATGATATATGAAAGTATTTAAAGGCTTCGCAACTGAAAAAAAAAATACAACAAACTCGAGATCTCTTCCATCAGCTTCCGAACTCATCCCTATCTTCATGCCAAAGCTCAAGGATCAGATCTCACCTATATTGTACTTCTGTTAAAATAATATTTGCTTTGCAAAAGATTATAGGGTTTTTCCGAAAAGACAGACTTTTACAAAGTCTAATCTTTCTGATTGACAGGGAATTTAAAACCTTAGTTTAAACTTTAGTTTAAAACCTTATTGATGCAATTATAGTCAAACTCGAGGAAAAAATAACATCAAACAACATCCTCCGATTCGTCAGAAACACACAAAAAAATGAATACTTGTAAGAATTTATCATGAATGCAATTTTTGTAAAAAAGCAAGTTCTGTATTGAAGTAGAACTTCGTATTACAATATAAAAATTAAAATTTGTATTGAATTTTATAACGAATTTGTATTGTACATTTGTTTTCAACTTAGTCATCAGAATTTATGTAGAATGTTAAAAGCATGCATCTTTACTGCCCTGTCCGTTAAACTTCTTAATATTAAAATAATAAGAAATTAATTAAAACTTAATGATAAAATAAAATAATATATATCTTCATATAAAGCTTCTGTATAATAGTAGCCTACTCTGTATTTCAAATTTTGAAAACTTATTAGTTATAAAAAAATAGGATTAATATTTTTAAACCAAATTCTAATTTTCAGAATGCAATTTACTTTGGAGAAATCAACTAAACTAAAAAATTAACTAAACGCAGAAATCAAAAAAGGAAAAGAACAATAATGAAAAAATTTGGGAAAGTCAAATATATAAACAAAAATAGATGTATAAAAGAAAGGAAAACCCGCAAATATTACGAAGACCAAATTTATAACAATAACCATATTATGGGAAGAAGGGTGGGAGAAGAGCTCGCTAGTCATTAATTTTTTTAAAAAAAACTGAGTTGATAAAAATTTAAGTTAAGTTATTTCTATTTTTATTCACAATCTATTGTTAAAAAGTTTAAAACAAAATTCATCCATCATATTTTTTTTAACAAAAATATCGTAAAAACTGCTTAGCATTTGTTATTGATATGAAATATAGACATGAGGCCTTTTCAAGTTAAACAATTTCCTTTTCCACACCTGAGAAGCAACGATCAGCGTTTCTGCAAGCTTCTTTTTTTTTTACATTCGGTCGAATTTAGCTAACTCTGTGAAACAGTTTGGCACGGAGCTGATCTTTCACGGTTCTAGTGTGGCGATATTAAAATTGAAATTGAATTTGGTTCTATAACTGTTCTAGTTAAAATTTGTTGGCTGCGAATTCACGTGAATTTTGCTTATGGAAATTAACTTTGAAAATTTTTAAATATTTAAAATCATCGTTTTATAAGATGGATTAAAATAAAAAAAAATGCTTATTAAAATAAAAAAATGCCTATTAGCTTATAAATAAATTATTTTCAATTGTACTCTCGATAATATTACTAGAGAATAATGCAAAATAATACGTTAATTAATAAAAAAATAATTAAATTACTTGTTATTAAAGTATTTTTTTTACTTAAAATTTAAAGAAATTCATTCCTCATTTCAAATTTAACAAACCCTTTTGAAATGGAAGGGAAGAATAAAAGATTTTTATAATTTATTGATGATTAGAAACATATTAGTATTCTAATAATTTATAGATCTAATTGATATATAGACATAAATGAATTTAAAACTTCTAAATTTAACATTTAGGCTTCTGGGTTTTTTTTTTTTGTTTTTTTTGAATCTTTTAGTCATATTGTATTTGCATTTTCTAATATTTTTAACTTATTAAAAAGCTTAATAAATGAAATTATGGGATATTTAATTAATTATATTTCCAAAATCTCTTCTAATGCTCCTAAATATATCCCTTATTGAACGAAAAAAAGAAAAAAAAATAACTCAAAGAACCTTTGTCCGTTACCAATGTGATGACAATTGCTCAAAGTTCAACGTACAGTAAATTAAAAAAAAATACAATCATCAGATTTATAGTGCAACAAAAACAATGTCACTACTGCACTCTCATTAGATACTATTTCATCTGACAAAATGTAAATTCCATTGGAAAGTGTTTTTGATATAGAGAGTTTTTGCCATAACGTGATTTATATACGGGAAACGCAAATGTCACGTGAACGAATACGGTAACCACAATAGCGGGCTTTGTCATGAAGAGAGTTTTTGCCATAACGTGTCAGTGGACACGGTAAGCTAATAAACAAGATGGAAGACATATTTCAGATTGCTGGATTTTGAGGCATTGACGATGATTTGTTTGAGGATCTAGTGTTACACGAAATATCTTGAGAGAAAGAAACATTCAGATTCAAGAAGGGGAAAATTCAAGGTTGAGTTTAAGTGAAATGAATGATGAGGATTGTCGATTGTATTTCCGTGATTTTTCCATGTTGCTGTTACAGTTTTCTGGTGAATCTCATTCCACAAACTCTTATCATCATATGGATTTGTTCCAATTACTTCGCGCAAGAGTATCAAGTCGTCATTCACGTTAAATCTAATTCTCCAAGGTTTATCGGAACTCATGTTTCCTACCGTAAAGCGATACGCTATTTGAGAAAAGTTAACGTATAACGTTACCGGTATTTCCTCTACGGGACAGTGACGCATGCGCAGAATACCAGTCATGTGACTTTAGCGCTACCGTATAGAATAGCGAGCTGAGCAAAAACTCTATTTTCTCAAGTTACCGTACTGATTTACGAGATATTAGAGAGTTTTTGCCCAGCCCGCTATTCTATACGGTAGTGCTAAAGTCACATGACTGGTATTCTTCGCATGCATCACTGTCCCGTAGAGGAAATACCGTTAACGTGACACGTTAACTTTCCTCGAATAGCGTATCGCTTTACGGTAGGAAACATGAGTTCCGATAAACCTTAGAGAATTAGATTTAACGTGAATGACGACTTGATACTCTTGCGCGAAGTAATTGGGACAAATCCATACGACGGTAAGAGTTTGTGGAATGAGATTCATTGTATATATTCACTGTATATCGTTTTTTTTCGAAACGGAAGTACAATCCTCATCATTCATTTCATTTAAACTCAACCTTGGATTTTCCTCTTCTCGAACCTGAATGTTTCTTTCTCAAAGGATATTGTGTAACACTAGATCCTCAAACAGATCATCGTCAATGCCTCAAAATGCAGCGATCTGAAGTATGTCTTCCATCTTGTTTATTAGCTTACCGTGTCCACTGACACGTTATGGCAAAAACTCTCTTCATGACATAGCCCGCTATTGTGATTACCGTATTCGTTCACGTGACATTTGCATTTCCCATATATAAATCACGTTATGGCAAAAACTCTCTATTGTTTACTTTTTGTTTTTTATTACGAATTATTCCAGTGAATGATTTACCAGCGGTAAATGAGAGGTGTTGACGTATTATGTTAAAATATGTAATATTCTGGCTATGAATCACTTATCTTTAAGTTTGACATCGAGAAAAATGTACAAATATTTGTATTGCAAATGGGTATATAGATTTTTAAGTAGTTAAATGATATTGATCACAGTGTTTCGCTACTAATCTAGAAAACGTTTTATTTGTGCTACAATACTATTTTTCTAATGATTAAAAACTTCATTTCCTTCTTTTTTAAATATTGCTTTTTCAAATTCGAAGCTTCATATGCAATTTTGGAAGTTTTCTTACAATTGACGTAATTTTTGTTTCTGGACATCAGACAAAAACATCGAACTTGAACTTAAACTTCTTACATAATTAAATTGTAGATGAACTTTTTCTTATAGAGAATACTGAGAACCGATACCACGTAAAAACAAGAGAATAATTGCATAACCCTGGGGAGAGAGTCGCAAATGTCTAGAATTTTCAGACAGAAGTAGAACTAGAATTTTGTTTTCACGTAATGTATAATGGATTACTATGTGCTGTATCTTGGGCATTAGTTGAAAGCGCAAGACGTTAGCCTACTGAAAATATAAAGTGTATTATTCTGGAATATTTGACCTTGGTCAATGTGCAATATGCAGAAAAAATGACGGTTTTTAGCATTGAGAGCCTAAATAAGTTGAAAGAATTTAAAAGTTTCAATATGGTGTTCTAGTCAATTCTTTGTTTTTTTTTCTTTCTTTCACAGTTTGTTTTATTCATTGATTCGCTGGCATGTCTATTTTACCTATGGATATCAGAAAATAGATATCCAATGAAAATGTATTCATTAGTAGTTGAGTTTTTGATTAGAAAAAAAGCTCTTCAAAAGAAAGTAGAAAAGTAACTTATGTTTCATCCTATAATCATTGAAATTTGCGATATGTCGTACATTTTAGTGAATATTACATACCATTCTCATGAAAATCTACGTCCTCAACAGACGAACAAAAGGGAACTGCGCGAGCTTAACGAAAATATGCCTTTAGTCTACTAATCTATACTACTAATCTATATTTTTAAAAGAAAAGCTAATTATTCTGGCCCCATTTCCTCAGAAATCGTAAGACACAGAAATACAAATACGGTGGCAAATGTTAGGTACAGTATTCAGGATGCTCACATTTTCATTTTATCAATGTGGATCAACCGGATGTCCCGAGACATCCCGGATCTCCGAGACGGTCTCCGAGATGCTCACATTTTCATTGTTATCTACGTGGGTCAGTCGAAAGTCGCGTGATCAAACATAAGGTCTCCGAGACGATCTTGCGGGTTATGAGAAAACGGTCACGGCTGATGAGAAAATAAAATACAAAAAAAAAAATACATTTAATATCGTTTCTGTGTTTTGTTAATTCTAACAACTCAGTAATTTTGCTCCTTCTTTTCTTCAGATATTTTTCTGAAATGAATACAATTTTAATATACTTTGTAAAGAATAAAAATTTCATGAAATCATCATGATTCTCTTTGTGTCTATTTGGTGTTCTAACAAAGTTTGAATGAATGAACGAATATCCTTGAAATATCCATGAATGCTTGGAATTTTTGTATTCGAAAAGTGGTTTTTTTTTTTCGTCAATTCAACATGAAATGCTGCTATCATCCTAAGTAACTTCGTGATATGACTGTATTTGGATTACACTTATTTTCCGAACTGAAAATGTAAATAGAAATCTAAAAATTCTTGGCAAAAATCTTTCAAAAATCAAAAAAACTTTGTCTGAAACAGATTCTTTTTCGAAAACTTTCTTCGAAAGATTCTTTTTTCTCGAAAATTAAAGAATGATTTCACAATTATAATAAATGAGAAGAGTTTAAAGTTTCAACTCTTAATTAAAGCATATAACAATTGGAAGCGCTTCCTTGGTCCAAAATTTTCTTCACAAGATTAATTATAAAAATCACCACAAAAATTTTAAGAAAAGCAATTGTATTTTAATTTTAATTATTTTTTTTTTTACATTTCTGAAGAAAATGATGACAATAATTCAATGCTACTTTAGCACTTGAGGGAAAGGAGACTTCTTCGTTGAAGAACTTTTTATTTTCTTTACCATTTCTAGTTGTCTTGTCTGTTTCGCTTTAAATCTTCTTTTTAAGCGCTACTGCGTTGAGAGATTCAGTTTCAATTTTAGTAACAATCGATGCACAAAGGCATCAAAATGGAAATTCAATTTTTTATGTCTTTTTTTTTTGTCTGGTTTGTTAACATAAAGATGAAAAGTTTGCCCCATCATTGTTCAGCGATAATCTCTTCTGACTGAATCAAAAAAAGAAAAAAAAAATAGAATGGAGCATAATTATCAATTCATTAAATCATCCACATCGTTTAGTAGATTTACCTAATTAAACATCATTGAATATAAATTAAAGCATTCTTAATTCAAATTCAGAAATTTCATCAAGCTTTCCTGAGTAATAATATTAGAGTATATCAGCGCTCAGAATCATTTAATTTTGAGAGACATGTTCGATTTTTCAATGCTAATATTTTCTTTTTATTAAAATGAACTTATTCGTATATAAAAGTCCAGATTTGTGATTATACTCATATTAGAAATAAAACATACAAGCTACCATAATTGCGGATATAATAATACCAGAAGTCAGTTGTCTTCGTTAAATTTTATTTATTAGTAATACTTTATTTTGAAAACAAAATATTATTCTACTTTTTTTTCATTAAATTTAAGTGATCTTATATTAAAAATAGATTTGTTATAGTTTTGTAATATCTAAATGAATTGATACATAACGTTAAACAGCGACTAAAAGAAATTTCAATTTGTAAATGATGTATAAATACAAATACATCAATATAAATACAATTAGATCGGTTTTGCTTCTACTAAAAAGTAGTTTCTACGACCTTGCTCAAAATTCAGTGAACAATTAATTTTTATCTCCTCAAAAAATATTTGTATCTTTACAAAATGAAGAATATCTTTGTATTTAAATGGATTAGGTATTAAGATTAAGACGTCGTGAAAAGAAAAAAAATATTATCCAATTAATTTTGTTTGCTTTTTGAACAAACGCAGAGGAATAAAACAATCTCAAATACAGTAAAGACATTCATATTTCTTTTCTTTCTATTTTTAATTGAATAGACTTGAATTTTGTTTTTTATAATGTTCCTTTCAAGATGTTTTGTCTATGTTAAAACTACATTAAAGGTAATAAGGTTTAGAGAAATTTCAACAATATATATTTATTAAGTAAATAAATAAATAAATTTATTGCTTTTTCAATCTAACAACTAAAGTACAGGTAGATGATCAGTTGACTGAAAATGTTCCCTGTTCTTCCTAAATTTATTCTTTTTTATTACTAAGATCTGACTATTGTTATTATTTGAAAGCAAAAGTAAATTAGATAAGCTTCCAAATGCAAACAGAAATTCAAACAGAATTATTAATTACGTTTTCCCTTATTTAATATATTGACATGTTCAAAATTAGATTTAAAAAAGATTCTAAATTTATTTTATAAATAAGAAAAACATAGTGAACTAAACGTTTCTTTTTTTAATTTTTGAGGCCAGTTAGTAGAATTCTGAATGTAGCTATTTAAAAGTAGATTAATTACTTCGTCCATTGTTAATAAAAAAGTTTTTGTATTTTAATTACAATTTTTATAAATTCGTTAAATTAACTTATTTTTTTATATATAAGCGGATCAAAATCCAGGTAGGGGAGGTCCGGACAAAGAAAATTGACCGGGCAAAGTGAAAAATTCTTATTATTCCAAAAATACATGAGATAGCGCTACACGACTTGTGTAGTTACTAGCTACATCTGTTCGGCTTCCGAAGGAATCATAAGCTCAATTGTGAAGTCTTTATATGACGAGTGAGACGACATTTTGAAATATTCTCAGTTTTGTGAAAATATTCCAATGTGGACCTACACATTTATTTAGAGTTATTAGGATATTTCCAGGAAATGTTTTATTTCTTATTAAGCTTCATATTTCCCGTGTTTCGATACTGTAACTGTTCTATGTCGGCGCAATTGATTTCGAACCTTTGTGAAGCTAATGGCAACGCATCGGACAGAGCGAAGAGGGCAAAGCAAATAACTATTCGCTTTGCCCGGCTAGATTTTAATTATCTTTAATTTTTATTTTAATTAATTATTGATATTAATATTGCTTCAGATGGTATATGATTATAAAAAATTAAACAAATCCAGCAAGCTAGAGTGAATAGGGTATGGTTAAAGCCATGCAAGAAGCTGCATTGGGATCAATTCTGTTCAAGGATCAGTTGCATATGGGATACATTTCATTCTGTTGCATATGGGATATAACATCCCATATGCAACTTTATATAGACACATGAAAGAGACATTATGAAGATTTGTGAGTGTATTCAATATTCGACCTTGTCCAATAGTCCAAAGTGCTTCATCAAGTGGACGAAAAAGAAAATTTCAACAAGCTGAAATACTAACTACTTCTCTTAGTCAGACATCAGAAACAAAAGAAATTTGACATAAAGGCGAAATTTGACAAAAAAAAAAAAAGAAGCAACGTTTGAAATTGGTTGCTAGGAACCAGCAAAATTTCTTAAAAAGGTCTATCAGAAAAGGTCTAACAAAAAAGAAGTTGCTGAGGAAAAGTATTTTTTCCTAGTGTGTGGAGAATCCTACAGCGACTCAAGGAAGAAGATTGGATACAATGTTCGCATTGTACTTTGTGGAGTCACGAATCATGCACAAATTACAGTGGACGCGGTTCCTACTTTTGTGAGGATTGCTTTGATTAAAATGGCTCCGTACCCCAGGCCAGCGACTTAAAGCACAGATTTTTATAATTTAGTATTTTTATGTTATTAGGAGTGTACGTGGGATAAAAGAACAAGTTCAATAAAGACATCCATCTTTACTGTAATACCTCCAATAAAAAATGTGAGTCTACTTGTCAACGTCTCATGGTATTTAGACCCTAAAGGTAAGTTAACCGCTTTGCCCGGGCTTCCCCTAATTCTTTTTTCGGACATATTTAGATTTTTCAGGTTTTCGGAAAAGTTTTGCCGAGAGAAAGCTGGATATCGTAGCTTTATTGCAAATTTGCTTAAATGATACAAGTTTTTTTTCACCTTTATTAGAATACTTAATACCGAAAGGTATTTTACTTCAAAGTAAAAATGTTAATTGTTTCTATATCTACCATCAATCTTTTGAAATATTTCTTCTGAAATGTAAAGCTATAGTAGTGTAGGTCTTCTTTTTATTCTCGAAATTGCTTCTAATTATCTTGGCGACGTTTCTGCTTTTCTGTTAGAATCTGTTTTTCTTAATCTTTAAATATCGACTACAAGGCTTTTCTGTTACTAAAGCTATTCTGACCTTGTACAAACTTTTAACTCTCTCACTCCCGTAATCAAAAAAAAAATCTAATTAACGTGAAAAAGGAAAAATCCGTTTGGCTTGTGTTTATGTTCTTTGTATTCCCGGCAGGGGCGGAGTCAGGGCGCTTACGTCTGAGACCAAACTGCTTAAAGGAGAAGGAAAATCATCTATTGATTTCATGGTTTCATTTTCCTCACCTACAACGGCGAGTTACTGGGCAAAGAAATACTTCGTGTTCAGTGGGAAGGCTATTTACGACGTTAAGAAAATGGATTTTGGCAAAGAAACATTCTAACTGTTGCATTCTTCTATCACAAATCAAACTCAAAATTCAAATGAAATTTTCCAGATTATTTCTCTTATCCCTAACTACACAACGGTTTCCTAAAAATAATCAATAAAAGAAAGAACCTGCCCGCATAGTTGATAACTTCAAAAAATAAATTATTGTCATGAAATAAAACTTTTCTTTTAAATGCTACCTAGCTTTCCTACAATTGACTTGTAAATCCAGTCCATTTTATTTGCCTGTACGGTTTCGTGATAAGGAAATCGGTGAGTTAGGTAAATATCCCTAATGAAATACACTTAAAATTATTTATTTGGATTTTATTTAGTAGATTAATTGTTCTCTTTTATGCGTGCTGTTATGTTTAGAATTAAAATAGTTTCTACCTTTCTTGGCACAGCTTAGCCCTTGTTGCTACTTCTCCATAAAACGAACCACCAAACATATATCAATATATAAGATATTGATGTAAATAATATTATGATATTCCTGTAGTTCGTTCAAATAATCAAAACCTTACGATTAATAAGAAATGTTTCCCTTACGAATAATAATAATGGGAATGTTTTTGTTTCCTTGTGTTGTAATTTTCATCTATTTTTAGTTTTCACTTCGAATGAACGTTTTTAGAGGCTTGTATTTTGTCAAATGAATTCGGACACTTCATTGTTGAAATCTTCTTTTGTCTTGAACGACAAGATGATCTTTTCAACCAGCATAATACAATCAACAAAAACTCAGTTACATAGATGACAATCACAGGAAATTGTTAGTTGAATGGGATCATGAAATCCTATATGTTCTCTAGGTAACCCTTAATCAAATCTACTAATAGTTTGTTTCTGGAAGTTTCTTTTCACTATCTTGCTTTGTTGGAAGCGTTCTTGCAACTCGAGCACATATATGAACCTACAATATAGAAAGCTCTACCACACATAACAACTAAGTTCTTAGCAGAAAGCACAAGACAGTATTTACGAAGATTCAGTAGAACATTACGAAACCCATTAAGATCATCTAATTGATGCCTTTTCTAGAGAGTTGCATCAATCCATAAGACCAGTGATTACTCTTAATTGTCTTCCTAATTCTCCCTAAGCATCAGGATTTGCAAAGATCAAGTGATGAATGGTTTCCACTTTTTAGTCTTAAATAGAGATCGTCCTTACGTAAAATTTATTATTACAGTACCGAGGAAAAATGATTTTACATCGCAGATGGTTGGCAAAGGTGAAGTCATTGTGAATTTACGAAGTGATATCTTTTAATTTCTTAGACGATTTGAGGAGTGCGTTTATCGCAATTCGATCCCCCATCTGTCACGAGAAAAACATTGTTTTACAGTTGAATCATCGATAACCTTGTATTTTGGAAGATTTCATAAAATTGGACAAACTCTTCAATGTTGCTTAAGTTTACCGTCAAATCATTCCGATGATAAATCTAACAACTTCCTATCGTAGTTTCCCAAAATCTTTATCTCATTTTTTTTTAATATTGATTCTTTCAGCAGTCGAAAAAAAACTAAATTCTGTGAAATACTACTTACGTATTGCAAGCTATTGTCGCAAAATATATCAAGTTCGGCAATTATGAGTTCTCCTAGTAAGACTTTACACTTTATTTTCTTAAAATGAATATTTAACGTGCGTAAAGAAAATTTTTTAAAAAAGTTCAAAGTTCAGCCAAAGCACATAAAAAATTATGATGAATTAAAATTTAAAAAATAAAAAATAAAAAATTAAAAACATGTTAAAAATAGTCAGACTAGTTTCGGCTTAATTAATAAGCCAGCCTCAGTGACTATTTTTAACATGTTTTTAATTTTTTAGTTCTTTATTTTTTAAATTTTAATTCATCATAGTTTTTTATGTGCGTTGGCTGAACTTTGAACTTTTTTAAAAAGTTTTCTTGACGCACGTTAAATATTCATTTTAATTGATCACAACTTTATTTTCTTCTCTGGCAAATTCCCTACATGATGGATAAATACAATCTTTTAAGTTGATTAAAAGATTAAGCTGGTCACTTGTTTTTTTTTTGTTTGTTTTTTTAACTTTCTTTATCAAGTAAAGCTAAGCATATTGTTTTCGTGGGACAAATATTTTAAGTAGCCCATCTGCTATGTTCTTGGATTTAATATTAGGATGTAGAGTTAGTATATTGGTCCACTGTAATAATGATTCTTAGATGTAAAAAAATTCAATTCACTTGTATTGCACTTATCCACTTACCCTGGGAAAGTGGCTATTCCGGATTAGCGAAATTGCTGTTCGCTTATCCTGAAAGGTGAAAGAACTCATTTAATAAGACGTTTATGGAACAAATTTACCTTATGGTCATTTGTGAATTGCACCACAACAGATAATATGACTTCTTTTTGGTTAAAATCGCTGAACAATCTAAAGGGGTGCGGTTCTATCCCTCAAACTCCCACAAACAGATATCCAGAGAAATATACTATTCACAAAGGATTTCCCGACCACTGCAACTTGTCAGAAACATGTGTTACTGTAAATTAAATCTTAACCAAATTTTTTAGGTTAATCTTCGTTTGTGTTTTATGATAAAATTAATTCGCAATACGTTGCATTTCACAAATCAAATAAATACAACAAACAAATCAAGTAAGTGTAACTCCGATAAAACAAATGTAAATAACTTTTAAATTGTAAATTTTATCATAACGTTACTGTTAATTATTTCTACAATTAAAACAATACTCAAGATTTAAATAATACCAGATTCAATATCCAGAAAATTTCTATCTTGAATTATCATCAGGGCCGGCTTAATAAGCGAGAAAGAAATGTGAGATAATTTTTTGTTTGTTTTATTTATGTTTTTTATTTTTGGATGGGTGGATGATGAAGAGAAGGCCATTCAATAGAGGTAGAGGTAGAGGGTGTAGAATTAATAAGAATAGAATTAACAACGTCCAAAAGACTTTACAATAGATGGCTGATGAAATTCTAAATTAAATTTTTAAGTTAAGTGATGGTGTTTTTACTCTTATCAGCTAATTAGCAAAAACATTGTACAAATGATTAAAATCTTTTAAACATTTAATTTGCCGAAAATTCTACTTTTCAAAAAAAGAAAATATCTTCCTGTCCGCTTTGAGGAAAAAAATATTACTTTTATTATGTTGAATAGAAAATAAGTTTCAGTTTTCAATTTAAAAATACTATTAGTTAGTTTGTCTGGTTAGCATAATTATTCTCGTCTTTCTGTTTAATTTCACTTTTTTTTACATCTTTTGGTCGAATTTCTAACTTTTAACAAAAATTCGGATCTTGATTGGCTTTCTAATTTAACAGAAAACATTTTTTTTTTAAGAATTTAAATTCATAATATAATCTCAGTCTCAAGTTATTTGCAATTTTTTTAAGAGCCTCTTTAAAATTACAGAAAACTTTGCTAAATTTCGGTACCCTTCTTATCGTAAATTAAGTTTTAATTTGTTTCAGAAATCTTTGCCAGTTTTCTAATTTTTCTCAGCAACTCAGAGAAACTGTTGACAACTTTTAACATAAATAAACATAATTAGACTAAGGAAAAATAGGCTGACTTTCTTGGACGAGATTTCTTATTAAGATTATTATTTCGTCTCACGAAGAGCTTCATTGCTTTATGTAATGCACTGATATCAGTGTTTTACAACGTCCTCATAGTTTTGTCTGCATTTTATCAATGAGTGAATATCAATCTATTTTCGTTTATTTTTAAATTTTACCATGAATTAAAACTTTCCGCCAATCACTGGGCAAGAAATTTTAGAAAGCTAATATAGCACCCGTAAGGTTTTGAAGCATCATTTTAAGTAACTCGTCTGCAGATAGAAAGCAGAAAAATGTATAATTGGAAATAGTCCTAATTTAAAACAGTATATGCAATATTGATTGTTTTCCTACAATTCTTAATCAAATTGCAGCGTAGGAATGTTTATAAATTGGACATTTAATCTAATGAAAAATTTTGAAAATGTGTCTGTTTGTAGGTCGGGGATACATACTAAAAGTATGAAAGTTAAGGCCATGAAACTTAATAGACATTGCTAACAATTGATAATGTTTTTTGACAGTTGAGTGATGGTCTGATGTCAGTTAGAAAACAAGCAAAATTTACTTTATCGATCATCGTGAACTTTCTATAGGCCTCAAAAGTAGAAGTACAATCAACAGATTGAGCGAATCAAACTGGAGTCCAAATATTACTCAGTTTATTTGATGGTTTAGTTTTACCCAAGTATAATTTTTCTTAGTTATTAGTGATTAAAAATGGAAAGTATAAATTTTTATACATTGTATTTAGATATTAGATCTTAGGCCGCACGATTCGGTACCGAGGTTCGGTTCTTAGGTGGATTTCGTTGATGGTGGCGATCCGCGCTGGGCAGGTTTTCCCGGGGTTCTCCCATTTCCCCTGCATTTCTCACACCATCCTTTCTCAGTCTTTCTCTCCGTCTGTCCTTCTTTCCATGGGATAGTACAATAGATCTTTCAGATCGCGGTGCTCGGCTGTCAAGCCACCCATGCCCACCACATTGCATTACATTACATTCCATTACATTACATTACATTACATTACATTACATTAGATATTAGATCTTACAATTAAACTTTATCAAAGGAAATAAATTAGCATCTAGTTCTATAAAAGCTGAAGATGATAATATTAGTAAATCTTTCCTTTTATATAAAGCTTTAAAAGAACCATTGTATTGAAGATACAATAAATAAATAAAAAATAACTTTAATCAGATTTTTAGTTGAAATTACTTGAATAAAAAAAATGCCTTTATTATAAGATTACTACAAGTTGTATTTCAAAATTTTAAAATTATCAATTTTTCTTTTCTAAAGAATAATAAAATGCAGATAGACTATTAAATAAAAATAAGATATTCAGATATATTGTCATATTTTTCTTGTTAAAAGCAACAACGAACTATATAATTATAAGGCTTGCTTCAGTTGGCCTTTGCATATGATTCCTTTAAAAATAAGATTTTAAAAGCATTATCTTTTGAAATTCGATTACCTAATGAAATCCCAGAAAAGAATGAGAGTAGTTCTTCTAATCAGTTTGAAGTTTGTTTTGAAAAAACAATGCATTCGATCAGTTTTATTTTACAATTAAAATAAGGAAAAGTGTAGAGAACATCTTCCATTATGGAAAATTTTATGTAAATTTTCTTTATCTTTTCAACTCCTGAAAGTGAAAATATTTAAGTTTAAATATTTACTTTAGTAAATACTGTGTAAAACATATTTTCTTTTCTTTTCAGTTATTTTTGTGAAAATCCTTTGCAGGTTTTCAATATTTTTTGGTCAGATGTTTTCTAATGAAAGAAAATATTAATTATTTGAAGACATTATTATAATACCAATTAATCTAAATAAAATCTAGATGAGGGAGGATGTTGTAAATATATTTTTTTATTTCAGGCATAATTCATAAACCTTTTTTATTTTTAATGTATTCATTTTTTTTGTGATTTAGGGTTTGGCTGTTTTAAAAGAAAAATGCAGGAACCATCCGCTGAAATTATGTTAAGATCAATATCTCAGATCAATAGTTGCTATTTCTTTTTTTTCCTGAAAGACTGCAAAGTTTTCTTTCTTGTTTTGTTTTAATAGCCAGTTCTGCTCTTTAATGAGTCTATTGATTTCGAATTTTGTCGAAGACTTAAGCGCAGACTCATGTAAGGTACGATGCCTATAGTCCCTAGCAATGCTCCGTTAACTGAAATTCGGGAACAAACGCAAATGCATATTTCAATCATAGATCTAAATCCCCATTCATCCATCTCTTTAAAAAAAGAGAAATGCACAAGGAGTTATAGGATGGGCCATGCTCTGACTATTTCCGTGAGACTAAGCAGTGAATGTAGAAAACAGATGTTCTGATTCCCAGTGCATCGATGACGTTCACCAGAATTGGGCGGAATTTTGTTGGAGTGCTGGAATGGACTCAGAAACCACGGAACTTCCAATCGAATTGGCTTCAAAGGGTTAAGATCTAAAGTCCCTTTATCTGCAGTAAAAGAAACAGACGCCTTCAAAAGGAAAACTACAACTACAGTACTACTAAGGAAGATATCAATATACAGAAAATTTAAGACATAAAGTAAAGAAAGTTAATTCTTATTTAAATCTTTCAAGAAATAATTAAGAAATACCTTTAAGAAAAGGAAATAGAAAAATAGTATCACTTTTAATATAAAAGCAGTAATTAGTCTTACAGAATTAAGTAAACTAGAGAATTTTTCGAAGTCGATTTATTCAAAAGGAGTGGATTCATGGAGAATCTGTATATTTGATCGTTAATACAAATTATAATTCAGATTATAGTGAAATAGAATTTAATGCAATAACCAATAAATTATGCAGACAATTGAATTAAGATTTCCAAGAGGGCAGTCGAAACGTCCCAGATCTAGTCGAACTGGTTTCTTTGATAGCTTTTTGATAGTGGACTAGTCGGAAGGGTCACCAGTGGGATGGGGTTATTTTGCACTCCATCCATCGACCTTTTTTCAGAAATATTTTTGATATCGGATGTAACGAGGCCACTTATCCGGCAATTAAAAAAAAAAGTCCATCCTGAGTATAAGCGATCAACCTTAAGAAATGCCTCTTAAGTTCAGTTTCAGTTATAAGCATAATTATGGCAACCTGATGCATGATGAATAAGTAAAAGGAGATGATAAAAAAATAAAGAAAAATATCTTGACCGTAGGGACTGTCTTAATGTAAAAATGCTAGCAACCATTTCTCTGTAGAAAAAAATCATGACTTAACCGATTGAGTGACCAGTTGTATTAAATAATGCTCATCAGCATAATGTTAAGTGTGCAAAATTCCTTGAATACTGTCTAAGATGATGGCGACACACACATTATAGTTTATTCTAACAGTTTGTCAAACAGAAGTGGAACGCATTTCTGATGACCACATATTCATTTCCCTCATTTAGTTTTATCTTTGTACCAAAGCAGTCGTTAGCGTCTTTAGGATACTTTCAGTAGGTGAACTGATTCACTAACCTCTGTAAACTCGGCTTATATTCTTTACAGATTAACAATACAGACCTCTTAAAATCATACAACCTGTACGATTCTATCTGTAGATATACACCCTTCAAATCGCAAAGCCCCAGAGATTTTAGTATCCAGCAGTGTTTTCTTTCTTTTTTTTCTATTTCTTTTGAATATTTATCGTTCCATTATCTAATCCCGATTCCCGCTAAAAAAACAAAGAGCGAAATTACAACAAATAAACATTACCACATATTCCAAGATTTTACTAATTAATACAGTATAATGACTTCCAATTCATAACGAATGCAACAAATTAGGACTGATTATAATTAAACCTTATTATATTATGCGCTACTAGAGTATATCTGTTGATCGTGCACTGAGTTTTTATTGAGAGTTGAATCACACAATATCAGAGACAAAGCTGCTAAACCTTGCGGCATGGAATCAAATAATAATCTAATGTTGTCCTGTAGCAGATTCTACCAGATGTTCTGCAATTGTTGGTCAATTCAGTCACATTCCGTTAGATTAAATTTCTACCATAATCCAAACGTGCTGGATTGGCAAGAGATCTCAAGATCTGGCTGGCGATGGGAAGGTATGAACTCCAAGGAGGCACTGTTGAGAGAATTTCGCAGTGTGAGGTCTGGTATTATCATGCTGATAAATAGTCCAAGGAAGGCTTTACAGCACAGGCTATACAGACGTGCTGTTAAAGTAGCTTGTAGCAAAAGTAGGGGAGATCAGCTGTCATAGGAGATGACTCACAGACTGAAACTCCAGATGTGATGATCATGTGCCTCGACAACTGCAACAATGACCACGTCTCCTCCGTACACGGACACGGTGATCATCTGCGGCAAAAGAGAAGCGGGATTCGTCTTTGAACAAATATCACTCCAATTGGACACCGACCAGAATTCCAAACTACTCCAGACGCTGCTGCCTATATTGAGTGGTCAGTGATAGATGCCTTAAGGGACGCTGAGAATGAAATCCTGACTCTGTCAGTCGTCACCGAACGATGTCCCTTTGTAGCAGCCAAGGGAGGATTTACAAGGTATTAACATGTGACCGTTATGTTGCCATTGGTTTGTAATAAAGTCTTTTTACAATGAAAATGTCTCCATTTCTTTAGTTTTTTATATACTCATTGCGTTTGCGAAGTTTCATAGCAATAGAATACTTTTTTCGGGGTTTCTGTATTGTTGAGTGTGAATTAAAAAAACCAGACTCTAAGAAATTATCTGTTAACTAAGATCAAACCTATTTAGTTCTTTGCGTAAGAGCTCTGTCTGTACGGAGATTACTTTTAGAATAAGCTTAACCAACATTCCACAATGCTGGAACTTCATTAGTAGTTGTAGAAAAGAGGTAATTTATTCAGAGTATTTTTTTTGTTTTAAGTTAAATGAGATAATAGTTCATATATAAGCAAAACAAAGAATGATTAAACATAAGTATAATATGCTTTCATATTTAAACTGCTTCTATAAATAAATCCATATTGATTGGACAACGTTGTGTGAACAGCTTTCACTTGTGTGAACAAACAAATTGAATAAAGTTCTTGTCTTCCTAAATGGATTAACACTAACGTGTTTGAAACACTTTGATATCAACAGTCTTTTAAGTTTTTCGTTAATCAAACAGTTAAAGTACATGTAATCTATATATATATCGCTTATAGATTCTTGATCAATTCCTCGAACTAAAGTTCCCTCAATCTATTTAAAACTGTTACTTTAATCAGTTCTGTATCTTGAGTATTCGTGGTGATTAATTATGTCCTTGTAAAATAATGGAAAGAATGAATCCACTTACTTCAGGTCTTGATAACGCACACGAATAAAACAGAGATAGTTCGATTGGTTCCTTTATACGTACAATTTGCTTTATGTACATCCAAGCATCAGTCGAAAAAATGGCGGCGCCGGATCCAATACACAGTTCCAAAAACTCTTAGTCCTAAAGGTGATCTCGTTCTGGAAAAATATTAAATAGCTCATTAATATTTATGCTATAACTCGATGAATAACCTTTTCGATTCATCCTTCTTTAGTTGAGTTTGCTTTACTTAATTTTTAAGTAGTAATCATGGATCTTTTATCAATCTCTGATCCATATTCTATCAGGAATGTATATTGGCGTGTATCTTTTCGCCATCTTCGCTTCTTGTTCTATTTCTATCACCAAGGCGACGCATCATCCTGTCTTTGTTGCACGCGCCGTAGTTGAAAGTGATATTAATTGTTGTAATCTTGGCAATTACAAATGCTATTAACGTCTTGCATATTTCACTTTAATTTTGGCTGAATAATATTTTCCACAAATTGTAATTTGCCATTTTCAAAATGAAATAAACTATTAAATATAAATTTTTAAAATCTACAGTAGTTCCCAAAGTTTTCGGTCAGACAGCAAACCTCTAACCACCCGTCAAGCAAAAACAAAAGAAACGTAATAAAAAATGGATCTTCTTGAAACTTGCCATGCTTATTTAAGAGCAAGAAACAACCGAAACTTTATGTTCAAAATTTCTCTGTGTCTGTTCTAATTGAGAAACATTTTGTTATACTTCAGTGTGGCAATGTGACAAAAACATTAGAAAAACATTAGAACCGCAACAGTTATGTCTAACAATGAAAAACCATCCTTTTATCTAATCCACTAATTCCTTGTATTTTGATATAATTAAAATTAGTCGAATTTAAACAATTTAATTAGATAATGCGGATTTAATTAGTTGTTTTTCATCAGAAAATGCAATGTTTCTATTGTTTGTATTCAGCAGATATATGTTAAAGGTAGTCGTAGGCTTTTCATTTAAAGAGAAAAAAAAGAAAAGGAAAGAATTATAAGGAAAGTAGGCTTCAATTTCTTTCAAGGAATCTTTTTTGTTATTATTAAATTCAAATTGTAATTTTTCAATTTGTCTTGAGTCATTTACGTGCATAAATGATTTGGGCTATCGCACATTTAAAAAACTAAAATATTTATATAAATATTTCAATGTTGATAATCAAATAAAGTATCTGCTGAAAAAAAGACTTATAAAGAATTATAAAGGATGTTATTTTTATACTCACAAAATACAAAAAAAAAATGTTTTATATCCTTAAGAAAGGGTCGATCTTAACAAATGAAATATGCTTAAATTATTTTTTCCTTATAAACCTACGGATTAAAATAACGGCCAACACACTTGACTAGTTCTAAGAAACATTTATACACATTAAAAATGCATGTATGGCAGGACCGGTTTCGCCTCTCCGACGAGGCTTTGACAAGTAACAGTTTTTTGCAAAAACATGGCATTTTATGTATATTGTAATGATTTTTATATTCACATTTATCTTTTTATAGTTCTATTTATTCTTGTATATTCTTAGTTGTCTTACGTTTGTAATTGTATCAACACTTATTCTATTATCAATTGTATATATTCTAATTTTTACTGTTTATCGTTTAAATCCGTTATTTTGTTATTTAATTCAAATTTTCCGTTGGCCGCTTCTCCTCCCTGATTTGTTGTTATTTAAAAATACAGTTAAAAATCAGTTAAAGCCCACGTGTAAATTAAATCCACCAATCAATTGTAAAAGCACGCCAACCAATCACAGCCCTTGTAAATAGTCTATTTAAAATCCCTGCAGCATACGAATAAACAGTTAGTTAGTTAGTTCGAGAGTTCTTGGCAGATCTTTCAGTCTAATAGTCTATCAACTTATTTCACGAACAAATGGCCGCAAAAAACACCACAATATGCACAACCAACAGTTAAATATGGATCACGGGGACAGATAGTTACACCACTATCTGTTACGTATCGTTATGCACACACGTTAAATATTTTTTATAAACCTGTTAGATATTTCCCTTACATAGCTACAACGAAAGCCTGATCAAAAGTAAATTTTGAAAATGGTTGGAATCACTGTTGTTATCATTAAATACTACAAAGAATCAAACGAAATAAAAAAGAAACTCTTGCCTAGTTTTTGCTGTTGATTTGTTGTTGCTACTCAAGATATGATAATCACAAAAATGCTTAAATACAAAGCTAGTGTGAACTAATTTTCATTCTTGCTTTCAAAATTCTGTATTGCTAATTACTGTGTTTACTGTAGATAAGCATGACATTTTGTATATAATCACTTTGTACATAAATTAATATTAAAAAAAAAAAAAAAAAAAAAAACAACCTTCGTTTCCAACTTCTTGTAGTTGTCTTTCTCAGTTGTCTTACGTTTGTAATTGTATCAACACTATTCTATTATCAGTTGTATATGAAACAGTTTATTTTTAATTTAGAATCATTTATCTATCTTTTTTGAAATTATTATCTCTTTCTCTTCTGTATCTTTTAAAATTATATTTAAACAGCTACTCAGAATTTTTAACTGCTTAATAACGATATGATCATTAGAAGCTGATTAGGTAATCTACAGTTTTCCTATCTTATCTCTTCATCATAGCATTTGGACAGCAGGGAGCAATATTATTATTTGCTCAGTTATTAGGAATAAAAGGAAAATTCAGAAGTACCTTTTTTCAAAATATTTAACACGGTTTGCAGAGAGGTAGAAAGTGGAGTAGAAATAAAGAGAAGTCTGGAAAATCTTATAATGGAATTAATTTTTTTTTTCCTAGTAAATGTTTCTCTTTGAAGCTCCATTTTAAAAAGCTTCTGAAATTCAAAACAAACTGCCATAATCTGAAAACACAATTAGTATTGATATTATAAAACTTGCTTAAAGAAGAATAACACCTTCATTCTTTGAAAAATAATATTTTAATAGGATCTCGGAGGTTCTTAACAAATGAAAGTAACTTATTTTTTTTTATTTCATAAAAAATGATTAAATAGGAAGTAGGAAATATTTTTTGTAAAAATGTTGTGGAAAATGTTGTATATTTATATCGTACGATTCTTTTAGTAGGGGCAAACTATTAAGTATTTATTCTCTAGTTTTATGATTTGCACTTTCATCATTTGATCCCAATTGTTTAATTAAGCCGATAATTTTTGTTTACTTTCTTGCCTAGTAATATTTACTAAAATGTTGAAATATTGTTATTGGTAATTTACATTATTATTGTAATTATTAAAAATTTTAATACTAACTTAAAATGAGCAAGTTATTTATAAATAAATATACTTAATAAAACAAAATTCATAATTAAGTAAATGGTTTGCCATTGTTCTATTATCTTGGAATTTTTTTAATCAGTTAATTAAAATGAAAAACTTAAAAGATATTTTTTTCCTTTAATTATTTGCTTTTGACTATTAACAAATATATTATTTTTATTAAAAAAAAATATCTGGAAAAAGCCAGAGATGTATTTTATTTTACTCTATTGATATGAAAGACGTGTTTCAAATTTAACCTCGACTTAATTTTTTGCATACTAACTTTGTAAAGTGTGATAAGAAATAAAATTTCTGGAGAAACAATAATTGACAGACATTATTTTAATGATTATTACACTGCTAAGTATAATGCAGTGGTATAGCAGGCTGCAGGAGCAGGGTTCAATCCTCGGTGGAGGTCGGGATTTTTTTCTTAAGTTATTTTTCCTCTGGACTTGTCTTAGGTTACAGACAGGCCTCTGGAAAATGGAGTAAAGGTAGGCTAGCATCGAGCTGACTTAATCTCAACTAGTCCCAATGGTCATTAAAACATCATAGCCTAACCTTTGACGTCCATCAGCTTCGAAGGCTTATGTGAGAAATAGCTACCTATCTACATTGCTATACAACAATAGTTGTTCATTAGATATTAACTTTGTAATGACCGATTTTTTTTTTAACTTTGCAAATTTTCAACCTGTGAAAAGTTCACTAAATTTAACTCATATTTCTGAAACTCGTTGATGTTGTTTGAGGCAGCTTTTGAATGAAATATATAGACGCATCCGATGACATCCAATTGAAACAATTTCCTGTGATTTTTTCATAGATGAACGATTCGAAAGATAGTGATTGTCCTAACCGGATCTAGATAAGCAATTACGCCAGGCGAGGTGAATCATATCTACTGGATTTGTCTCCGTTCAGCTCCTTTCGATCTCCTGGCAGGGCTAATTTTTTTTTAAAACCATTGTTTTCACCTTGTGCCCTTTTTTAATTATTCCTAAACCTTACGCAAACACCCCGAGCTTGTCTCCCATGCTTTGGTTAGAAGCACCTTGAAAAAAATGCCTTTTTTTCTGCCTTCTGTTATGTATGCAAATCTGTGAAACAAAAGATTCTACTGAATAGGCCAAATTGGTCGTTAAGTTCTTCATTTAAAAAAAATAAAACCAGAAACACAGTCCTGAAATAAATTTGGTATTTCTCAAAACATTCTATTCTTCTTAGTTTTCTTGCAAGACGCACTTTTTTTTGTTCTGTTTAATATTTTGACGATTGCATATTCTGCCTACGTATGACAATATCTTACCATCTTATACAATTTTTTATTTTGGATGCAGGTGCTTTTTATGTTTCATCTGCTAGCCTTAATTACTTGTCTGCCAAGTAAGCATTCTTCGAAGAAACCTAATGTAATTTAATCCTCCAAGATAATTGCCGTATTTCAAGGTGACCACATTTATAGCGGAATGTGGCTACTTTACTTGGCAAGACCCTATTGAACTGTATCGCACTTACTGGAATTCGAAAATATTAATGATTAAACTTGATGAGGTCAAGTGACATCATTAACAACTATTCTCAACTGCTTCGTCTCAATTTCTGAAATTAGGAAAATTGGAAAAGTCAGGATGACACTCCACCTTGAGAAAAATGAGACAAGGATGTCTTGTCAGAATCGCTGCAACCTGCTGAGCTCCCTATTCGCTCCTTCCAAGAATATCACAATATTTAAGCCAAGCTGAAGTCACAAATGATGAACATATGATGCAGATGCAAAACTATCAGCATTTCATAAATACCCGCTACTACAAATGACAAACTGAATGTAGAATTCCATCTTGTGTTTTGAATTAAATTACATGAAACATCTCAAAAAAATATATTAAAATCCTTCATGCATTATTAAGTCTTAAAGCCCTTAATTAATAATCGTTGCAGTTTTAATCAAATTTCTAATTTTCAACAGATCAATTTGCGTGAGGATCATCGCTTAAATGAAAGATAGAGCACATTTATCTATTTCTATATCTTAGAAGTACTGAAAAAAACACTGTAAAGAAAAGTAATTAATAAATTTGTTTTCACTCAGGAAGTCAAGATTTTAATACGTAATTAAAATGCATCAATGAGTAACTTATTTTCATGACGGAAATTGTGTTTTTTCTATAGTAATAATCGTTATGAATATACAGTATCTTATATGTGGATATTACCATAGAATGGCGAAAGGATTCTCAACGCAGTCTTCACTTCTAAATTTACAAGATTAGGAAGATTATTATAAATGTTATTGTGAGGAAATTTAATAACGATTATTTAATAGCTGCAATCTAAGTTTCTTAAAGAATCAAAGCTTCCCATCATAGAATGAACTTACAGTATTAGAACTTATAAGAAAATTAAAATTTGGAAAATTAAATTTTTCTAAATCGCCGATCTTTTAGCACTCAAAAATAAATAGTATTTCTAATAACATACTTGGAATACTTGGATAATTAAATTATCCTAAAAATACATGAAAAAGCATTTATAGAGTTACTGAATGGAGATATGAGTAAAAAATGATCTTTGAATTATAATATGTAAGAATTCTACATATTTACAGGAGGTAAGATTTTATCTGCATTGTTTGTTTAAGCATTACGAGCTTTGATGTTTTATATGTTTCGGACTAATCAATAATATTTACGTTATTTTTCATATAATTAATTTTTATGGTCACTACTTGACAGGGGCGTATTTTAGTTCAATTATAATTAAACAGTGACATCCTTAGGTTAGGTATGAGTAGGTGTTTTAGACCCATAATTATTTAATCGTATTGCTAGGAGTTTGAATGGAATTCTATTTTTGGCTATTTTGATTTATCAAGGCAGTTGATTTCGAAATTTACTTTGATTTTTTGTACTCATTAGCATGAATGATATTTACGTTTTTGTTTTGTTATTAAAATGTGTGTGAGAGTTTTCTATGACATACTGACTTTCAAGAAATCTTGATAAAAATTGCTTCAAAAGTAAATATTTTAATACTGCATTCAGTTAAAACCTATAAATTATTATAGAATAAGATTTTTACAGAATATTTTTTTTCGATGATGCGATTTGAACCTTTCGTTTTAAATTTAAATACCATTAAATTAAATTTAAACACCTTAACCATAGAAAATACAGTAATAGCAACTTTTGTGTATTTTATCTTAAGAAGAATATATAATCGTCAAGTAAAAACCCTCATAATACAACTTAAGAAAAGTATTTTCTACTCAGAAAATTAGTTATATGGAGTGAAAAGTATACAGTTGGCATTAATAAAAGTAAGAAAAATTTAGTAAATTAGTTAAACATTTTGTTACCTAACTTCAGAATAAGTTCCATTAATAAAAGCAGTAGTTTGTAAATTAATCGATTAACTATTAGTACTATTAATTGTACTTTGCGTTATTAAAGCATATTATTAAGTATCTGACATGAAAATGTAATATACGTTATTACAGGAAAATTTAGAATAGATAACCAGGAAAAAGGAGGAAGTCTTAAAAGAAATGGTCAAATAGGAATGAAGAAGAAAACTTGAAATGGGACGAGCCCGGAAAATATTTAGCGAGCTTGAAAGTTCTATACAGTGTTAAACGAGAAAATTTTAAGGAAATGATGGTCATAATGTGTGACTGGAATGAAAAAGGAGAATGATATAAAAGTGACTTAGAAAGGAAATTAGCTCGAGAAATACAAACATCAATTATTCATGTGCTATTTGAAAGAAATAAACTGAGGCAGAATATCTTGAATAAAAACAAACATAAGCAACCTTACATTTTGAAAAAAAATAATTCAGATTTTCAGGAATTTAGGAAAGTCTTACAGAATGATAAGACATAAATTGTAAACTGAAACAAGATGTGTCTTTTTCTTTCTGCAGTCTTTGTAGCAAAGAAATGATCTCTAAGACATTAGAGGTTGGAGAACTAAGAGTTAAAGGAATCAATTCCTTAGATATGCTAAAAGGCCTAAAAAAAATGTAGGCTGTTCGTAAGTTAGCGGCCAAAGACCAAAGGGATTGCCATTAGCGTATGCAGACATATTCAATGCAATTCAGGTTCCTTACACAGCTCAAGATACTTCATAACCACAAATTGAAACATAGAAACAGATAACAGAATAGATTTGGCAGAAATAATATTCTAAAAATACAAGGCAATTTCAAAAGGGAATTTCTTAAAAGCATTCAAGATCTGCAGGGCAAGCTGATAGAAAGATCCTTTTGTTCTGTATAAATTCTGGAAGTTTGCAGAAGCAGTGAAAGTAGACTCAGATGATGCTTTGATGTTTTGTCAGAAAAGGTTAAGGTAAAATGGAAGGACAAGGTAAAAAATGAAGATATATAGAAGAGACGTAGAATCTCAAGAAGAAGTAATGGAAAGGAAATGAAATAGTCTAGCCATGTCTTGAAGTATATAGCTGGTGACAGCAACAGAAGAATTGTTGGGGAAAAAATAGAGAAGATCAAGTGGTTGAATGACTTTAAGATATAGTACTCTCTACTGAAAAGAATGTGAAGATCTTTTGGCGAACTGTGATAGCAAACCCCCTCGGAGAATGTCAAACAATGGAATGAGAATCATTTTATGTATTTTAGTTTATCGACTCTAAAATTAGTTTAAACAATTTAAATTGAAATAAAATTAAAAAGCCTATTATAATTGACTTAAAATATTGTTAAGTACACATTACATTCGTTACCAAAGAAACAAAGAATCGCTTTCAATAACATTTAAAACAGAACTGTAATGTAGTCAACGGAATGTCTTGTTATGGAGAAAGGTTTGAGTAAGAAGTTTGTTTTCCCAGTTACAATAAGGTTGGCTAAATAATTTTTTTACTTTCAAAATTTTGATTTCATTTGGTTTGCATTTTACAGAAATACTTGTAAAATTACAAGCCTTACTTTAATTTATGCAAATACAAGCTTAAAGCAAGCTTTTTAGAGTTCTCTACGTAATCGAGGCATGAAACATTAACAACTAAAATATAAAAAGAAATGTTCTTTAATATAATAGCTGTTGGTGTTTCCTATTATGATAAAGCAGATTAATTTACGAAGTTGATTGACTGACTTTGTATTTTACCAATTTTTTTAAATAATTTCTAATCTAAAGTTTGTTCTTTTGCTTTTTACTTTTAGAGATTTTCTTTCTTTGTCTGTCCTGTTTTGTTTATATGCATACATGCCTCTTTTGATTCTATTGTTGTGGCAAACATAAACACATACTATATCTCATTGCATATAAGTAACTCGCAATAACGAAAACTTAACTCGGATTTGTCTGAAAAATATTCCTTCACCCTCATGAAAAATAATAGGTAAAATAGCAACTCGCTATTGCAAAGGGATACAAAGGTTATGTATTTATTAATAATATTAAAAAAAATCGTAGTTATTTTGAAAATATTTGTGAGTCATTTATAAGTATTTGTGCGTCAGAAGTATTCTACTTTTTTACAAATTGTCATTTCTTTTCGGCAGAAACAAATTACAAGCTTTCACTGCATCTCGATTCTTAATAGAAAATCTTAATTAACCCTTAATAAATAAATCAAAACATAACAAAGAAATGACGGATAAGCAATTCTTTATTTCAGAGATTAACTAAAGACGTTATTTATTTTCTATTATGACAACATTTTTAATTTTCTGCTTGTAAAAGTGATCTTATCTGGACCATATTTATATTTATCATAGTGTGTATATACTATATGGAGAACTAAATGAAGTCAAAGAAAAGGAAATTAATATTAAAAACTAAAGTAGTTGTGCAACAGAATTTAATTTAGATTTTAGCATGTAATAATCTTTCGGTTTTCGTGTGACTCGTGATTAGCTCCCTTATTTTAGCAGCATAATTCCTTTGCTGTTATTAAGAAACTACATGCTGCGATTCTTGTGTGAAGAGTGTCATTATTGTCTAATGTAATTCGGTTACTTAACAACTTTTAAACTTGAATAAGCCTTGCACTGTTCGCCTAATCAGCGTTTGATAGTTGTTTTTCATCCAAATTATTTTTATGTCTTTCACTAATCACCATTAAAGTGCAAAATGTTTTCGGAACAATCTTAAATTGCGCTACTTGCAATTTAATATTTCTAGAGATACACAGTTAAGTCTGAAAGAATAATATAATTAGATTTTGTCTGGATTAAAAAAAAATACCATGGCTTTATAATTTCTGTCATAAATTTTGAATATTCTCCTCTTAGCTTACTGACTGTTCTTACTGAATTTTACATTTTGCTTCTTAAATTCTACCTTGATAATTTCCGCTTGTTACTTTAAATGAATTGTATGAACTATAATTTGAAAGCATCTTCTGGATTAGACCAACATCTAATTTCTTAAACTATTGATTTTTTACTGATAAGGGTCCTGGCAAATAACATAAGCCTACAGTAGCAATAATGTTTGATTATATAGTAGGATCTTAACGAACTAGGCTTGAATCATATATATGTCGAGTTGTAATGATCAAATTAGAGATAAGCTAATAGTAGGAATAAGCTCAAGTGTCCATGGCCTAGTGGGGACTGATCATGCAGCTGTTTGCTGAGGAAGGAGGACAATTTGGAAGGATAGAAGGAGTATCCTTCAAATTGCACAATTACTTGCCTAATAAGACCAATTGGATTTCTTTTTTTACATTGAAAATGAGCTTGCTAAAAACTTAGGAATGGAAACGGCACAAATAGTATAAATTTGCAGACATAAAATTTAAAAAAAATATTACTGAATTGAATTACATTTCTTTAATTAATTCTGATTCAATTAATATTTCGTTTTTGGATTTAACTTGTATAATGTTTTGTTTATTAATTGGTTTCCCGTATGTTGTCTAATTCGTTTAACATCGTTTTATTCGGGGGAATATACAATATCCAAGAATGGTGATAATAAAAAAGATAAATGAAAAGATAACATAAACAATAAGCATGTAGCAAAACAATAGATAAGAAAATTAAAAGTGGACATGAAAGGAAATTGGTAGAATCCAATGAATAAATAAATAAATCCGTGTAAGGACACATGGAAAATACGCGAATAGTGTTATTATTATTATTATCGAAAAAGTTTCAAACCATGGGTTTCCCCAGCTAAGACAATATGGCAGGTCAAGGACCAAACCACATATTGCCAAGTGTATATAAAAAAAAAAGTTTGGAAGAATAGTTAGGGATGCGTGCTTGTGTCCATAAATTTCCGAACTATGCGTGTTGTGTTGAGTTCCACAGCCTTCTGGAGTTGTGCATAAGTGTTTTTATGAAGTCCTAGTGTGCTGAGGCTGTGATGCAATGTGTGTGGCACCAGACCAGTAGCGGACAGGATGATGGGTACAACACTTACTCGGTCCTGCCTCCACTGCTTCTAGAGCTCGTGTGCTAGGTCTGTGTATTTACTTATCTTGTCAGCGTGAGTTTTCTGCATGTTCTTGCTGATGGGCACTGCAATATCAATGAGATAGGTCTGTTTGTTGACCTTATCAACAAGTGTAATGCCAGGTGTAATATCAGCGTTTTCTCCGTGGTCTCGGAGAAGGAAGCTACGGAATCAACTTTTCCAAAGCATTGACAAAGCAACTGCCCTTAACTCCATGACATCTCCATTCAATATCTCCTGACGAAGGTTCAAAGAACCGAACCGAAATATTGAGTTAACTTGACCCGGAGTGGGAAAATCCCTCATACACGGGTACATCCAATTAATTATCACATTTCCACAACAGTCCCTGAAGTGTTTATTCCTCTTATAGTCAGATTTATTTCCTCCTGCTTTAAATGAAACTTGCAATAAAAATGCATAAAGTAGAACTTCTATATTTTTTAAAGAAATAATAAAACTGTGTTCCAACTCAGTTTCACTCATGTGACAGTTTCTCTTTCCTTAAAGTAATCTTGCATATGCAAATGAGATCTTTCCTGGCAATGAAGTTTCGCCTCCAGTCGTCACCATGGTGATAGCTGAAGGAAAGAAGAAACTTGTGTCGAGTCTCACCAATTCTTTCTCACACTTTCTTAAGCTTATTATGTACTTTCCGTGAACTAATGTATGAAGAAGCTCACAATGGCAAATTCTCTCTGATTTTTCCATGTAAAACTTCTCATTATCTAAGGCGTTAATATTTTTAAATTATATTAAGCTCATAAACGTATCTCCAAAAAATTAAATTATTAACACTTGCTAATATGTAGTATTTTAAATGTAGGAATGTTGGAGAAATGTTGTTAATTCAGATTGAAAGTGACAAAACAAATTTACTTCATGATAAAACAATGAAAAACACTTTGAATTTAGTAATTCCCATACATTCCTTCCCAAACATGTACTAAACCTTAACATCTTACAATCCCTTAATTCTCCCATTCACAATTAACTTGGCATAGCCACAACAACTAAACAGCAGCATTTGTTACCCTAATCTAAATCTTAGCCAAAAACAATTCAGTAATTATTAAGTTTTACTATCTCGAATTTTTACCTACAAGCCGAACTAATTTAATAAAAAAAACCATCCTATATAGAATATAGGATTATGCCTACAAAGATATTTTTCTTATTAAGATAAAGTAATTTTTTAATGTCAGGAAGGCTTTCTGATTTTTCTTATCTTTTAAGATAGGATGATTTATATTTTACATGCTCTGATTCTGTTACCTTTGGAAGCTTGTATGCAACGAAACTTCACAGTACTATAGACAACAAGAAGACGTTCCGCTGTGACCATCGTAGATTGAATCGCACTTTTGTCATATGGTAGTACACCTAAATACTTTTAAAAAAATCTGATGGTTTTGGACCCATTAATCTCCGATTTGATGTTATTTTACTCTGATTTCTACGACCTACCGCTGGAAGTCCCTGTTCTGAAGATCTATTTAAAAATTCTAAAAATATTTTTTATTAGAATTCCATCACCAGTGAAAGTTATTTTTGCGGCTGAAGTAAAGTAAATCAACAACTGCAGCTCAATTTCCAATTTTTACTTGATTGAATATTCGCTGATAAACAAAGATTGCAGAAAAAGCCAAATAATGGTTCATTAAGTATTGATATTTTACTGAACTTTTCACATCGTTTATTTAAAGGGATATAATAGACAATTAAGGCACAAGTTAAAATTTTACTTCCCATCGTTTATTTGGTATGATAATATCAACAAGAATAATTCGGATAAGAATTATTTGAAATAGTGAAATACTAGATTTAGTCCTATCTGTATTTCATAGGCATAAACAAATCATTAAACCAGCTGTAGCAATCGTAGTTATTATAATTGTCCTGTCATATGACTTATGTTAACTATTTTTAAGAATATGTATATCTAGTTTTAAATTAATTTTAGGGAAATGATGATGGTTATTATTTTTTGTATGTGTTAGGAGGATAAGTGTTTATAGTTTGAGCAGGTTTGTCTTCTAATTCTAAGATGCTTTATTAAGAAGAAATCAAGCTGCGACTTAAACTACTTCATAGGAAGTGAAAAATAGTTTTCATTTTGTATTATAATTCAAAGTGAAAAGTTTAATTTAATATTCACTCTTACTCATGATTTTTATTTATTTATTTTCCTTTAATAATGGTGAGGTTAATTACTATATTAGCTGAAATTAATCACAGTTCTAGTTTACATTATCTCACTTTCATTATGATTTTGATCAAAGTCCATCGTTGAAAAACTGAAAAATCATTCTAAAAAAGAACTGATGTAAAACTACTTAAATTTACAAGATACGATCATTAAAATAAAAAGAAAAAAAGACTAAAGAGATCTGTGATGAATCGATGTAACTAGTCTTGCTATTCAATTCGATTTGCAATAAGAATTGAAATTCGATGAAGCTGCAAGATCTCAACAGACTGTCTGTGATAAAAATCTTAAAAGAACAGCAATCGTCAGTGAACATTAGTCTCAAACTGAATGCTTTTTCTCTCATTCAATTTAAGCTGTGAAAATATCAAAAATCTTCGCTTTGTTAACTTTGTGCCATTTAGTTTGTTTATTCCTTACCCTTTCATTGTAAACGCTTTAAAAATTTAAATATTTTTTATGGAATTAATCTAATACAGTGAAATTATTTCAATGCAAATTTACAAGAAAAAATACTCAAAACAAGTGAATGCTAAAAGATGTTTTTATTATTTCAGTCACATAGAAACAAACAAACAAATAAGGTCTTTTAAGCATCTAACATAACAAAATATATATTAATCTCCAAAAAAGACAGAACATCAACTTCAGTCTGCCATATCGTTATATTGTCCGCACCTAACCGTAACTTGAGAAAAGAAATACTTCCTACAGTCTGTGATTGTAGGTGTAATTACATTTACATCTTGATGAAGATGCTTTTAGTATTCTGAAGTGGTTGCATGTCAGTAGGCTTCTCTGTACAAGTTTGGTGAAACTCTTAGTTTCTACTCAATTAACTTCCGTCCTAAAATTCCTTTCGTTGAGATTGAAGTGAAATATAAAGTTTCAAGAAAATCGTAGAAGCTCACTTGATGTATTTCTCTATAAATATCTTATAAAGTTCTGTTAAGAGGAATTGTTTAGATTATTTACAAGCAGTGAACAATTACTTTTCATATTATCAAAAATCATTTATTAATGAGTATTGTTTGAAAAGCTATTAAGTCATGATGCTGCCTTATAGATTTCCTCAGTGAATTGCAGATATTTTATTTTAAAAACTTTACGGTAGGATGATGTAAGAAGGAATAGGATTACATAAAGGAAAAAAATGGATTACATAAGAATCCTTTAATCGATCCACTACAATGATAAGAGATCTTTTTTCTCCCGAATGGAGATAAAGGAGTTCGCTTGCTCTCCTAAGTAAAAACTTATAGGAGAAAGGAAATCCAAGAAGGATATTATTTAGTATCGTCGGTCATAGAAAATTATATATCTCTGTCAGCCAATGACCCCTAGTAGACTGAAAAATAAAGAATTTTACAGGATTGAAAAAAATTAACACGATCTTTTTTTTATGGTTTCATCATTCCTCACTGCACCATACTTAAAATAAAATAATATCTCTCTGATTTCTGCTTGAACTTAGGACTCACTGCTACGCAGTATCTGGATGAAATTTTCAGCAATTTAGTTAGAGGAGCAAATCCCTTCCTAAAATGTTTTAGTTAATCTACTTTAAAAGCATTAAAGTGTGACCTCGTTAAAACTCCTGCAATGCCGTAGTTATATGACACTGATAATGGAAAGTCAACCAAAGTTCATCATTGTGTTTTACTTACTAAAAAGTTTAAGCCATGAGTTTGATCAATGAGAGAAAAAGATACTTTTATTTTTATAAAAAAATATTTTTCTACTTTTTTAATCCTTTTTTTTTATCAATTTAAAATTTAGCCATGAAAATTATTCTAAAAAAAGGAATAAGTTATTGAAATAAGTCAACATTTTTTTTTAAATTACAAAATATGGTTTATCTTTTATAGCATTATAATTTATAAAGCTCTTGTCAATGCAATGATTCATTTTTGCATCTTGTGGTTTGGTAACGTTTGCTGAGAAAATCGGAAGAGATGGAATGAATTTTACTAAACAAAGTAACAAATAAATAAATAAAAAAATAATCAATAACTTAAGAAAGAGTGACAAGAATACAAACAACACATTAATACAATAATAACTTCTACTAAGGGAAAAAAATAAGGCAAAGGATGTGCAAATAGTGATATGTTGCTTTGTAACAATAGTAATAAATTTTATCTCCGGATGCATCCTAACAGGAACTTTAATGATAGCGAAGAAATAATGTTAGTTTTACATGTTACGATATATGGTGTTACGAAGCTTTTAAATGCGCTGATCAAAGTTCTAGCGATTATGAACTTACATAAATTAGACTGATAGGTATTTCAAGATAATTTTCCCAAGGTTTGTAGATGCGGGAAAAGTTTTCATCGTTTCTATTAATATTTAATTACTGAAATCGAATAACATTTGGTGGAAGCGATCTTCTGATGTTCTTCTTTTTCTTTTTGAAGATGAAGCCCTGAAAACCATTATTTTTATTTTTTTTATTACAATAAAAATAAAAATATTAATCGAATTTCAGAAAAAAATTCACAGACTTCGTAGATGTATTGTTATGATTATGGTTTTTTTTTTAATTTTTCCTCAAATAGACCCGGAAAGCAAATGCATATTTAATCATTTTGATTTTTTTTGTTTTATAAATTAACCTTTTATAAAAACTATTTTAAGTTTAAATTTTTTGTTTAACGGTGGTGTTTCTCTGTTACATTGAAACACAAAAGTTAAAATATTAAATTCCAAGACCATTCCAAGACTTTCTCCATACTTTTTAATTTCAAAAACTCTCTGAACATAAACTGTTTAGTTATGCAGTCAAAATTGCTTGAAATTAGCTGTTCTAATGCTAAACAATGTAGTCCATAAGTTTAACTTATATATTCTAAAATCAACGATTCCCTCAATTTAAGTATGATAATTGTATTATATTTAAAAAATTAATCAGAACATAGATATATATAGACACATTTATAATTTTAAAGAAAGTTACATGATTAATATTTTACATTTAAATGTCATTGATAGTATACACTTTTTCACTACTGAAAAATTACCAGCGAAAAAAGAAAATAACTCTAGTTTTACTAGAATTTTCCTTTAGGGAATCCAACTGTTGTCTTTTTCATCCATTTTTTTTTTATTTTCCTTCATAGTAACAACATCAAAGAACCACTTTGAACTTGACGGAATCTCACTCACAGAAACCCCATTAGGTCTAAAGGGATATTATCCTTTTTAAGAATTCACCGACACACACATTCACTTTAATTTATCAATTATTAATGAAATGTAAAAGTTTTTAATGGGATCACACATTTCTTACTGTATTTATTGATTCTTTGTTATTGTAAGAAAAACAAAGAAAGGAAATTAAACTGGTTTAATTCGTCAATGTAGATATGTACATCTCATGTAAGAGTAGATGCTTGTGATACAAGAAACTAAAGTATATTTGAAATTCATAGTTATACATATACAGTCGGACCTCTATTTAACGAACCTCTATTTTGCGAATTTCTCTATTTTGCGAACTTTACTTTGAAACCAAGAACATTTTGCTAATTTCTTCGTAAAAATAACCTCCAAATAGCGAAGTGCATTTTCTATTTAACGAACTTTTTCGTGGTATCTATTTTTTTTTCTCCTTGAAATGTCTTTATTATCAATATTCCTTTAGAGGAAATGAAAGAAATGTAGATACAGCTAAGGGAAAAAGAAGAAATTAACGATGATGTGCTGATTGATGATTATCTTTCACTTCATTTTGAAGTTGAGACCTCGGAAACACTAACTGAATCGGATATTTTGGACAGTGTGAAAAATAAAAACAATACAGCTATGAATTGCGATGAAGATGAAGATGATGAAAAAGGAAATGATTATGATGCAGAAATCAAAAACATTCGTATGATGAAATGCTAAAATCATTTGAAACAATCCGACGCGGATTAGAATTTGAAGAAAATACTGAAGGGGTTTTTCGTGCATTGCAAAGATGCGAGATGCACAATGAGCGAAATAAAAAAACACTCTGACAAAATTAACAGACTTTATTAGGAAAATTTAAGTACACATGTGGTAATGTATGCTTTTATGTCATTAAAATTATTACTTTCTTTAATAATATTGAATAATAAAAGGTGAATCTCTATTTAACGAATTTTCCATATAACGAACTTTTTTTCGGGATTTAGCGACTTCGTTAAATAGAGGTCCGACTGTAATTTTTTTGGTGTTAAATCATTTGGTATTCATTACATTTGCGAAAAAACGAAGGCATTTAATGAAACATATTTCTTCTTTTTTTTTGCCAGTTTCTCTGTATGTTTGCATATGTCTTGCAGCTGAAATAATTTCAATGCAATTTGAAACTATAAAATATTTGTTTGTTTTTATTATGTAGCTATAATTAGTAGATAATATTCCGATACAATTTTATTAGGGGCTAAAACCGCGGTTCAGGAGTTTTTGACTATAAAACTTAAAGATTGTATTAGAATGTGAATATTCTATTTTGATATACACCCTTCCATTTGTTGTATTGTTTATTGTATATTTGTCAACTATTTATTAAGCTAGTGTTTTTCTCTAACTTTCTTAACTTTATAAAAGAAAATGTGACACACAAGTATTGATACCATTTCATCTTGTGATGGCAAATACTAGTATTTACTAGTTTCAATAAAACATAACTTTAACTTAATGTTAGAGAAAAATTATCAGTTATATAAAATGACAAGAGGATTACAATTTCCTTGAACAGCATCAGCCTCAGTGCATGCAATGCAGGAAGATGACTTGCAGTATATGAAAATGTGAGGTCAGTGTCCTTCCAACTGTTTATTGTTCGGACAAAAGGGCTTTTGATTAAGACTACTGTGGCGGCATTTATGACTTTAGAATGAAAATTGCCTGACTTTCTTGTTTGGCGACGTTGTACTAGGCGACGAATAACTTCTACTGAAATCGAAGCAGAATACTTATAGTGAGAATATGCAATTCACTTCCAACAAAGAAATTCACTAATGGATAACCTTTTGCTTCGCGATAATGTCCGGCCTATAGTCGTCAGCGTAATAACAGATCTTATGAGACGATTGCTCTAGAATTGCTAGACGAGAATTACTGGAACATTCTCCAAATACCCGGGACCCTTCTCTATGTGACTTTCACATCTTCGGCTTGAATGACAATGTAATTACATGGTTCCATTGACAGAACTATGAATTCTAGTGGAATACCATTCACATTATTATCAACAGACCGAACCAACATATATAGAAGTTTCTGATTATATGGAAAAAAAAATAGTGAGAAAAATGGTGACTAACAACATGAGTATTTTTTTCATAAGAACACAAATTATGAATTTGATTGCCAATAGCAAAGAATTTTTAAAAGAAAAATGTAAGCTCTAGTTTATTTTTGTTTAATGAAAAATTTCGTGAATTCTCTTTGATTATATTTAATATTTAACACATAAATACATATAAAAGAACAGAGTGTTCAAAATTACTTTTTTTTTTACTTAAGTTATATATTTTTATACATCTTATATCTTATCTGGATAATCCATTTACAACAGATGAATTTGAATGAATATATCTATTCATTAAAACCCTCCATTAACTTTTAACTAAACATTTTAAATGATATACTTTCTTAATCAAAGTATCTCTCTTTTTAATGTATCTCAGTTAATCAAAGCGTCTCAAGTCTTCTTGCACGACTTGAGACACTTTGATCTTGAAAACTAGGCTTTGATGACATTCTGAATTTAGTAGATGTGTTGTATATATTACTTCTATTTTACTCTCAAGTTCCGAAACAACGCATAATTTCGGAGAGCGTCACTTCGGTTACTAAAAACTTATTTAGTGTAATGCATTTTCTTCCTTCCGAAGTCTCAGCCTTATGTCCGCATTTCGTTCAGGGAGAGCAATTCTCCCAGGAAGCTCGATACCTATAGTTCAAGGGCTTTCCAACGAAGACAGGTGAAAAGGCACGACCTAATATCAGACCGGGTACTTCTTCACTAGAATCCTAAACAGGTTTGGTGGATGGTGATGCAGTTCCTTCGGTAATTGAAGTGGAACTTCGAGCAACCCAGCTTCTTCTTTACTTACTGAATGACCTTATAGGACAACTTCGAAATATTGGCTAATAATTGCTTCATTGTATCTAGAAATAGTACTTTAAAAGCTTTCTATTAATACATTTAAAAAAAAAAATATTTCTGACTAAAACAATTTTGATTAATATAAGATCAATCGAGGGTACATTTTCATCCAATAAATCATTTCTTAGGATTAAAATTGTAAATTTACATTAACACTTCACACTTCTAGTGATTTATCAACATTAGAAACCATCTATATTTAGTTTTTAAAAATATTACAAATTGTCTAATATTTTAAAATAGATTGAAAATAGTGAAAGATCTCCTATTTGATGCAGACATTCCTTAAGTCTCTGCTTGTAGTATGTTAAAATGTCTTCCATAAGCTTTAAAAATATGCATTTCAATTTTAATTAAATGATGCATATCGTTACTTTCGTTTGTTTTTAGTTTTTAAATTCATTAAGTGCAAATTCGCTTAATTGGAATTTTAGCTAGTGCTTGTAAAAGTATTGGATTTCTTGGCAACAGTTCTGTCGCCTTTAAGGTTTTCACACGTGTTACCGGTTTCCAACTAGATCTTTCTCTTCTTCTTGTAACGTATATTTATTGTCGAATGTAGTTTTCCTACAGCAAAATAAAAGTAAGTGAAGCAGCAACGACAAAAAGTGTTTAGCAGCTGTAAGATCATTCTTAAACCGTGTATCAAATGTTAATGCGATAATTACAAGATAAATGGTGTAAATTGCCATTAGGCTCCATAACTCTCACAGCAAGACTCCAACATTGCCTTGGAAACTATATGTTACATCTATGACCTTAAGAAAGGTTTTTAATTTATGATTTATTTATTTATTTTGATGAAGAGTATCTTCCAAGAAATCAGACAGAAAGAAATAGCATATGTGATATATTTCGCTATTTCATTTTTACTATCTTGCTTCAAGTGACATTTGTTGGTTAATGATAGAAAGTTAAGACTTGCGGACTTTTACTGTGAAATATTATAATAAATTTTTACTTACGACCAACCATATATCTTCATTTGATATGAAAAAAATTGTGATGGAATTTAGAAATAGCTTTATTTGACAAGTAATAGAAAATAAATACCAGTATATAAATTTAATTCACTGTTTGCATATTTTTATTACTGATTTCATATTTTAAAACAAAATAGATTATAACAAATTTAAAATTCAAATAGATTTCAAGTTATTGATAAATTTATAAACTTTAAAAATGTTATTATTTCCAACTGGTAATTCATAAATGAAGTAAAAATTGAATTTTTAGCCATCTCAAACAACAGATGGCTTGAGATGAATTTCTCCGCCTACAAGGCTTCCGGACTTTGTCTGAGATAAACACATGTATAATAATAATAATAATAATAAAATTCGTTCGGCATAATTCCATGGACAAACACCGAACTCGAAGCACTACAACGCGCAACACGCACTACATTCACGAAATACAACATGCACCACCCCAAGTCCGCAACGGAAAGGATGACTCTTCCCCGCAAGGAGGTAGGCCGAGGACTCATCAACCTCATCACCCTACACGAAAAACAAGTAGACACACTTAGGGAACACTTCCACCAAAGAGCACAACACTCCTCAGTCCACTCAGCCATTGTGAAGGCTGACACACACCTCACACCCCTGAACCTCGAAAACTCTTCCCCAACACTTACCACCCCTGACACCCACACTCAGCAGCTGCGTGAATCATGGGCTCGTAAGGAACTCCATGGCAGATATCACCACGAACTCAGCCAGCCTCAAGTCGACATGGAAGCGTCGAACAGATGGCTGACGAATGGTGAGCTGTTTGGGGAGAACGAAGGGTTCATGATTGCAATACAGGACCAAGTCATGCCACACTACGCATGAGACGATCGACCACGTAATATCAGGCTGTCCCCTTCTCTCTCAAACAGACTACCTCCACCGACACAATCAGGTAGCGTCAAACGTTCATCAACAACTAGCACACAAACATTCACTTATTAAGAACACGGTCCCGTACTACAAGTACATACCACAAAGTGTATTAGAGTCAACCTCATATAAACTGTACTGGGACCGTCCATTCACACAGACAAAACCATACATCACAACAGACCAGACATCACACTTGTTGATAAGGTCAACAAACAGACCTATCTAATTGATATTGCAGTTCCCATCAGCAAGAACATGCAGAAAACTCACGCTGACAAGATAAGTAAATACACAGACCTAGCACACGAGCTCCAGAAGCAGTGGAGGCAGGATCGAGTACGTGTTGTACCCATCGTTCTGTCTGCCACTGGTCTGGTGCCTCACACATTGCATCACAGCCTCAGCACACTACGACTTCACAAAAACACTTTATGCACAACTGCAGAAGGCTGTGGTACTCAACACAACACGCATAGTTAGGAAATTTATGGACACAACCACACATCCCTAATCATTCATGTCTTTACATTTGGCAATATGTGCTTTGGTCCTTGACCCACCATATTGTTTTTGCTGGGGAAACCCAAGGTTTGAAACATACAAACATAATAATAATAATATATGTAAAAACAGTCAGTTTTGTTTTTTTTTCTTCAGTACATCTATATTTTGTAATGCCAGTTTCTTAAGAAAATCGGCCAATCTGCTTATCTTTGTGATGGCTAAAACAAATTATTCTAAAAATTTAATAAGAATATCGAAAAATTGAATTGTTTAAAATATCATTTTAAATGGTAAAAAGAGTGGTTGAAATTAATCTATTTCTAATCTTTTTAATAAAATGGTTTGATGAAATTATATTTACTGATATATAAATAATTTTACTATTAGAAAAGAAATGAGCAACTTATGGAGAAAGTGTGTTTAGAATATTAAGTTTTATTCAAAATTTATTAAAATTATCTCGCTTAAAATAATTTTTACATTAATTGAATTAGGGGATAATTTTGTAGCAATTTAAATTCAAACGTTTTCGTAATCCAAGATCACAGTTTTAGGTTTTGAAAAATACAAAATGTTGATCAGTGTTATTAATTTCAATGTTCAATGAAGAAAAATAATGATATTATGACTTTTGTGCTTAAGTGAAAAGAAAAACAACAGCAACAACAATCAAAAAGCAATCATTAGAAAACCAATGTTGTTTTTTTATGCTGCCGAAAGTTATTGTCGAAATTTACATATAATATTACAAAGAATAACACCAAAAAAAATCACCGAAGTTAAATTTTAGCAATCTTATAAACTTCGGAATATAGACTATTTTAAAAATATAAAAAAATGAAATGTAAATGATCTATCTGATGAAGATCTCTTTTTAAAATTTTTTCAAATTTTACAAAAAAGATCTTTAATGGACAGACCCGAAACCTTATGTTTTACATTTTATTTTTATTTTTTGTATTCTTTAAAATAATGTGTCTGCCTAAAGTGTTTAAAATTGTCCTCAGTTGAGGCACGTTAAATCATTCGGAGATAACATCTTAAACGTTAATAAAAATCTTAACATAAATAATCATAGGCATTACAAAGAATATTAATATTTTATCGCTTTTCATGCTGAAATAATGACATTTTAAACGAAAACGACTGCTTTTAATCCGCAAAACATCTTTTTTTTTAACACCTTCACAGGATGCTTAGGAGGCACAAAATTAACCAGCTTTAAGTTAAGGTGAATTCAAGTGCAACAATAATAAATGCCCTCCTTTAACTTCATGCTTTGCAAAGATTGTTTTAGCCTGAACTTTCTGCAACTGCGTTCGAAGACTTAAGGTTCAAATCTCGTAGGAACTGTTTTAATCTGTGGAAAAAATCTGCGGTTCTCAGCGGATAAAGAAGATATTGAATCACTGTTTCTTTTCTAGTCTGCGTTCTGTTCAGCAACTTCGGATTTGGAAACTCAGCCAAATTTAGTCAGTGAAGCAGATAATTTCGACTTTAAAATCTGTGAGTAAATAGGAATTCAAAGATCAACAATTTAAGCTAATCATAATACATTGACTGTGAAATTACCAAACTTTTCTAACCATTGTCTAAGCTTATAATTTATAACATCCTAAGTTAAAATCTCGAGAGTGACTTATCATTATTTATCATATATCTTACTCTTTTTGCATACTTTACAACCCTCTCATCTTTAAAAAGAAATGTTTTATTTAATTATTTATAAACTGAAATTTGTCAATATATTTTTGTTTTCTTTTTCTTTGCCAGTTGATTTTAAACAGTTTTTTGTTGAAATCTTTGCTTCAGTCTTTCGTTTTTATCATTTGAATGTTTTGAATCAAAATTCCATATCTAATTTTCATAATTCTGATATAATTTCAATATAATTGTATTAAAATCTCATTAAAATCTTCTAATTAGATTTCATAACATATGAACATATAATCTAAAAGATTCTAAGAAATCTTTTGAGCAGTGTAAAATTGATCTCATTAAATTTCGCAAAACATTCTTTTTGCATTCAACATTTAATTGGATTTACTCCTATTTCAGAACATTGGTATTTTAAATTAATTAGGGAGAATTGTTTTGTATCTTTAACTGAATATTTTTATTTTCATCAAGCAAAATTGAATTTAAATCTTGTCTCGAATTAAATATATTATTAAGGATTTCAAGAGACAGGATTATTGAGACATTGAGTTGCAGTGTCAGAGGAGGGATTTCCTTGTGTCTACTTAATTATTAAAAATGACTGAGGAGATTTATCTCTCTGTTGTTGTTCCACATTCCTTGCAGACAGGTGAAGATTGTTCCAGTGTTGCTACAAGGAAGTAATCAAAGAGCGCGCTTTCATTTTTGGATAGTCAACGCATCATTATTATTATTGCTTTCTTTCGGATATTATATTATATTTTAAAAATATTAACATGAAGTAAGTTATTTATAGTTTATCATTATTATATGATAAACTTAGATTATTATATCTAAGTTGTTTTTATGAATGATCTTTTCGAAATTGTTTTCTTCATTTAAGTTATCTTTCGATCAGAAATTTCAGAATTTTAAAATAGTCTTTGAAACTTCCAATCTTAATTGTTTGTATCTCACAACAGCTGTTCGATATTTATGCCAACTTTAACCTTATCAATATTAGAAGCGTAATCCTTTAATTCTTTATCTTAGTTAGATAAGACTTAGTTCATCAGTTTCTAATCTTTTAAAAGATGTTTAATTAAAGAAATTTAAAGTTAAATTTACTGAATAAACATCTTTTCGGCGATAAATTTCCTTAATCTGAATCTGCCTGCTACCTAAGGAGCAATAGGCCTGTAGTTAAATGCATTTAAAATTCGTCGTCCGTTTCTATTAAGAGCCATATTAGTGATGAAATTTTAATAATAAATTCTCAAAATTTAATTTATATTTTGTTAATAATGATTCCTTGGGATTTCGAATCTTTAATGTATATCTTTTATTTTATTTTAAACAATAAACACCAGGCTTTAATTATTTATGTAGCATAACTCTTAGATGGAACTCTTGGATTATCCGATTTGCTCTTATATCAGATCAAATGACTTTCAGATATTTCATCGAAATACCAAGAATTCTGAACAGCTTCCTCGTTTATATTTTTGTTTTTTACGTATATAAGTCACGTTTACATCTTATACAGTCTCTGTTCGGATGTCTTGTCAATAAACATTCTAAAAGAAAGTTTGGAGAAGAATCATCATCTTTTGTCAAAGTAATAGAAAAGTTCAGTGAAGAATTTATATTAATTTACTGAAATAATAGATTTTCTGAGTGCAACTGTTTGTGGCATTATATAATGTTCAAGAAGAATGAGGAAATACATTGTGGCTCTGATGTGAGTTAAGTGTACAGCTATGTTTAACGATTATCGATAAGTAGCCTTAAGGAATGACGAATAAGAATCGATTGTAACAAAATCTATTAGGATTACAAATAAAAAATGATATCTGGAATCAATCCAGGATTAAGTAAAGGAACAATTTAGTTATAGTTGAAAGCGTTCACAAGGCTGTAAAGAATTAAAATAAAGAAAGAAGATGATGATGCAAAAGAAATAATGATTTTATATTTGGAAAGTCTTTGGTTAATGTTTCTTACTTATTAGTTAGAATTAGCAATTAATTAAATTTCTAATCCTCAATTCTTTTATTTCTGTAAAGAGCTTTTACCAAAAATTAAGTTTACTGAAATAAAAGGTAGTATTTTTTAAATATTGAACGATTTCAGTGATGTGCTTCAATTCCTTGAAAAAGACAGTAATAAAACTAAATACTTAGTCGATTTTAGCAGAAACTATTCATTGAAAGAGCCATTCTTCCGTTTATCGACCTAGAAGTTGGTTGTTGTATCCACCAATGTAAGGTCTATTGACTTTTCTGTCTGCGGTAAAGAGGTTCTCAGCAATGGCAAATGCGCCCTTGCAATGTCAAGTGCACTTCTACAATGATTCTTGATTTAGAATCGAAGTCTTCGGATCAGGAAGAAACTTCCATCAGTGAAGACATATTCATTCATACTTTTATAATAGTGAAAGCGAATCAGAAACGAAGGAATGTTTTTTTTTTTTGTTTTTTTGGATAAAATTTACTATCACAGGATTTTTATTCTAAAACGTTTTTAATTTATTTGATATTTACCTAATGAATATTCAGATAATAAATAATTAGCATATGATATTTACCTAATTATTTATGTCTTCTAATAATATCTGGAGTGCTTTTTAAAAACAATTAGAAGTTGTTTTTTTTTATTTTATTTTTTTTTTCATTAAACATTAGGGATACAAACCTCACTTCAGAAAAAATAAGAAATAAGAAAGAAAAAAAACAATATCTGGAAAGAAATTAGTATATCATTAAAAAGATGTTAAGAGAGTAAGAAGAATATTTAGAAAAGTTCCTTAACCCCTATCGATCTGTCTTTCAGAATTCTTCTTCTACAATCTCAAACTTTGTGATCGATGATTTTGAAAGAACCCTTGATATTTATTAATAATAAAAGCCTTCAGTTACTTTTGCATAAACAGCAGTTTACATAAACAACAACAACAAAAATCCAATGTACTAAAGAGTACCAGGGAAGTTTTTTTTTGTTTTTTTTTTCAATGGGTATTATCATTTTTTTTATCTTGTCTAAAAGAAATAGAAATAACTTACCCGATACAGAATTTCAGCAACTCACGTTCTGTTGCTTACTACGTTTACTTTAATTTGTTCTGATTTTACTTGACAATTTCTATCCCAAAAATATGTAAAAATATAAAGACGTTGTTTAGCATTAAATAGGAAAAAAAGCTCCTAATTTTGATCCATAGTATTTCCGTGTAATGAAGAAAAAGAAATGTTGCCACTTTCTAAACTTAAGCTTAAACCTTAGGTGGAGATTAAATATGTACCTTAAGTTTCTGTATCTCATTGTTGTTGAAAGATTTTTTTCAAAGGATACTAAATTCATACTAAATGGAAATAATTTCTTCTTCACTGATTTTACACATTGGATGCTTAAAATTTTAATTTGTAACCATAAATTCAATTGAAACTGTTTTCTTAAATTTTCTGTTTTCTTAAATTCACTTTATAATTAGTTAAAAGAGAGTAGAAGCAATTTGCAATCTTACAATGCCTATTTTGCTGATTCTTATATAGTTAAGTCATTACATATCTCAAAACTAAAACTTTAAAAGCTATCTGACTATTTAGTAATCAGTAAAAGTTTGCTTTCGTTAAATTGTTATCGTAAAACGAAAAGGACATGGAAGTTTTTAACCTCTTACATATCATAGATTCCAGCATACAAGCTTAGAAACATCGCCTTTAATGTTCGTTGTTCGACTTAATCTGCAACCGAAACGCAAAGGGAAAACTTCTCTTTCTGCTGCAAGTGCTCTCATTATCTTTGTCAAGCAACACTGAAAAATAATTTATCTGAAAATTGAAACCACATAGTGGCGTGGCTGAGGGGTTGCCAATTCACAACGGTTTTGTCTTTCTACTTGATTACTTAAGCTGGATAAAATCATAAAGTTTTTCCTAAAAGAAATTAGAAGCTTTTTTTCCCAGCTTTTTCTTATCTCACACTTACTTCGTAATCTCTATATTTCTATTCAGCTTAACAAAAGCGGTGCTGTCAATTGAAGAATATAAATGTGAAGCTAATTTTGATTACAAAGCCAACGCAGTCAATAACAGTCAAACGGTGCAAAAATATAGAAACGCTTTGCTGAAACCACAAACACACTTTGCATTTTCTTTATACCGTACACTTAGACAATAACGGATTAAATGATTAAAATTGATATTTATATGTAGATAGGCAGGTATAGATATAATTATAATGTAATATAATATTAATTATGTTTATAATTTACTATCTTAATTTATAAACGATTCTAAAAGCTAAAATTTAAAAAAATCAAAATTAACAATTTAGTTTAATTATATTTATAATTAAATCTGCTTGTTCTAGACAAGCTCTTATACAATACTTCTCTCTCTTCCTATTGTTGAAATCAATCAATTTTTCGTGTATTTTCTTAAAGATAAAAGATCTATTTTATGATTGGAGATAGAATAAATAACTTTACAATAAAATGTCTGGAAAAAAATAAACAAACACTGCAATGAAAAAAATATTAAAATCTTCAGATATTTTAACGTCAGACAAATAAATTAATTAAATAAGAGATATCACACAAGTCTTGATAATGGCAGTTGGATCTATAATAGCCGAAACGTCATTGTAATTTTAATTGTATATAATATTTTTAACTAAATTTCAAGTTTATCGAGTATGTGTGATATCTGTTACTTTACCATTTAAATTGAAATCTTTTTTTCCATTTAAACTTTGGTCATTTAATTTATTATTTGCCTTACGGAGTTTGAAACTAAGGTTCTATTGTTTTTTGTTTTGTTTTGTTTTGTATTTTTCATTTTTTTTACTTCAAATTACTTGATTAAAAATTAATTATTTTTAACTCTAATGAGTTATTCTAAACAAAGCCTAAACAAAGAGTAAAAAATTTCCCAATAATGTCTTAACATATTTTCAAAATATTTCCCAATCGCTAACAATGCGGAAGAATAGAAGCTTTCCTTCTTTATTCCTTGACAAATAACTTGAAGCCCATCTCGATAAAATAATCCGAAAAAAGAATGTAAATACCTCTTGGCCAGACATATAAATGGCGGTTCACCCGAAAGAATGAATGCCAACGTAATTTAAAGAATATAGCATTTTCTCATTTTCAGACGATCAGTATGAACGTACTTGCCACTTCATTACTTCAATTGCAGCTCGGAAAACCTCATGCATGGATCAGTAATGTATCTCTTTTTCAACTGGATATTGGCCGGCCACTCAGCTCAACATCTCTCAGGAGTTCCTTAATAATGTCGAAACCCTTTCTTGACCAGCCAGATCCCTACATCTATCGCTTTGTGGACATCAGTTGTATCCCTCATGAAATATCAGGGATCTTGTACAGCACCTGGGTGAATCTACAGAAAACCTGCAATTTCAGTCAAAAATTTTTGAGATTTTAAATTACAAGATTTCCTTTTCAAAAAAATGGAGATGATTGCTTTTGACGTTCTTACATCCATGATATATGTGGTTCAGGTCAACGCATTTTGGTTATTTAAAAAAAAAAGTGATGGTAGGCCTATGTCCACAGAAATGACTTGTGTTGATAATGATGTCGAATTTTAATATAAATTATATTCGAAATAGTGAATTTATGTTGGAAAAACTATGAAATAAATAAATAGAAGACTATAATTTATGAATTAAAAGAACTTTTTATCAAAAGAGGAAATCATGTACAATAAAAATGAATCAGACTGTTAATCTTAAACGTCTATAAAAATGTAAATATGTAATTACATATATCATATAATATATTATGTATATTTTTATAATTGTAAATATCCTTATTCGCATTTAACAAACACTGGAAGTGAAAGACAAGTCTTCGTGAAAAACATAGTAGCCGCTATTGTTGATGATCATCACTTCCATGGACCCCAAATGTCCACGGAAGTGATGTCCACGGAAGTGACGATTACTTATGCTTCTTGACCCATGTGCTCTTCATTTTGAAGTTAGGAACACGTGTCATTCAGAAAATTAAGTTTACCATATTTCAATTATCATGCCTAGAAATAATCATATTTCCATAGAAAAATTAGGTTCTAAACAAGAAGTGACGGGATGAGCTGTGCAAATGACGAAAAATGAATAAAAAGGTCATATTTTCTTGATAAATGTGCGACTCAGACGAATAAAATCACTTCCCAAACCAAAATCGCCGTGTAAATTTTTGTTTTTAAGTGAAATGGAAGACAACTAGCGCATCGGGTGGATTTTTTAGAAAGTTTAGGAATGTCCACAAAAGCGATGGCTAAACCTTGTGACAAGACTTAAGGTTGCAAAATGTTTTTACTGATAATTCGAAAAAAAAAATTTCACTCAATATTATGTTAAATTTAGGTATTTTCTGATTTCACAATATATATATTATTTGAAAAATATTAAAAATAAAGCAGTTTGGATCTTTAGAAGCTATCCAACTGTAGCTTGTGACAGTCCACGGAAGTGACGAATCACCTTCTGTGGACAACTTTTTTTTTGGAAATTCTATAAAATTAAAAAAAAAAAATTATACTAAACTATAGTATATTTTGCACTTCAATGTGTGATTTTGAAAAATGACAATATTTTCAATCATTTTCAATTTATTGCTCTGTGACACGAATTACAGGTTTTCTGTAGATTCACCCACCTACACAATATTTGATGAAATGTGTCGCAGCACACCATAACTGTTATGTTTGAATCCTTATTATGATGTGTATTAGCATGCTAGAGGTGGATTGATATGGAATGCATATATGAAATAAACATTTGTTTTGCTATGATTGTAATTAATCTTTAACTCTTTTTCAAACGTGCAAACTTTCATTATGACGCTTTCTTTGAAATACATCATTGTTTTTGTTTTTGTTGAAAAACATATAGGTAATCCTGATAATACATTTTATATATTAATACAGCTAGTTTTATTTAATTTTTTATTATATATATATATATACATATACAATATATCACTTCTGGGACTATATATATATATATATTTATATTTTTAGGATTGTCTTGTCTTGTCTGAACATTTCGGGATTAGGTCTCAAAAGAGCCTGTTCCTGACTCTGAAGATGTGGTTAATCCTTCCAACTTGCCTTCGGGCGTCCGCGGTCTCTTCTACCTGAAGGGTTGTATCCAAATGTTAATTTTGGAATCCTATTTTTTGGCATCCTTTCAACATGTTCCATCCATTTTTCCTGAAAGTTTTCGATTTCTTATTTCCAGTATTTATTGTGATAAAATGCCGGTGTTTTTCCTTTTGTTCAGTTGTGTTAGTCCCAGAAATGATTGTAAGAATTAATCTGTGCTGTTTCCAATCTACGTCTGTTTTGTTGCTTTAGAATACAATTTGTAGGTTATGTACCTAATATAATTAAATATTATATTCTATTGCATTCTATTGCTTCTATTCTATTGCATTGTTAGCCCCCTGATAATGGTTTACAGAAATTTAAACTGCACTGTATTCATTATTTAGATGATCCAAAAAAAAAGAAATCTTTCATCTAAATCATAAAATGTTTTCAAGAGCTAAAAGGTTATTTAAAAAAAAATAAGAAGAAAAATATTGTTTGAAGTATTTTCAGTAAATCTAATACAACAGGGAAGTGACGTACAAATAAAATCCTTTATAAAAAATTATATGCAGGGGGGTCCCGGTTTACGAACGAGAACGTCTTTAATTCGGATTTGTATGTAATTCGAATCCCTGATAAACATCACATATACGGTAATAATAATAATAATACCATAAACTGTAATAATAAGTTACAGAAACTATTGTGCTCTTTTAATGCAAACAAAAAAAATATAAAAACAAACTCATACAAAATGTTTAGATAGAGGATGCTGCGCCAACGAACCGCTTGCGCCATGCGGGTTTGTTTACATGTGCAGACGAAACTAGTTCCCAAATTATTAATTTCATTATTTAATTATAACTTTTATTATGGGGAGCTTTGGGAGACCGTTCGTAAGTACGGGATGCCGTAAGTAGGGTCGTCCATAACCGGAGGACCGCCTGTATTGTAAATGATATTATAACTGACAGCCGATCCTGTTATTTATCATTTTTTTCATCCAAATCATTTCCTGAATCTTTTAAACTTTAGCTTCCTTCAACAATGGTATAACAATAAGTCGTGAAACAGCTATACGTAGCCCAACTAGATTAAGAACGAAACTTCAGAAATGTCCAGAATCTAGTTCAGCAAGAGATATCAACTGAATCCTTTCTGTCATTTGATCGAGGATTAATCTTCACTCACTCCTAAAACCTAAAATTATGACACTTTACAAGCCTCTGAATGCTATTCATTCGCACAGCATAATTATTATATTTATATTTATGACGGTATAACGAAAATTTGTGGAGCACTTAAGAAAAAAAAATGATTATTTTAGTTAGTAATTTTTGTTCTATTTGTTTAAATTTCCCTAAGCATTAAAATTATTGAAAAATTAAAATTCAGGATCTTTATTCTATTATTATATAAAATTGAAATTTGGTAACGGTCTATGTTCATATTACAAACAAAAACAAAAACAACAAAAATATAGAATAGAAGAAGCTGAAGTAAATAGAATGTCAAAGTTGGAACCAAGAACTTTTGGTACCTGTGCTCATAGTTATTTAGTTACGCCAAAATCCTTAAGTATTTAATTACCATTTTTTAAAGATATTTGATCTATTTGTTAATAGAAAAAGTTAGATTTGGTCTTAAATTCGGAAAGAAATGTAACAACTAAATACTGAAAAAAAATTTCATCTTTACTTTATATTAATTGTAAACAAGAGCTACCTTTTTTTTTATCAAAATCTTCCCTATCTTTACATAAGGATAATTCTACATTTAGTTTATTTTTTAACAAAATATGAGGTCAATGACAAACAACATTAAACAACAGTTTGTTTGTCATTAACCTCATTTTAAAAAAACCTTCAAGTCATTTTTTTTTCAAATGTTTTTGTATTAAGAAATTATTATTTGAAAAATATGTTGTGTGAAAAATATTTGCTTTATAAACTGTTGAATATTTGTTTGGAAAGCCAACCCTATTGTATGATTAAGTTTGCTAATATAGATAATAGATTATTGATTATACACTTAAATTGAAGCTTGTAATTTCCTGTAAACAATTAGCTTATTGCTCAATCGATTATTATCTTACTGATCGCTTCCTACAAATACAGTTGAGCATTTTCCGATAACGTTAATTAAATTAAAATAAATAAAGTGTAAACTTATAATTTCATTTTAATCTCATCAAAACCGCTATCATTTCAAAATGAAAACAGAAAACTGTTAAAATTCACATTTTTTCCGTCAATAATAATCATTTATACAAATAATTTTATTGACTTCATGTGATTCTTGTAATCACGAACTAAATTTTTAAATGAGGACTTCCTGGTTTTGAAATTTATTTTTTTTATTTTAATTTTCTTTTGATGTCTGCCAAATGAATCCTTTAAACATTTCAAAGCTAGTCTGTTTCTGCCGTTAACAGTTCCACTACAACACATTGCTAATGAAATGTAGTTGTCACTGTTGTTATCTACGAATCTGAAATTTGATGGCTCTTCACACACACATATGTAACAGGCTTGACGAACTTCGACTATAAATAGATTACAATTCTATCGCTAGAATTTCCAATGCAATCGCCTGACTTTAAAGATCTGTTGTTGGCTTTACCCAAAAAATTTACAAGAAAAGCTGCTATGTAAAATCCTTGTCGTACCCGGAGATTGAACTTACATCGCATTTGTGTCTCCCAACTATCCTACATAAATGTAGATTTTCTTTGTCAGTTTTCACTTATGAATCACTAATTACTAATCAATTAACATTGATTCGAGGAAAATATATATTTATTAAATCGCCTGAATAAGTTTCATTAAAAGTTACAAAATTACCAAAATTACAAAATTACAAAATATTTCGTATTTTGAAATTTCAAAATTTCAAAATTACAAAATATGAGAATAAATGCTTTTAGAAAAAAAAAAAACTAATCATAAAGTTGGTCTGAAAATAGAACGACTGTGGAGAGAACTCTGGTCATTCAGTAATTTAATTTACCATCTGCCCTTCTCCAGATTAGATATTGACAGCGACATTTGCTTTGACAGGAATGTCAGTTGCAGAAACTCTCTTGCATTGGGTTTATTTCTGTGCAGAGAATAGTTATTATTATGAAAGCTTCACAGTTCGAAATAATCATAAAAGTTTCATAGCTAACATTCACTTTTTTTAATAAATAATTTTTGAAACTTTTCATCTAGAAAATTCAGCATAAATATGTGGCATTTGTAGATTAATATGTTATTCTAATTATTAGCTAATTTCGTTGTTCTATATCCTCTGATTCATTAATGTTTTTCATGTTCTCATTCATTTATAATATATAAGGCGCTGCTTTGCTCTCCAACACAGGGCTTCCTCTAACTTCTTTGTTAAAACTATTTTCTCCCTTAAACGTAATACCTAACACTCTTTTAAGTATCTCAGCTTTCCAGAAAGAAACTTATACTAATTATTAAAATACGAAAGTAAGCAGATGTAGGAAACAATTAAACTTTCATATGATTGTTTTCTAATACCATTATAACTGCACTAATAATAAAAAAAGCTTTCACTTTTATTACGTTCTTAGCAATGGAGGATTAGGCTCTACCAATTTATTGGGAAACTTATCCTTTTACGTTAAAAGAGGTTAAGCACGTATTAAAATCAGTGTTATTTGCAGAAAAATTAAAACAAATTAATTAAGGATTTCAAAAAATTAGTCAACACATATTTTTTTCATTTATTTTCCTTAAATAGGCTTAAATTTTGGGCAAAAAGAAATCCAAATATTAAAATTCTATTTTTTTCATGATAAAAATAGAAAACAGAACCAAAATCGAACAGTCATGAAATGCATTACTTAACCGTTTCTGTATTTTTCATATCAAATTTTCAATACAAGATGAAATGTTCTTGGAATTTGAACTCTCACAAAGTCATTTAAAGTATAATGTTTCGGCTTCAAAGACAATTTTACTATATGTTAAAGAGCGTGTCGAATCAAATTACGACTTCGTTTTTTTTCCGATATCGTGCCTCTAAGTGTTGGGAATTTGTAAAGGGGACACGGCTCTGAAAAGGATTGTCTGTCAGTCGCCCCCAAGCGGAGAGATCAATAGGTGAAAAAAAAAAAAACTTTCGATTTGTGTCAAGTTGAACATGAACAGAAGCTACTCCGTGACTGTCTAGCAACTCCAATGATTCACAATGTTTATCTCGTTGCCATGACAATCCTTTCGTCGATATTACTATTGGCTGCCTCGAGAATCAATCGGTTTCACGCAAATTAGGCTTATGTCTCGGAAGGGTTAAAGGTGGGCTTACAGAATAAGAATCCAATAATTAAGGCGAAAGTGGTTGCTTAACGAGACCATCCCTTTTCTCTTGTAGATGCTGCATTTCACATCCAAACTACTATGGGACTGACCATAAATGTCTTATATTTATTGCTTCGAATTTTAAGTAGGATAGATAGATAGATAGATAGATAGATAGATAGATAGATAGATTGATTGATTGATTGATAGATATTAATGCTGACCATTACATATCTAAAACTGTTCTGAGTTACAAATTATGAAAACTTTTTTTTAAAAATTAATGTAAAGAAGCATTGCGATGTATTTGATAAGTCTATTATGATATACTCGTAGATTGCTTTCCATATTTATATGCATATTAAATGAAATATGTTGCACAATCGACACAATACAAAGAATTCATTTAAATTTACCAAAACATCCCAACACCTCCAGCAGTCAATTATAGAGAATTTTAATATTTTGTTTAAATGTTATAAAAAGAAAATCGTTTAGTGTTTTTAAG
>JAFIDM010009631.1:154295703-154313772 GCA_023159025.1 Thereuonema tuberculata
TATTTTGTTTAAATGTTATAAAAAGAAAATCGTTTAGTGTTTTTAAGAAATTTTTTAAGAACTTTTTAAAGTAATTTTTCACTATTTTGTTTAAATGTTATAAAAAGAAAATCGTTTAGTGTTTTTAAGAAATTTTTAACTAATTTTCACCAATATCATAATGCAATCGATTAATTGGTCATATTATGTAGTTTCTGATGTTAAAGTTCAGGACAGTTTATATCGACTATTATTATTTTAGAAAAAATATTATCAAAACTAGGAAAGCTACGACAATAAATTTCCTATAGTATTACCATACTGAGAACAATACAATTAAGATTTCATTCCGTTGTTTGGGGCCTGAATTACGCTCGGATGTTAGTTGGAGCATAGGCCAAAATTTTGCTTTGTAAATAGAAGTGACATTAACGGAACAAACATGAAAACTGCGATGTAATGAAGCACTTATTTGATGATTTAGTTATTCCGTGTTGAAGGCTGGATTATGTATATTATTTGCATTCGGAATAAAAACATTAAATTTAAGTTTAATGTTCTTTATTGCACGGCGCGGCGTTTCAAATCAGTTTTTTTTTTTTTTACTGCATTATAATAATAGCACAAACTTCAATATTTATGAACGAACTTCAATCTTTTTTTGTGTGTGCTAAGTATAATCTTTTGATTAATTTCTGTTCACAATATTCATTTTGAATTTAGTATTTAATTGTTAAATAATGTTTGTCTTTTTTTTTTGACATTGATTAGGAAATAATAGTACTGTTGTTCATCTGAATCCATTTTTTTTTTTCAAGTTTATTTTTAAATTAATTTTTGTTTGTAAGTTACATTAAATTAAAAAAAAAATATTATTAATTATTATCAAAAAATAAAGTGAATATTAACTGTCCTCATTTTTAAAATGTCATTAACGATAATTTTTATTTATTATCCACATTGGATTGTTCCATTAAGCGATGGCAAAATACTTATTTTAAAAAACCCAAAATGATTAAATTTAAAATATTGTAATCAAATAAATGATTAAATAAAAAGTAACTAAAGGATGTACTCAAATTCTGACGGTTTAATGAGTATTTTTTTAAGATAAAGTTTGTCTTTTATTTACAAATCATTGGTTGATTAACATTAAATGATTTCAAGACTTTTAAGATCGAAGCAACCCATTTTCAATAGGGTTCTTCCCAAGAGACACAATGTAATAAAAACCTGAACTCGATTGAATTATTCGTTCGTCTGATACATTTTTTTATTTCTTTTTTGTAAAATCTGGGATCAGAATTCTCCGAAACATTAAATAATTGGAAGACAAAAAAATGTATTTTTTTTTTAGTTTCTTGTCACATACGATTGCGATACTTTCGGTGCAGAATGTAATCAATAAAACTTAAAGAAGTTGTTTAGCAATGGGAGACATTTCATTAATTCTTACTAGTTAGAGGGTGTAATTGACATTTAATTAGCGTTTATATTGCAAGAGAAGAATACTTTAATTGCTGTTACACGAACAGATGTTCAAATTATGTGATTGACTAAATTTGGAATTTACAGCTATTTCACAAGTTAATTTTCTTTTAACTTTAAAAAGAAAAGCCAGTGTTGAAAGGTTATCCTCAGTTAATGGCAGAGCAAAATATAATTGTTTTATTATTTTAGTTTTGCAATTGATTTGAGATAACAAACTTGATTATTTCATAAGATTGCTTTATGTGGGAAGAAGTGTTAAAAATCGTTCTATAACAGGTTCCCTCCATTAGATTATACCTAATAGAAAATAAGAAAACGTGTGTATCAATTCCGAATACTGATATTGATTTCATTTGAGGTTTTGATTTCATTTTTTTAATCGTGTTCCTTACGCATACATTCAGTTTGAATCAAAAGGATCCATATTTGATGTCCTAAATTAACAATTAAAAGTTCAGATTTTTTGGATAAATAATATTTTAAGTTATTTTGATCGTATGATGGGATGAATATACTTGTTTGAAATAATAAATTGTATTCTAAAAATACACTTTGTTTATCTCCATAATGTACAGCAGGGGTGCACAACCTTAGGAAGTCAGAGGGCCAATATTTTTTTTTAAAGTCCTGATGGAGTACCGCAGCGTCTCATTCTCCAACCTCTCCCAACTCTTACTAATTGATGATTTGACAGTGCCATTTATAATAATACTTAATAATACATGAATTTACATAAACTTCAAATTATCAAATATTGTGCTAGTGTCTTCCATACCAAGAATCCAATAGTAAAGTCTGAGACACTTGCTATTCCAAGTTATGACATTTTTCAATGTATCTTTTGGCAGCAATGTAAAGACTCAAATTTCATTTTAAGTTTAACAGGGCCACGGGTTGTTCTAGAGCAGCGGTTCCCAACCTTTTTCAGCTGGCGACCCACCTTTCCTTATCGAAATACCTCCACATATATAGGAATAGAAGAATATAGAATAAAATCATATTTGTATCGTATCCCTTCCTTATATATGATCGATTTTCGATTTTTCTGATCTTTTCTGATGGTTTATTCGATGGTTTTTGATAGTTTTAGGATCAAGTCGCGACCCACTAGTGGGTCGCGACCTAGAATCTAGAACTTAAGAATCTAGAGTATACATTATGTTGTTCTAGAGTGTACATTATGTCTTACATAATGTAATTCCCTATATATTAAGAGAATTTGTTTACAAACTTATTTTTACTTTGTGTGCTACAACTCCTATATATGTTAAAAATAAAAGCTTTGGAAACTTCCAGATGATATTTTTTTTAATGTTAGAATGCTTTTCTTTTGAAACTTTGAAAGATAACAAGATGCTGATGATACTCATTAATTTGCATGACGTAATTTGAAAATATATTCAAAAATGCACAATTTTTTTTATATAAGTTAGGTATGATCTAATAGAGGGAACCTGTTGTAGGACGATTTTAACAATTCTTCCCAGATAAAGCAATCTTATGAAATAATCAAGTTGGTTATCTCAAGTCAATTGCAAAACTAAAAAAAAAAATACAATTATATTTTGCTTTGTCATTAACTGGTTTTTCTTTTTAAAATTAAAAGAAAATTAATTTATGAAATAGCCGTAAATTTGAAATTGAGTCAATTGTTAAAAATTATAATATTTGTGCTAGATATATTTTATAAAATGATTTGATGCTTGAAACAAGAATGAAGAATGACGTAAAATTGGCAACTAGACAATTGAAGGAAATATTAATTAAACTCCAACGGACTTCCATTATTCTTTCATGTAATTCAATTTTTTTTTGATTTTTAGTAATGTCAACGAAGAAACATCGTCTTTCCTCAAGCAATTAACATTTTTTTTAGGAAAAGTTAAGCACTCCTTAATAATATTTGCTTGCGGAAACCGGAAGAACTTCATCAAATCCGATGGCAAAAATTTATTGGTGCGGAACAGTCAGACTTAAGAACATCCTATGGATTACGAAAACGAAGGAAAGATTGAATGGCCTGGTCTTAGTTGGAAAGCTACTCATTATTATCACTTCAAGAGAACTGCCTCACTTTGAATTATTGGAACTATATCAGTGTTGATCTATGCGATTTGTGAAAACAGTTATTATTATATTACATTGCCACAATTCATTAGAAGAAATCTGATTCGTGGGCTATTTCTTGTAACCTTCTTTCCTGTTTTCTTCTTTTCAAATTCTTTGCCAATTTTTTTTGTTTCGTTTGATATGCCTGCAATGATTTTTGTATTTTGAAATTAAAGGGATGTACATAAACCTAAGTAAACAATAAAAACTGAAAACAGGATAAAAGACGCTTCTAATTATGACACGAAAATCAAGCAACTTTTCTACAAATCAGAACTCGATTTCTCTACTGATCGGATTATGAGACTTCCCTGAAAAACTTTTTTTTTTGGCACGGAATGAAAAGGCTGCAGAAAAGAAAGAAAAATTGCAATCCATTACTGGATAATTATATCAGCTTTTTCTATTAGTGTCTTTTCATTTACATACCTTGCACTTTTTGACCCACTTGAATTTTTAGTATTCCAACAGGGTGAAACTTTTAATTTGATGTTGCGTAAAAGATAGTTTTTGATAATTAACGTAAGATAAGATTGTAGAAAGCCTCTGCACATTTCTTATTATCTGCAAACTGAGAGTGGATTCTGCTCTAAAATTCATTCCTACTATCAATTGGATTTCGAGTACTAAGAAAGGAAACATCTTTATTTTACTAGTCGAAATTTAATAATTTTCTGATGTGATTAATAACTCAACCTTTAAGTTTATGTATTATCATCTATTTAATAATAAATGTCCTGATTTAATGAAATATTTATTTCAGGCATATATTAGTACAATAACTTTTATGATAAAATCATAAACATTGATAACTAAAATGAAGTTCCATAATGATATTTGTATAAATTTTTAATTAGCTTTACCTTCAAATTAACTGCTAATTTCACTAATTCCCAACAACAGCATAATAATTTCTAATAATTTAGTTTTGTGATTTGTATCTACCTTCTTTACTTTTAAAATCCGTTTTCATTAAGTCAAAAATGGCCTTTACAAGCGTGATCTGAAGAGGAAGCCAACGTGCCTAATAACATGCCGATGGAATTCAGTAATGAAAAATGCAAAATTCATAATCTCATGTTAAGTCTTTATTATCAATAAAGAAATAAGTGAAGAATGGAGTCTAGTTCTCTATTAATTACAGTTTAGAAACTATTTCACTCATCATGATTAGGTTGTTAAGAAGCACTTTAAATACAGCCTTCAGTTCAACAAATTATTACGATTAAAGACAAAACCGTATTGTTTTAGGATGATAGCGTGATTGCAACTCTGCTTATCAATAGTAAAAATCTTCAAATTATCTGTAGACATGGATGTTGTCGAATTCTTTCTTTGGAATAGCGTGTGAATGAGTTGAAGCAGAATTGTCATAAATTGCTTCTTCTCTACAGCAATTTCTTATCCTAAAATTAACGCCTAAAAACAAAAAAAAAAGACTTTTTATTTTTATCGGGAATGGATAGGATGCTGCTGTCTGCGAATATCCGGCATTTTGATTTTGTAATTTTTTTCCGATATCGATTTTAGTATATAACAATATTATTGTCTTTTTCATATCTGTCCTTTGTAAAAGATTATGAAAAACATAATACAATTCATTGCCTTTCTTAGAAATACTAAAAAAAATTCGTGGTCTTTGATTCCTCGAAGATAAACTTCCTTTACTCCTCTCCGTGTGATTGATATTAATAACTCATTAAGTTTAATGAAAACAGCAGGCTGAGAATTCTTATTGTAATCTTAGGTCAATTAGAAGAGCTAACTTCGCTGATTTAAGACAACAGATAAAAATTTATAACTTAATTATATTCTCATTTAAATTTTAAATGTATTGAAATTTAAATAATGAAGCTTCAACTGCAATTTTCTAATCAATTAGTTGAAGTCTAGTATCTGTTAATAACATATTAAAAACGAATTACACTGTGATCATCGATCTGTTAGTTTCTCCTTCCAAAATGATATTTTTTATCTTTGTCATAAAAATGTTATGAGTTTAATGTTTGAAAATAAAATTAATCTTACCAACGTTTTATTACAAGACAATACATTACCTTGCTTTAGGAAACTGTTATATTTTTTCAAAACATAGGCCTATTTTATTAGCTATCATGTCAAATATTGGAATTATTAAATTTATATGGGTTCCTACAGTTAAAAAAACTTACTTATTCATCAAGTGAATAATTTATAATTTTTAAATGTTTTATTTTTGTTGCTATGTTATTTTCTATTTAAAACTTAAACTATTTAGTCTAACTTTAAGATAAAATAAAATATTATTATTCTAACTTCAGACTAATAGTAGTCTAACCACGTAAATTATTCACAATTGCTTTGCTTTAATCAATCTTTGTCGTCTGATTTAATGGAAGCAGAAGAGAATTTATTAAGTTATTTGAGTCCTTCAAATCGTAAAGCCTTATTTCATGGTTTGTTTAATCCATTTCCGTCGAACGCAGATTGTCTGCGGCTTCTTCAGTGATGGCATTTCTCTTTCAGTGCTACTTGATGCCTGAAAATAAAGCATTATAATTTCATATTTTATTTATTGATTTTTATTTTAGTTGAAACAGAAATTGTTTTAAGGGTTGTCTAAATTATTAATTAGGATTATTTTGTTGATCGAACTTTTTTTTTTCAAGCTATTTAAGCGAATTAACAGACTTCAAGTATAATGCAAATAAATAATAAAATTACAAAATATTCAATCAATTAGAATTGTTTAATATGGTTTGAAAGACTTGATGTGTATCAGTTTACTTTGTTTTAAGTCCATCAACGCAACTTCAATGAAACAATGAAAAAGCAAATTTAATTTGAGGAAAGAAGAGTTAATTCTGAGGAAAGAAACTTCGAAGTAAAGATAGGTTCATGAACTCAATGTATCTCTGTGTGTGTTACATGACTCTCTCTCTAATAACTTTTGAACCAGACAACAGATCTTCATGATACTCGTTATAATGATTAAACTTTTGCATAAAATTTTGTTTTCAAAATTAAAATTAAAGAAACATTGGCTTTTTGAAAATTGTTCCGTTTAAAAATAATTTCAAATTTATACAAGTATAAAATTGAGCTTTAAATAAAATTGAGAACAGTAAAAATTAATTCAATTAAAACGAATAACTAAATGAATAATAGATTCCATTGCATTTCTCTTGGTGAAGTTGAGTAGCTTAGTTACAAAATTATTATAAAAATTTAAAGAAAACAATTTTACTTTAATCTGTTTTTGTTTTTAATAATGTTATTTTTTTAAGAAAATTATGAAATTAAATGTATTACAAAGTAGGCTGAGATTCGTTCAAGAACTTCTTGTTGAATTATATTCATTATTAGTTTCTATTATTGGAAACAAATAAAGATACTTCTCATATACAATAGCCTGTTTGTTTGCTAGAAAAAACCAAAAGTTTGTGTTGTTGCAGCCCAATTGGAAGAGAAGACTGGGACAAAGACAATGGCGGACATTCCGTAACTTCAACTAATAGTAATCATAAGCTTGGAACTTCAGAAAGCTGCAATCTTGAGCAATGAGCGTAGTTTTAAAGTTTTATTAACCCAACTTTATACAATTAATATAACTTCACTCTCCTTTACTTACAAAAGTAATGCTTTCTGAAAGGTTATTTAGAAAGCGAATCATATAAATAGGGGGCAGTTTTACCCATTACTAGTGATTTCAGTGAAAAAAAAAAATCATTGTTTTCTTGAGCCAGAAAAGGCCTTCCGAAACACTTTTTGGATGATTTATTTATTTATTTATTTATTTACTGGGCACCGCTGAGTTATATTTTTATTATTACTAAAAAGGATTTATCCAGTAAACACTACAAATAATACACATTTTGCAGATGAAAATCAAAAACTTTATTCTAAACCATAAATGCTAAACTACAAGTAAAATTAACTGTTATTAAGTTGGCTGTAAATACAAATATTTATACAGGAATTAAATTTTGATTTGTTCATTTGCTACAGATCAATAAATGACGCCAAGTGTTTACTGAGTGACAGTCCAAACGAAATGTTTCATTCTTATTGACGATCATCAACCAGGAGTAGTCGGTTTGTTTGAAAACGCTATCATGGAACATAGAGAAATAAAGCTGTAAAATGAAAATATTTTTGAATATAACAAACGAAAGATTCGTGATATTACTACCTCTCACATTAAAGAAAAAAAGAAGAAAGGAAAACAAGACAGGATAAAAACAAGAAAATATTTATATTAATGATTGAAAGTACTGATCACTGCTGTTTTGAACATTATTTGTTATTCAATTATATTTATAATATGTCCTTATCTTTCTATATTTTAAGGTTGTTTCACTCTCCAGCTCAATACGAGACTATCTACCTATATTAAAAGAAAAGTCCTGACTCATCAACGCCCAGCCCAAACCCTTGGACCTAGAAAGCTGAAATGTTGCACAGAGGTTCCTTTATGATGTAGACAAGGAATAAGGCCGGATTTTTCGAAATTACTACGGGATAGGGAATAAAGAGGATTTACATTTTCGCTTTAAAGTTGCCTTATCGATATATAGGTGTGTGGCGCCAACCCGCAATACAACTGAGTTATCCGGAGAAGGCCTGGGAACGGGCTCAGAACTCGTATATTTTCCGATCTCGATATTAATTTTCTAAAATAAATAAAGTTTTTTTTATGCTATGTATGCAAGGGTTCCGGAGCGAAGCGACGGTGCCCGGCTAGTATATATATATATATATATATATTTATAATACATAAAATTAACGTGCGTACAACATCAAAACGAAGAAAAATAACAATAAAACGCACAAAACTAAGAGTTCACTGATCTGTTTTTAGAAATTGTGATACCGGAAACCCAAGATGGACCATTTCTGGTTTCCTGACCTTCGTCAGTTGGGTCTGTCCACTTGATGTAATACCATTATATCTACGTACCGTATTTAGAAGGGAAAAAAATCCGAAATAATACATGTAATGCATAAAAATTATAGATTTGGAGACAAGTCATTTCAAATTATCTTTAACAGGAAAAAAAAAACAACTAAAAATCAGTTTTTATTTAGACAATATGTTTTTCACAAAAAAGATCATATGGGTCTGGATCTCAAATTGGCAGACGGGAAAGTGTCCAAATAAAAGTTGGTTAGTAATGTTGTTATTATAACTGCTATCTACTGAATGAACTATTTCCAGAATTATTTTCCCCCCTGTAGTGTTCATTAGTTATTGCTTTGTATTTTAATACTCGTTGAAAATATATTTTTTATTATTATTACAATAATAACTTTTAAAGATTTTTTAAGCAAATGTACTGTACATATTTACACATAAATTGAAGTGAATTGAAATTAGAAAGTGAATCCATATGAAAGTTAAAATTAATAATTACCATTAAGCATTAAAAAATTAACTAGCTCTTTCATTAATAAGTTTGCGAAATTGATGTCATTGAGTTCACGAGCAAATTACCAACTGCCGGTGGCTGCTTTTAGCGAAAGGCATGTTCATGATATCAGAGGCAGTCGGCAGTGTCACGTGTACTGGAACCTTTGTGACCACAAAATGATCTACGACTCGACCAGACTGCATGAACAACCAACCAACCCTACCGCTACCATAGCAATCTACAAACAAAACCCATCCCCAAATTCGGTTATGTTTTGCGTGGTTGTAGTAAAACAAATATTGGCTAGTTTTTTTTTTTTTATTTTAATTTGCTTTGCTTGGTTTTGTATCTTATTTTGCATTTTAATTTTAGCCTAAATAGAGAGATTAAATTGAAAAAAAAAACTTCACCCAACAAACGTTCGATTTGCTTTTATTTATTATTCATAATCATCTAAATAAAAACGGAAGGAATTACTTTCTTCGAAATAGGCTTTCGTATCAACAGAAAAGCAAATTATTTTTGTATTGAATAAAATACATAAAAGTGAATTATAATTAATGCAATAAAGATTAGCTAGATGTATATTCCTACAGATTAAATGCTATATTTATGAGATACTATAAATTATTAATCATATTTAGTTATCTACAACTATAAACAAAAATATTTAATTATTTTTATAATTAATCATAGTTGATATATGAAAACGGTTTTCTTGGAGTGTAATTATTTTACCAATCCTGGGAATTAATTAATTCCAACTCATTGATTCCCTATTCACTTGCTTACTGAGACCTCGCTGTTTACTCGTGACTACGAACTAGCTGATGATCGCCAAAGAACATGAAACAGCTGTGTTAGGATGTCACGTAGAAAATACTGTCTCATCCATTGATAATTGCTTTGCCAGATCAATTGCTGAAAGTTTCATGTTCAAAGGAAGATAAATCAGAGAAATTAATGAAATCAAAGAAATCTTTTTACATCCGACATATTGATTTATTTTTGTTTTCATACTTTATTTTTAACACAAACATGTAATGTGTGATATGGCAATTCATGATTGGGGAATAAACAGTTTTTAACTTTAAGGAGGAAACAGTACAATTCGTAAAAAAAAAAAAAAGAAGTAATAAAATTCATTGATTTTTCTGAAAGAATGACTATTAAACCAATGCTGGTTATTTTTATCCTTTCATGAGAAATGATTCCAATGTTAACATCAGATGCTGTATGTCAAAGTTGTTAGAAGACAATTTACTGGCCATGTGTTCCAATTATTGCATTTTTACCAACCATCTGTTCACTCTCGACTCTTTTTGGTTTTCTTTTTTTAGTTGAGTGTGAATTAATAACATAATACGTTAATTCCTTATTAAAACTAAACGCTCCAAAAGCACTAATTTTTGTTTGAAAATATTGATACACCCGTTTTAGGATGTCACTTAGAAAAACCGAGGAATTCGGCTTTAAATTTCGACAGTAACCGAAATACTTTCAGAAAATTATGTATCTTTTCTTATTATGATTTAGAGTTGTTTGAGAAATCCCTTCCAGTAATTAACGGAAAGTAAAATCGAAATTTTGAGTAATTAAAAGAAAATGATTCATGGTGAATTTCTTCATAAAAGTTCAAACTACACATTTTTGTCTTAAATCCAAATGCAACAACTTTATGATAATTTTTGGACTTTTGCTTTTGGACTTAATGCATCTAATATGTCGATAATGAGGACCCTGTATTCACAAACAAAGCTATTTCACAATTGTTGGAGATTATCAGCATTTATAACTGTTATATCTTGGAATTGCCAAGTTTTACTCATTGATTGTAATTGCATGTTCGTGAACCCGTGAATTATTATGTTTAATTATATTAGCGTCTGTCGCCCCTGTGGCTTACTGATGAAGGCACTGGACTACAAGATGGAGGAGCCAGTTCAATCCCCGGTGGATATCATCTCGACATTAAAGTCCTGTCTTGAGCAAATGCTTGTCCTCTCTCACTAATTTCAGGAGCCTAGATGCAAAAGTTACTAAGAAATCGTAAGCGGTATACAATGGATAACGAACATTCAAATTATTAGACAGACAATAGATAAAAATTCACACAGATAAATATAAATAAGGCTGGCATTAAAGTAGATCCGAAATATTGTATATTTTTCATATGTAATATATAGGAGATGTATTGAAAGGTTTGAATTACTTACTAGACAGTTTTACACATTATTACATTTATATATAAAAAACAGTAGGGGAGGTGGTGGTAATATAGACCACTTTTTTATTTTTGACAAAATTTTGAATTTCAAGTGGCTCTAATATACTAAAATCGTCAGTAGCATTAGTATAAATATCGTGTGAGATAAATATCACTCATTTTTAAATAAATATTTAAAACTCTTGAATAGGTACAATTATTTAGAACATTCTACAAAAAAATGAATTGTTGAACTGGGGTTGTAATATGAAACAGATGTTAAAATGCAACAATACTTCTTTATTATTGCTAGTATAGTAAAAAAATCATTTATTGTTAATACTTTAATGCATTATTTTGCTTCACATCAATAGAAAATATAAAAACTACAGAGAAAAAGTAAAAATTAATGCTTAACACTTTATAATTGAAAGAAAACGCTCAATTAAGAATTGTAAGTCTTTCATGAGCACAAATCTGCTGATTTGGTGTTTCCTTGCATTTACCATGACTTCTTGACGCCATTTCTGCCTTAGTCCCTTCTTTTCAGATCCTAATTTGCTTCTTGGCATCGTGAGGTTGTATTATGGAACACCTTGTTTCATATTACCACCAGTCGCCATTTGCAAATTGACTGATCCATTCTCAGTAATAAAATATTAAGTACTGAATACACCATTTTGTAGTTCAGTTAATTAATAATGATATACAATATAAACAAAACCTCATTCGTATTAATAATAGTACCAGAAATTTTGTTGAATCTTATCCTGTAAAAACTTTCAGGCTTACGAAAACACACTACTTCTTCTCATAACCATACACAACGAGATACTGAAGTTAGCTACCTCTAGGTGGCTAAAAGGAAAACCAGCGGTAGAAATTGAGCGGTTTCCGGATGATAGCAGCAGCTACTTGCCATAAACATTGCTGTTTCATATTACAACCCTGTTTCATATTACCACCTTCTCCCCTATTAAATTCTGCTGAATTAGCTGAAGACGGAAAAATTCCGCAGAATAAAAATAATTCGGTTCAGAGAATTAAACTTTTTTGTTTGTTTTGTTTTATCTATAAGCAAAAAAAAATGTTCTTCTTTAAAATTTCAAAACCGGAAGTGATACTACTAGTGTTCTTAATTTTTGTGGTTATGAAGGTTAATATGAAGTAAAGACCACATTTATGGAAAGTATTTTAGTAAATTTCCGATTCTCTTCTGCCATTTCGGAGGTATGCGTAGATTTTTCGCTATCAAATTACGGATAAATTTCGATATCTAGTGTGGTTGCGATCCCTGCAGATGCTGCTTTCCAGGAATTCTCTGAAGATATGACGGGAAGCCAATGTAAGAAGCGATCTTTATTTAAAAAAAAAAATCAATAGGGTATGGAGAAGCTCAGTAGAAAAAGATGAATGGTAACAACAAGAAACGTGCGGCGCAGTCGCAAGAAAACCATTGGCGAGTAGAGAAAAACCAGATGGTTATCCATGAGGAGATCCTTATCATTTTTCCGAGATTACTTTTTTTGTGTTAAAATCCAATAATGAAACCGATCATGTGATTTTTTTCAGGCACTGAAAATTAATCAGATTAACTTAGATATTGATTTGAAAGCTGTAAAACTACAAAAAAATAGCGTAGACAACAATATGACAATACATTAGATATGGCCTGAAGTGTTTCAAACAAGTTAAACTTATTTCTCTAAAAAAAGTATAAAAAAAGTCTCAACTCTTTGTCTGCTTCCGATTCGAATCACTCTGATAATAAGAATACAAAAAACATCCAGAAAATTTAATAACTTCAATAATTTTTTAATGCCGGCATATATAGCTTTTATAATTATATGGTTTTATTGGTTCATGCATCCATTTTTGCACATTTCAAAATTTTTCCTCTAAGGATGCTCATATATAAAGTCATCAACTAATATTCATTGAATTTAATAAAAAATAATAATAATCAAAGAAAAAGCCTTACTGTATTGGTCTTAAAATTAATACACTAAAAAAAAAAAAGTTTTAACTTCTACAGTTCAGTTCATGAAAGAAGAGCTTTTGATGACGTAATTTCCTTATAGATTGATGTTTCCAGGACGTAACAGCACCATCTATTGCTACAATCCGTAACTGAATCTTGTAAACATTACGAGAACATTCTGGTTTTTGTATTTTCAACAGTTACGAATACATAATAATAATTACAATTGAAATAATTAAAAACGTTCCACATTATTCCCCTTGCTTGGCTATGCAAAGTTTGTCCTTTATTGGTCATGCTTATGCGATCACAAAACGACGCCGTCTTGGACTGACTGCTCGGAGTGCAAGTTGATGACGTCATCACTGGTGATGTTTGTTCCAGACAAAATCGATCGCTACGTAATGACCATATATGGTAAACCCTTTTTTTTTAAAAAATACTATAGTAACAGTAACGTTTTTTTTTTCTCTTGGTCTAATTATTCAGATTAAATAGTGAAGTGTTGGTATTTAATTGCTTTAGGATGGATTAGCTATGTGCTAATGACTTCGAGTATTGCCTATGACTCGTAATTGGTTTCTTCGGTTCGGCTTAAATCTGTTAAGAATTGAATCGAATCATTCTTCCCGGCATTCAGAGCGGCTGACAAATCCATCTAGTCACGTGACTCAGCACTTCAGACCAGCATTATAGGAAGGATTGGAGGGAGGGACGACATCTCAACAAAGGGCGTTGATCCTTCCATTAACCGGGGTCAATTACAGGGAGCAATTGAAGCAGTACATTTTACAAACTTTGAATGCCGTTAAAAGAATAAATTGGTTGGATGGTTTCTGTATTAAAGAAATTAAGACAGCAAACAAAGAAAGCAAAAAGTTTAATTTCGTCTTTGTTTTACTTTCCAATAGAACTAATGATACACATATCGAAGTTTTAATTGATCTAAACCACAATTACCAACCTTTTTTTTATAACGCTTTGCAATTGACTTGCGTACCTTCAACAAACGAAATTTTTAGAAAACACTTCAAATTTTGCCAAAAAATTTACTTCTTAATAGATTTCAAGATTCAGACTAAAACATAATATTTTTGAGTGATATTAAGAAACTTTATTTCACCTTTTTTTTTTTTTTGACTTTTTCAATTATACATTTCACAGCTTCACATAGCGAAACCACATGATGTTATTACTTACTCTAACGTCTGTAATATGCGTTGAAGAGAAAAAGAAAATAGCTTAAAAAGAGAACAACAACTTTAGAATACAATTTTAAGTCGAAAGCGTCTTGTTCCTCTGTCAGTCAATTTTCTATCTATAACCAAAATAAATCAAAAAACTTTATTCTACGAATTTCAGATTTTGTAAAATCTTTATTAATAAAATCTTACTTTATTAAAGGAAAAAGGATATAATTTACAAAGTGTTTCCTTACGAAGCCGACAAACTTCACCAGCATGTTCGGGTAGTTATTCCAAGCAAAAAATGTAATATAGACCATGGGTCGATTCGGTTTCGTTGCCGAGATATGGACTCTTCGTTGGTTGAAGAATGAAAGCTATCTGATTACGATTGAATAATCTGTTGATTTATTGATCTGAAATGCAATTACATTGAAGTCACTATACATTTCACAGGTATTGTTCAAACTGTCTATCTCGATGCTGTAAACGAACTGTGCTTCCAGTGATTGCATCAAAGGAACATCAGCAATCTCATGGCGGATGCTAACAGTGTCAGTTATTGCCTGTAGTAACTGTACATGAGTTTCTGGTTTGCCATTCATGTACCTATTGATTTCATACAATCCCACAGCTAGAAATCTAATGGTGATAGGTCGGATGACCGAGTAGGCCATGGTACGTTGCAGGCATTTTACCATATGAAGTTATCGATTACAACGACTAATATTCCGTGGTCAGTAAATAACAGAAACAAACAATGACGGTCAAACCAGGTATTTCACGTGTTCATTCGATAACTACGATGAAGCAGCATTTCAGTCCATATCTCGGGAACCAAGCCGAATCGAGTCATGGTGTCTATTACATTTTTTGCTTAGAATAACCACCCGAACACTAACGAAGTTTATCATTTTCGTGACGGGATGCTCTATTTAAACTATATATCGCACTAATAGCTAAGGAACTAGTGGTAAAAAATACACCCAAATACCTTTGTCATTAAATTGCTCAATAACTATTTATCGTACTCAGTTAAAATGTTAATGTCGATTTTAGAAAGCCGGTAAAATTACGGTAAAAATTGAACCCATAGGGCCTCGAAACGATCAATATAGAAATCTTCTGACAGGGATTCTTACCAAAATTGGGCACTGATTGTACAGAAAAAGCTGAAAGTAGACTATAAAGTTAAGACTGTATGTTGTCTTTCAAAATAGCTATTATACATTGTTTTTTTAAGTTTGCTAAGAAACTAACAGACCTAGATTGAGAAGCGTTAAATACTTTTGTCTCTACTTCATTTCAAGCTTTTATAGTTATCTGCCAACTTTTTATTTATTTTATTTATCTCAAAATATGTTCAATTGTTAAAGCTTTTCCCGGCATTAATAAAGGGAAAAGCATTTTTTTTAAAATAATCATTATCTTGATATTCATAATATTTCCAATACTGCGAAAAATGATTCGATTCAATTCATAAGAGATTTAAGCCAAACAGAAGATCAACCAATTACAAGTCATAGGCAACATTCAGATCAAACATAGCTAAACGAGCTTAAAGCAATTAAATATCAACACTTCACTATTTAATCTGAGTAAATAGTCCAAGGAAATTAGAAAATTTCTTTATCTTGTTTCAGAATCTTTAAAATTCATTCTCAATACAGAAAATTGAGTTTGCGTAACATTCAGAATCCGTAAAATTATTACTTTAATTATTCGGGAAAATTAAAGTTTCATTAGTGTAAGAGTGCATTATTAACTATTTAGTGCTTAGATGCGACAAACGTAAAATTCCTCACTGACATATGTCTCGCTTTAGGAAGTTCTGTTATTAACCTAGACCTTTAGAATTCGACTGACATGGGCAAGAAAAAACAGCTGGTATTCGTATAAGTCGGTTAACGTCAAGGTTTCACTGACCTTCTTGTAAGACGCTGAGGCAGTCTCTGTCACGGAAGCGTCCGAGAATGATTTTCCTGATAAATCGATTCGTTGACTTGGAAAGTAAACACAACGCACCTGCTATGACAGAGGTTGATGCAGGTCTTTCACTCCACGCCAACACCATGGTACAAAATAAGGGGCTCGCAGCGAGGAAGTCTATTATCTCAATTCCCTGATGACTGGGAATTTCCATCAAGAATTCGCGCCTTGTCAATGGAGGTTTTTATAATACAAATGAAAAATAAAATGAAAAGAAAACAAAATTCAAAATAAATAAAAATACAGAATAAAAGTAAATAGAATTCCAATTTTTGAAATGACAAGATTTTTTTTTTTTTTTGATAATTTAAACCAGTTGAAATGGTTTTGAATCGAGTACACAAAAACAAAATCTTTAATATCTGCTTTTTAGCAAAACACTTTTGATTTTATACAAAAGTAAAAAAGGAAGATGTCAGTGTCTCTTTATAAAAGTGGTTTTCGGAAGATATTTCTGCCATTTCACTTGGTCACTAGAGTGGTCGGATGGTTTCCACTGGGCAACAGATAGTCAGGAATGGTTCCATGGGCTTTTAGGAAAGTCAAGATAATCTCAGTGCAGACGGCTCCTCTGAGTATCATCGAGCACTAAACTAAACTTAAACCTAACGAAACTACCAAGCCACTATATACAGTTAGGAATAATTATTTATCTTATAAGGAAACGTGAACACCATTGTGTCTGAGCTCGTCAGGATGAAAGTCTAAGGCTTTAAACATTATTTCGCATTGTTGCAAAGACCAAATCGTTCGTCTTTGGGATGTTTTCTTTTGAATTAAGAATAGATGTTCAATTTTCAGTTTTGAGTCAGTACAAAAGCGGATCAAAAATATTCAATAATATCCATCTTACAGATAGACTAAACTTTTTTTAGATAAAATATACGCAGTCACATCGAAAGAAGGCATAAGGCTTGTCCAAGAATTGAAACACTACTACCGTACTTATTTATTAAACTGCATGTAAATTCAATGAAATTAGCCAGATACCATTAGGGCAAGCATAGAATAATCATTAATCTCTATACAACATTATCTTTGAAATGTAATTCTTAAGAAACGTCATGTTTCACATCGTTAGCATTCGATTTATTTAATATTTTTTAATATTAGATAAGAGTGGTTTTTCAAAAGTATTAAGTGTTTGATTGCTCATAATACTATGTTAGTCGTAACTAAGCTCACAAAACTTTCCAATGTTTTTTTTTTTTTTGACGTACGACAATCAACTTATATAATTTGCTAAGTTCGTCTGTCTGTCTGTCTGTCTGTCCGTAACTCGATATAATTTTGTTATCACTGCACCGATTTTAATAAAATTTGGCATACTTACTCAGTTTTTTATGCTGATTTTGAAACTCAAAACCATTTTTGCCGTAGAAGCTTCGTTCACAAGTTAGCGCAGTATTTAGATTATACAATGGTCTGTCTGTAACTCGATATAATTAAGATACCACTGCACCGATTTTAATGAAATTTGGCAAACTTACTCAGTTTTTTATGCTCATTTTGAAACTTAAAGTCATTTTCGCCGTAGAAGCTTCGTTCACAAGTTAGCGCAGTATTTAGATTATACAAAGGTGAGTTTTAAATGCCTTTCGGTGTTATGGATCAAAAATAATAATTATTCTTTAGATAAATTAAACTTTAGATAAATTAAACTTTAGATATGGTTGGTATTTCGTTTTTCTTTTTGGATGGAAAATGATCCTTTACATTAAACTCTCAGAACCTATATTA